>CM056377.1:115353265-115403265 GCA_029718625.1 Synaphobranchus kaupii
ACAGGATGGTGCTGGTGCTGGTGCTCTTGAGTGAGTGGCAGATATTTGGCAGGTTGACGGGCCTCTGTTGGGTCCGGGCTTCTTGAAGGCAGTCACCTGTCATTTCAGGTGAGGGCTCTGCTATCTTGAAGACAGGAGGCAGCAGAGTGGATATAATAGAATGTTTAGGCATCAACTTGGAATATGACCCTGTTTGTCGAGGTGAGAATTAGACGTCGCTTTGGTCAAATCTTTTGCTCTTTCCAGGTGCTATCAGGGTCTCATGTAATCTTACTGGACCTTAATTCTCAATCAAAATCATCAAATCCTGAAGAGATGCTGAGGAAGATATATAACGCCAACTAATGCACTTTCTTTGCAGGAACACATTCTATTTTCAATTTTAAAATTACTATGATTTACTATGCATTTATGAAATACGATATTAACGTTACTTTGTTTTTAACGTTACGCCCAAATTATGGTATAACAATGATATTTACTAAATACAGCACATTGTCAGAACCTAGAGCCAGGAAAGCACGTGACCTCACTTCTGAGTTTATTCTGAAGTCTGTCTGACTCAGTATGTTGGATCCTGTTCTTCCAGACGGTGCCAACAGATTTGACGGTTGGATCTGACCGTCTGAACATTACTCCTGGGATTGATGGGAAAGGCAAGACGCTCGGTGCGCACATCTCCTTCGAACACGTCATAGCAACATGAGGGGCGTCACGGAACGAGGCAGAGAGGCGTGTCGCCTGCCCCATGTTTTTCCGATGCCGTTTTTGTTCTCGTTCCTCAAAAGAACATCCTGACACGTTTCGGGGGGCCATGTGTCCATCAAAGTCAGGCTGATATCAAGCAAAGGGAATGAGGCCTGTCTTGAAGGTGTAAAACCCAGTTCCTCCGAGCTCAAACTGACATGGCACAATATCCCCACGTCTTTGGTGTCTTATGTGCACATGAGCCTAAGGAGACTGTAAATAACTTGATGGGGCAAAGACATTTGAGTAAATATGATACAGCTAGTTAAACGCATTAACAACAACTGCAATAATATGGGGAGACTCTTGTTATTAACATACAATATCTTTCACACAAAATCTCTTACGTCTGGAATCACGCGGTTTCTTTGTCTTTGCTCTTACTGCTCAACTGACTGTCGGACTTTGGTTGATGTTCACATGCAGATTCACTGGGTTAGTGTTTATGTTCATAGAACATTCCAGAAATGACGTAGCCGTACTGCAGCCCAAGTGACATCACTGTTATTTGTCGTTCTCATTGTTAATTTATGCAGCATGCTACACCTGTTTTGATGCTAATATAATGTTTATATACAGATCCTTTCCAAAAAATTAGAATATCATGGAAAAGTTTTTTTTTTTCCATAATTCCATTCAAAAACTGAAACTTTCATAGATTATAGATTCATTACACACAAAGTGAAATATTTCTAGCCTTTATTTGTTTCATTTTTCATAATTTTGGCTTACAGCTCCAGAAAACCCCCAAAACAGTATTTCAAGAAATTAGAATAGTGTGTCGAAAATCAGCATTTACTTCAGTTATTTCAGAGAATGAGTGGAGTGGCTTGACTCGAGGAATCCGACAGTTGTAGCCCATGTCCCGGATACGTCTGTACGTGGTGGTTTTTGAAGCACTGACTCCAGCCTCAGTCCACTCCCTCTGCATCTCCGCCAAATTTTGGAATCGTCTTTGCTTGACAATCCGCTGAAGCCTACGGTCATCTCTTTTGCTTTGTGCACCTTCTCCTGCCACATTTTTCCCTTCCACTAAACTTTCTATTGATATGCTTGGACACTGCACTCTGTGAACAGCCAGCCTCCTTAGCGATGACCTTTTGTGGCTTACCCATCTTCTGGAGGGTGTCAATGATGGTCTTCTGGCCAATTGTCAAGTCTGCAGTCTTCCCCATACTGAACCAAACTGAGATAAACTTTGCAGGTGTTTTGAGTAAATTAGATGATAGTGTGACACTCAGTCTAAAACATTAATTCTCTGAAATAACTGAAGTAAATGCTGATTTTCGACACACTATTCTAATTTCTTGAAATACTGTTTTTTTTTTTTTTTGGAGCTGTAAGCCAAAATTATGAAAAATGAAACAAATAAAGGCTAGAAATATTTCACTTTGTGTGTAATGAATCTATAATCTATGAAAGTTTCACTTTTTGAATGGAATTATGGAAAAAAAAACTACTTTTCCATGATATTCAAATTTTTTGGAAAGGATCTGTATGAGATAAGCAGTCCCAGCGGCTTATAGCTTCTGTGTTTTTTCTCTCTCTCATCAGGCAGTGTGCCATGTGGTTTTTTTGTCGCTATGATTTAAAATTTTTTGACGGTCAAAGTCAGTTGTCATGCCAGCCTTCTTGCAAGCACAGGAAGTCACCGGGTTTATTTCCACTAGGCTTCCTGGCCAGCTGATGCTCACACGATCCCGTTGACAGCCGAGCGGCGGGGCTCTCCACGGTTTCATGTGACAATTCAAAGTCCCCTTCACCCTACCGTCAGACTGCGGCTCCAGAGGCACCGTGCATCTGCCTCTGCTTTCCCGGCGTTGTGGGAGCGAGGGGAGGCGAGAGCCGGCCCAATGTCCTCCGGCTGCAGGTGTGCCTTCTGGAACGCGCAGGGGGGAAGATGCACTCTCGCCGCCATCCCCGTCGCCTCTGCTGATGTATGGCTCGGGTCCCGCGTCACCTGGCCTCGCAGAGACAAATGGGCCGATAGGCCGGCCGAGCTTACCTGTGCGCTCAGTAGCCTCAGGAGTGATGCATGCACGCTCGCCGGCCTGGTGCTGCCCTGACTGCGCGATCTGACCCTGGGTATGTGTGTGATAACAGTACGGCCTCGCCTGAGGTTCGTGTATATTGACCTGAGGCCAGTTTCAACAGAGATCTTTGAACAGGAGAAATGAGGGAATAGAGGCAGGGAGGGAGGGAGAGAGAGAGGAGTGATACATGGATCTGTGTGTACATGGATAACTTCCACACTGCAACCCTAAACCATTCCCCTGGCTTAAGCTTGTAAATCACCAGAATAATGCTCCCAAATTTATGGGTGGATACAATGATAAATATTTTGGGGAAAGAATAATAATAAAAAAAAAAATATATTAAAAAATAAGTAAAACATAAGCCTACTTAAAAGAACACGGTAGAATCTGATTGATTGCATAAGCCATTTGTCAGCTAATTTTATGCACAGGGCAGGGTTGCGGCAGCTATTCGTAAGTTCTCCCGTAAGTTGGAACGTAAATCACACACTACAGGCCTATAGCTGCTGCAAGTTTCTTCCCAAAGAATGTAAACGAGGCAGTGCGCCACTCTGTTCCCTCACTGTGTAACCAATAGAGTAGCCCGTGTCACCTGTATCCTATTGCTGTTCTACTTCCATACAGTCAGGGGAGAGACATGCTTTTGTGAAGCAGGGGAAACAGCAATGGCCATCTAACCAGAATAGTATCACCGATTATTTTGTCAAGGCTGGAAAAAAAAGTCCTCCTTCCTTTGGTACGGGACTTTCGGTTTGGCATACTCTGCGAAACGAACAATTTTTTGCTTTATTGCGTGTGCAGAACTATGCAGAATTTTTTACTTAAAAATATTATAGAATAACCATGTTCAGTCATGTCTATGATGCACTGGCATTCTCTTTCTTTTGCACATTTGCTGAATCCATGCTCCTCTGCCTGTATTTATTATTCAGATATGATATGTTCGCAATGTTTCTAGGTGTGAGGCTCTTTTATTGTGTAGGGAGGGGTGGGTGTGGCTACAGAGCCTGTGGGGTGGGATCAGGTTTCAGCGGAGCGTTAGTAGCTAACTAGCTACTGCAATGCTGGAGGTGAAGAAGCACAAGTACGGCGAAGCCAAACAACATACCGACAGGGATCATTTAAAAAGCATAGTCAAGCTAGGATTTGCCTTTCCTCGATGGTGAGAGCTGAAGTTTAGCAAGGGGATGAAAAGCAACACAGAGTTGGTGTGTTTTCTGTTGGACCTGTAAGTAACATTACCGCTAGCTGTCCAGTTAACTACGTTAGGTAGCTAGATGACCGTAGTCAGGTACCTTGAGTGGGCGGGGTTGAGGATGGAGGAGGAGACATCTTTGATTGTAAATACACGACCACAGCAAGGCAAAAGAATCCTGCATAGTACACCTTTAAATTCAAAACTCTGAGTTCTCCCTTCCTGGTAACTTCGAGTGAATGTACCTTATTTTGTTCAAAAATAAATGATAGCCAGTTAGACACTGTTTACAGTGTCATAGATTGAGTCGGCAACACGTCATAGTACGTAGGCAGAGCGTTGCAAGGAGGAAAACAAATACGCGTCTGCCATTGTTGTGAATAGGGACCCATCATCGATAATTTCTATTTTAATATTTTAATGAATAATAATGTCAGCAAACTACAGTCAATCATTATTTCCTAAAGAGCAGCAAAGGTATTTTACGAAAATCAATTGGATAGGACGTGACGTCACGTGAGTGCTGGTCTTATAAAGTTACAGAGTGGATAAATGATCCAAAGCAGTGGCCTGCTTTATTTTAACTACATTACATTACATTAACTACATTATGATCCATGACAATGAAAAGTAGCTAGATGACCATGATAAAACGGTTTATAATTTTTTTGTTTTATGAATTAGCTTAAGCAAGCAGCCGAATCCATGGCGTTATGTGCCATATGCAATGTGATTACTATTTTTCTTATTAAGCATGGATGTGATAGCATGTCACCATTGAGTACTCCTCTGCGGCTTTCTGTTTATCTTTGTATAGCTAGTGTTTAATTTTATATCTCAATAAATGAGAACGGTTACATTTATGTACTTTGCTATATTTCTGTATAACAATAAGCACTTACCCCCTCACTGCAGTTCAACCCACCATGGGAAGTGATCTGTGGACTACCATGGCTGTGTGATAGTAAAACGAAGGATGACACCATTACGGGTTTCAGATCTTTGAAATAAGATTACAGTTACCTTAACATTTACTCTCTGCTTTACTCAACATGATCATGGCTTCTGTGGGTGGTAAAGTTAGTAATCAGCTCTAGTGTAGCTAGCTAACTTTAGTTGATGATGACCACAGTTGCATGCTAACGTTAGCTAGATTTTATGCTACGTCAATAAAAACAAACTAACTTAGCTACAGCACAGCAATAACGTTTCATCACTATAGCCACTAGTTCCAAAGCTTTGAAATACGTGTAGTTAGCTAGCTAGGGTTGACAGAATGCTTGTCTGATTTTAAATAACTGTTTGGAAAATTAGTTACAACTGTGGTAAGGTGAGGTACACAAGAAAGCTAATCAAGTGCCATTCTTTCAAATGTGGCATGTATAGACGGGACAGCACATGGTTTTAAGTGTACATTAGCCTAGCTTCAAAATCCCATCCAGTATTCCAAAATGTCGTCATCTAAGTAGTCAGTCTGTGCACACTTTAATGTTTTTTGATAGAGTTGACAGAGTTGGCTGTAAAAGCCTTTCTTGTCTTAGTTTAGACAAATTGCACCCAGGGCCAGCAACGGAACACTAGAGACTTTCTACTAAGGAATACATGGCTACAAGGATCAAATTATTACAACCACCACAAACACACACAATTAGCCTACCATATTTATAAGATCTTACCCAATATTACATCAGACTCAGTGGGCGTGGTCACATGAAAAGCCTAAGTACTTGTGACAGTGTGATAGATAGGCACAGGAAAATAATAAATAAATACATTTATGATTGATGCTCATCACGGTTGTATAACTCTTAAGTTTTAAAAAAAGTTCTATGGATTTGTGGAACCTGCCATAAGCTCTTTAACATTGTAATGATATAGTTATCTATATTCGTTTTAGGGTTAGTGTTATCTCATTATTGGCCAATCCAAAATGAGGCTATAGATAATCTGAAGTGATCATGATGCCTTCCTTTTTGAACGTGATTGTAAACATACAGACATACTTCATTCTTATTCCTAGGAGGAGACTTGAGGAGAAGAAACCTGGGGTTGCTTCGTTCCTATCAGTTTTGTGCTGGAGGTCAGCTGCTATGTCTGTTAATCTCATTATGCTCTCTCTTTTAAAATGGAGACGGCCGTAGTAAATATCAGCGTCATCACACAAGTCCAGTGGATGCAATCTATCTCACAAAATCCGTTGCCGTATATTGATGACTGTGAGAAAACAATGCTACCCAATATAATAATTATAACAACAATACTAATAATAATAATAATTTTAAAAAACAATAATATATTCCCATAAGGCAGAAAATAATGTTTTCTGTTTCTCTTTATAAGAATATTTCTTTAATTTCTGATACCCTCTGAAGTAATCGATTTAATTTTCTTGCATTAGACGCACTGCTTAAATTCAACCAAGTGAGGCTAATAGAGTATTTAGTTACCTACATGTCTCCAGTATATTGTCTGTCTCTGTGAGCTTCCATGCAGAAACCGTATCATCACTCATAATTATATATTCTAAATGCTCAGTACTGAGTGAGGGTTAATGCCATGAAACGTATCTGTCTGAATTATTTCCCTTTTTTTCTATTGTCCATAAAGCTTGGACTATTGTTGAGGCCTTAGAAGACACAAACAAAATAATTGGATAGTGAAATTGTGGTTTTGATTAAACTATAAATGGGTTAGATTGTGTTAAATTGTATGTCAACGCTATGCAGAATTACGTAACAAAAAAGACGTACAGTATATACCCAATTTGCTGGTTATTTATTTAACAGGCAAAAGTCAAGACTTAATTATGGAGTCCAGTTTCATGCTCGAGACAAGATGCTGCAGCTTGCGCTCTCAGAACAGATCTTACTTGAAAAAGTTTTCAGACACTTTTTTCAAACTACATCACCAACGATTGCTTTATTTCAAGTCATCGAAAGAACATGGCCATGCTTTTCTGTGCTTTTATTTTTTGTAGTTTTTTAGGGAAATATCAGGAGCAAACAGTGGCACCAACTAAGGGGGAAAAAGACAATCAGAATGTTTTCTTGAGTAATTAGCAGGGGCTATTTCTTCAGCGATTGCCCTCCATGTGGTCTGTTTTTATTTCGTTCCTCTTGTTAGGGGCTGTCTGTCGATCATAAATTGCTGCAGGTGATTTTTCTTTGGACTCATTGGGGAGAAACCTCAAAAAAAGATTACATCTGAATTTTAAATATTTTGATTATCATTTTTATGTGACAAAAAACCTTTGCAGATCCATCTTCTGTGTGTGATGCTAAAGACCTGTCTAGGGAATTGAAGACCTGCTGATGAGATTTTGCATCAAGGCGTCCCGTGACTCTCTCAGGAGATCCCCGTGCATCAATCTAGAGTCAACAAACGCTGCAGTTAATTAATGAGCGCACCATAAGGGAGCACTTTTAAACAATGCTGACTGCTTTTTGCCTCCAGACCTGCGACACTAAAAGTTACTGTCGGTTGGAGAGAGGTGACTCGGAGGTTGTCTCATGCTGGTTGTTTTCCTGCCATTTTGTCCTGCTCTCGTGCTCTGCTGGGAGTATCCTAATTTTCTAAATTACTTTTTAAGTACTGCTTCTTCACGGCAATAACGTGCTGAGAGGCAGGTCTTTTCTAATCTTATTCACAGGAGGAATACTTTTAAAAGAAAGCATTTGTCCCTGTTTTTCTGTTACTGCCGGCGGCGTGACATTTAACACTATTATAATTAAGTTCCTACAATGACAGAACTCTTTTCCATTTAAATGTTTTGTATGAATAGACGGGCAACATAAAAAGTGGGGGGCCACAAGGTATTTGAATTCCCTACGGCAGTGAGGAAATTGAATATTCTGCTTGCCAAAGTTAGGCGATTTCATGTGTTTCTGAATACACCTCTTTGGATCAATGAGCAAACAGATTTTGAAGTTTTTTCCATGCAGTAGAATGACACAAGTGTTATAACTAAAATAGGTGGCATCTGACATACCTACATTTTTTAATTAAGCACAACATCAGAAATACTTCAAAGGCAACTATTGTGAAGGGCCTCCATGAAGAAAAACAGAGTTTATGCTACAAAACTGTTAAATAACTCTTTCTCCACAGAGTGAGAGGACTTTCTAGATGGATAGTGTGTTTGCTGGAATTGTGAATATAATGTTTGGAAGTCTGCAGGCGAGGGACTGCTTACAAAACAAACACCTGTGAACAGTTGAAATTGGGGTGGGGGTGAGGGACTGTTTTGACACCCCTGTTCATCCGTTCCCTCAAGAACACTGTAAAAACAGAGGTTATAAACACCATGGCCATGATGTTCCTGATCACAGCATGGGCTGCGATTTAATAGCGTGTTCATGGACACGTTCATGTCGTTGATGACTTCATCACTGCTATTATCAACAACAATACTTCGCTGTGAGAAACGTAAGCTCCCTGCCATGTAACTGCTGGCATTTTCTCCACAGACATTTCTGTGGGCTCTTATTTTGAAAGACTATTTTTGGTGTATATTAGAGGGAGACTTTATGGAGCTTTACTTTCTCACCAGTTGTAATGCCTCAGTCAAATCTCAGGTAGCATTTGCTACAGTTATCCTGTAGCTGTCATTTCCCTATGGAACAACTCATTTCACCACAGTTGTCTCAGGGGAAATTTTGGCATTACATCACACAAGTTAGGATTTCCATTCCTTTCAGCTGGCAGACAGTCTCTGCATGCTGTGCAGTCAAAAAAAAAAAAGGCCAATTTTATAGTGCAATAGCAAGGAATGGATGGCAAGGAATCGTTTACTCCACATACAGTGAATATGTGACTGTTTGCCAACTGAAAAGAAGTGTAACTCCTACTATGTGAGATGTAATGCCAAGGTTAGTATAGACGTCAGTGTAATTCATATGAATAACAAGACTGAATTGAAAAACAACCTAAACCCAACAAAACTGAAATATTTTAGTCTGTGATTCCACATCCAATAACGAATAATATATATTTTAAAAATATCAAAGTGAAATGCCATTTCATTCAAATTTCTTAAATTAATTTTCTGTTTTAAAAAAAATATATATTTTACTATACTATATACAATGTATGCCTATGTGTTTTTTGATTATAGTATGGAATATTTTAATGATTTACCAGTTTGTTTACCAGAGTTCCCCTAGCTTGATTGAATTAAAACACAGCTTTACACTGGACTGTTACCTATAAATTATCACTATTGCCAGATGTTAAAAAGCAGTTTAAAAACTTGCCCTAGCCTTGAGATAAGTGATTATGTTCTGGATGTGCTAATCAGTGTGATGGCAGCTCTGTCCTTTCTCTATCTCTAGGGCTTTGTGATGTCTCACACTTGGGACACAAATTAATCTGATTCAGTTACTACATGGTGTTAAATAATTAGTATTTAGCTTCATTTAAACACAGGACCGGATGATTTTTTCCGCCTTCGATAAGTTGATCTCAGTACCTGATGGTGGTTTAACTACCAGCTCATAAGCACACGGAGACTGTGATGGATGCCCTCCCACATTCCCAATATAAACACAAGGTCCCATCTGCTTTGAGAATGCCACAGCATTTGTCAAAAGTGGAGTGGATAATGGCTCTGGCATCCTTATTAAAATCTCCAAATAGTCTTCATTTGTTCATTTTTTGGCCATCAGGCACTGTCACCTTTGGGAAATTAGTTAAGCGAGAGAACTTCTCAATTTTTTTCATATTTTCCACACATTAAAAAAAAAACCTAGGGTAGATAAAAAAAAAAAAAATCACAGTTCATAATATAGGGGGAACAAATACACTCTCTATCCTTTGCTATGTAGCATACAGCTGTTGAGTTTCCTTCTCTTCTGAAACCCTGCCATTCTTGCTCCTTGTCAATAAAATGCATTGTTTTTAAACATGCCTTCAGACCAGTGACCTGCTTGCTGGGAAGACAAGAGCAATTACCTAAAATAAGAAACAAAAGGGGGAACAAACTTAAAACTGTGTCCCCGTTTGGTAGGAACACGCAGCCGGTTACTTCCCTGTATGTGGGTCACACACCGTTCCCAGCTGTTCAATGGAGTCAGCTGTGCGTTTTTGTGCTCATCAACATCTGCTCCTCAAAAACAATATCCAGCTTTTAGCGCTCAAATGGAGGTTACACCATATGCCAGCAAGCCACTTAGTTTATGCCTTGGGAGCCAGATTCACACTAGTTGAAGTAACAATGAAAGAGACGGGAGCCGATATATGACTGGAGCCTTGCATGCAATGTTGCTCAATCAGGCCATTGGAGATGCACCAGAGTGCATCTGCTCAAGGTGCAGAGCACTGAGCTGCACATGCTTCTGAATATTAATGCAATACGCCTACATGCCCAGGCCTGCCATTTGTTATTCATTATCAGATAAGACATACTTTTCAACACTGATGAAATTTCGACCTGATCAAAATTATGATTCAATTCCAATTTTTTACATTTATGTCCCCATTTATACATTTTCTCTGTAGCCAGACAGATGTTAGCTCCTCACTGATGTATAGTAAGTACAAAATAAATGAAATAAGTGTTTATGGGTGGTATGTTTAAGGAAAAAGGTTTAATTTAACAGTATATTGCTTCAAATACAGACACGTCGAAGGCATTCCATGCAAACTCTTGAAAGACCTTCATCGGTCAACAGTTTCCATAAAGAAAATGGGATTCGGATGTCTAATAAGAAAAATGTGGCTAGCTAACTGGAAGAGTAATGATAGTTAGCTAACTACATTATGGATGAATGTTACTTTTTGACACACAGTTCACAAGATTCAAACGGATCTGTGAGGATCATATAAATATGGATATTTTCATTTTTATTTACCTTTTATTGCCCTCTTTGGACATCCATGTATGTCTGTTCCCGCTGCCAAGTCATGTTCCTCTCTGTACATTCCATTGTGTGACTCCCCCTAGTGGCGTGGAGCACTTCCATTGTATTAACTGGTTTTCAGTGATTCTCCTCTGTTGCATTTGGCTCTGTCCCTATCAGAGCCCTATCTACTGCTTTTTGTGTATTTTGTACTAGCATACTGTGTACTGTTTACTGCATACTATTTAGTATGTGACATGCCATATGCAAAAAATATTCTCCATACTATTTCCAAACGTACTGTGGAAGTGTTGTAAGATCCCGCCCACGTAGTTCATACTCCGTTCAGTCAGGTGACGAGACGTTTCTTGAATGTCAGTAAGGAGGTAGGTTGCCAACGTAGGCAAGATAATTTTTAACAATGGAATATAAAAAGTAAACAAACCACATACATTTAAACGCAGATGTGGCGCTGTGTCCTTGTTGTTGTTGAAGGAAAACTGTCATGGTTTATGACCCTTTTTCCCTTGCGGTCGTGTTCCTCGGTCGCCACACGTGGGCGCTGCTCCGTTGGTGGAGTTTTGGCTCCGTCCCTTCTTTCCACGGAGTAAGTAATCAACGTTGCACAGCTGCACATGGTTGCCGGTGAGCTATTTAAGCCCATGTTCCTTTTGTTCTGGGCTTCGATATTGATTGTTGATGGTGATTGTTTGTTGTTTGTGCTGTGGTGTGTTGTATGGCATTATTTGTGCTGTTTTGTGTGTGATTTAATTAGCCCTTTTAAAGTTTTAGTCGTATGATTTGATCTAGTGTTTTAAGGAGACCGTTTTGCTCTGTTGTGCTTTGTTGGAGTTTTGCGGGACTTGGCTTTGTGCGTTGAGCTTTCAGGTTACATGCCTGTTTTGTTTGCTCATTTCAGTCGCCGCTTTCTGGTCTGTCCTTTGTCGTTTTGTCTAGATCGTTTGCCATTCTCTTTCTCTTTCTCCTCTCTCTGCTGTCTCATGATAGCAAGAGGAGTTTGTTTATTAAGAGACAGGGTGTTTTATCATACTGACTTTAGGGCTCCATTTATTCTTAGAGGCAGGGCTAGTATTTTCTATTGAGCTTGCATTAGTCAGATAACCGATAATTCCGGTGCAGCTGTCCTCTCGCCCTTGTGTGCCTTTATCCGTGTATGGAGTTTGACGATTTTGTTAGGAGCTTTAGTTCTGTTTCGTCTGTCAATGCATGTATTGTACCTTTTATCCTTATATGGAGTTTGACGATTCTGTTTGGAACTGTAGTTCTGTTTCATCTGTCGGTGCATGACTTGTGTCTATCCTTATATGGAGTTTGACGATTTTGTTCGGAACTGTAGTTCTGTTTCTTCTGTCGGTGCATGTCTTCCTGTGGGGAGGATTGGGCGATGTTGTGGACATGTTTGCGTGTGACTGCGAGCCGCATTATAGCCTTGCAACTTTAATTATTGGTTCCCTCGCCTCGTTACATTTCCCTTTACTGAGAGGCTAGGGCGTGTGTTTTCTATTTAAGCTAGTCATTCTGCTAGTAAAGTTATGGGACTGCGGTGCTCCGTCGGCTCTCCTGTAAAATTTCTCCCTCCTGGGAGATCGGGAGTTTACCCCTTTATTTATGCATGTGACTGCGAGCTTATGAAACTAGCCACGGAACGTTATCTTTGTTCCTTCTCGTTACATTCCTCTTTACCAAGAGGCAGGGCTTTTATTCTCTATACTAGTGTTAGTCAGTTAGCCGATAATTCCGGTGCAGCTGTCCTTTCGTCCCTGTGTGCCTTTTATCCTGATATGGATTTTGTTCGGAACTGTAGTTCTGTTTCGTCTGTCGGTGCATGTCTTCCTGTAGGGACGATTGGGCGATGTTGTGGACATGTTTGCGTTTGACTACTAGTCTCAGAGTAGCCTTGGAACGTTAGAACCCGTTCTTTTCGCCTCCTGGTAATTGTAATTCGCATTAGTTTTCAGTGTTGTGTGTTTTGTTTGTGCCATTATGCTACTCGCCTGTTCTTATGCGTCTCGTTTCCGAGACAGGGCGTTTGTTATTTCCGGCTCGTTTTTTTAGTTACTTAGCTCGTAGAAGTATGGGGTAGTAGTTCTTTGTTCCCTTTCGCCTTGTTTGGGTTTCTTGTTGTGAAACCAGGCATTTGTGCTTCTACTCTTTGGCATGTAACAGTGAGCCGGTCTGTAGCTGTGGTGTGTGTATTCCTTATCTTGTCTCCTCCCTTATCTGCGGGGTTTCCCGCCTTAGTGGCCTAAGGGCTTAAAGAATCCCCTTGCTGCGTTTGGCTCCTCCTACCTCACACGTCTCGCCCATTACAGAAAACGTCAGCGACGCTGCGCCTCATTTTTAAAGCGAAGCTGCACATCATATTTATGGGACTAACATGTTTGTTTACTAATGTTTGTATGCCCCTTAATGCACTCCTGAAAAAACCCCTGAAATAAGTATCATTTGAGGATTTTAAGTACACTATATTTACAGCACATATGGTTTAGCCTATGTAAAACTCTCATCCTGTGTACTCAATAAGCATACTCAATAGTATGGATTTGCTCAGCACCTTTGTTTGGGTTTTTGTATGTGTTTTTGAATTTGGATCGTTTCTCAACTTGCAGCATGTTTCTTTTTTACATTTGCAGTATGTTTCTGCTCTTGCAGCAGACTTTTGTTGAGTTTGCTTTAGCTTTTTGTATGCGTTTGTAAATTTGCATCATTTCTTGTTTTGGAGCACGTATCCCTTTTATGTTGGCGCTTTCGCTTTTGAAGTGCGATCATCCTTGTGGGCCACCATGCTCATTGATCGTTTTGTCAAAATAAAATCTAAAAATTCTTGGTTGTGCTTTTAGTGTCAACAAATTTTTATCTAAAATGGACTCTCTACAAATGGCTCATGCCTGATCATGTGTGGGCCGTATTGTAATGTAGCACCCAGACAGTTTTTCTCATAATCACCCCTATAAAGTGTTCTGGTGCTACCAACACATATTGACTGTGTGCTAACACCACCTTCTCCCTGTCACATTTTTAAGATCTTTACAGTTTTACTGCAGTCCAGGTTAGTGGTAGACCACACCCCCTAACAAATGAACCGCGTCCAGCCACACCCGCCCCCAGGAAGAGCATGAAGAGGAACCCTGCAAGCTCTCTGTAACTGCTATGCACGCTGTACGAATATCGCACCAGTTGACAGCCTCACGTTGCCATTGTGCACCCACAAAATAGGGCCGATTATCTTTCACATTAAACATCCCAATAAACATCTCCCCTTTGGAGAAATGGAAACATCTCTCTCCCTCAAGGGGTTTATACTAGGCTGACTTTCTCTTTTTTCTTCAATGTGCCGAGAGCTTTGTTGTATTTACAATGCAGGGAGACCTCAGCCCAGGTCAAAATTTCATTCTATTGATTTATGTTTGGATATGATACTTGACTTGTCCAAATCAGACGGTGTAAACCTGTTTAATGGCATTTTGCTGTGAAGAATCAGGAAGAATCGAGTCCTAAGGCAAAGGTATAGAAAACACATTTTAAAGCCAACATTTTTATTATTCAACGCCCGGCAGCATGACAGTACACAGAATTGCATTACTACCTGCTCTCTTACAGCTGATAAGGTGGAGATTTGAGGAGCTATGGAGCTGTAGTGCTGCTCCAGGGTCTGTGGGCAGAGAACTGTGCAGTTACCTGCAGAGGAGGCACATGTTAGCACTCCTAACCGTGTGTGTTCTCATGTGGCCAGCAAAACGTAATGTAATTAAAATATTTACGTAGCTAATTACATAACATTCAGTCCTCGATTCTCTCAAATGGGTAAATTAAAACACATTTCATACAAACATATCACAACTAAACTATACTGATGCTCATTATGTGTGATTTCATTGCTGCCAGTTTGCTAGAATTTATGTATGGCAGCAATAATCGATGAAGGCAAAACACCCATCAGAAATGTAGGAAAAATTATGTTGACAAGGATAAGCATAATTATTTAGTCTCTTTCAGTTTTTTTTCAGTTTTCAAGATATCTTTCACGCTGTAAATACCATGCGCTATGTGCATCACTAGTTTGAATGAAGGCGTGGAGTGAAGGACAGTTAATATGCACCGTTGCCTGCAAGGATCTATAGGAGGTATAACTTGTGATATTTTAGCAAAAAGACTCTCACTGATCTTGAATAACTATTACGTCTTACTGCTGATTGTGAGAATGAAGCTGACACTGCATGATCCCGATTAACCTTACTATTCTCACCCTGCACACTGTCCCTGATAGTCTCTCACACACGTACACACACACACACACACACACACACACACACACACACACACACACACACACACACACACACACACACACACACACACACATAACCATATTTGCATATGGATGTATTTACGTAAGTAGCTAACTGCCCCCTGTAGCCTTGTTCATTTCTTCTAGTCTGCAATTTTGTCATACATAAATAATAGTAAACAATAGTAAAACCCTACTTTCCTCATTATGTCACTTGGCACACATACCATGTTTCATTGTGTAATAATAATAATAATAATAATAATAATAATAATAATAATGATAATAATAAGTGGAAGTACTTAGGTGATCCTTTCAACAACTTCTATGGGACTATGACAACCGCTTCCTTTATTTTGCATGCTGAAAATGTATTGGCCCAGCGATGTGCAATTAACCCGTTTTAGTCCAATTAAGAAACAGATCTGGATTGTATCGGCAGTATTACAGTTCAGTACACAGAAAAGATGATAATGGTGTTTTAATTAAATATGGGAGCGAAAGGTCCCAAAATGGGCCTTACAGCTAACCAAGCAGCAGTCATTTGGTTGACTGTACAGACAAGGCACATTATTGTCCGGTCTGCATTGCTCGCTGGTTTCCTTGGGGCTAAACGGTCCTCATTAATCAGCAAATCGTCAGAAAGTGTGTATCGGCACAGCTGTAGGATAAGATTAAGAAAACGTTAACGGCAACGATGCGCTTTTGTCAGAATGCATTTAAAAATGTGCGATATGCCGTAATAATTTTCTTTGTGGCTCAGAATTAGTGATTATTATGCCTAAACAGCAATAAGGCGATTCTACAAATGTATGCGTCTCATGTTATGTATCCGTTACTTGTAATAAGCGAGTGAGGGGAAGTGTTGATGCATGGTACAGTATGCTCAGAGCTGAATCTCACCCAAATCCCCATGACTACTGATGAGGCTGACAGGCTAAATTCCAGCTTGAAGGGTTTATATAACTGTAAGGAGAGAGAAAAGCTCTCACCTCATGCTAAAAATCCTATTTCTTCTTCAAAAATGGTGTACGGAATTGTGAAATATGACAAAAAACAGTGTCACGCTTCATATTCAATGCCTTTCACAATGCACTATCCTTATTATAGTAATACTATAACAACAACCGACCAATATATTACAATATGCACTTTACACTATGCTTTGTATATCACTTCCCCAATGGTAACTTATGCCATGTAACACAAGTATAGACATGCATAAATTGTCCATAAGAGCTTTATGATGACACCTTACAAACTGCCTTTAAATGAAGTGCTCTGTACACAAATAACGTTGAATAGAATTGACAAAAAAAACTTGTCTACGATGCCAGAATGTCACTAAATCGGTAATACATTTAACTTGTTAAGCATCTGTAATGTCTTGTCATGCATATGAAATCCTTTTCCAGATAAAATGGATAAGTCGTTAATGTTGCCAAAATATAACATAGGATTTGTGCATATTTCAGGGAGGAATGGATAGGTCAGTATTCATATGGACATGATGTATGATGTCATAAGTATGGCTGCATCGATATTGGGACATGGATGAGGTGCAAAGCATTATCCATCACAGGTCAGAGGTATGCTCATAAAAGCTGTCTGCTTTTGTTTTGATCTACAGATGACACACAATTAGTACAATTAATTTGGGTGCAGGGAAACGTCTATAGTCTATATTCGACAGCAAAACCAGCAGGACCGTGATGACAAGACATCACATGACAAAACCTAGACATTCCCATTGCAAATGATCTAAAGAGTACAACACTAATGGTGAAACATTTGAGCATACACCAATACAGTACAGTATTGGGGATACACCAATACAGTACTGTATACATCAGCTCATGCTCTGCAAGTACACAGATGTCTTAATAAGCATAATCACCATCATCATATGAATATAAATGTAATACAACACATGTATTTTTACAGAGAACAGCCTTCATAATTCATTATTCACTCCTTTTCTTAGTTCTGAGTCACACCAGTGTGCTTGGCCGCCGTCTTGCTTAGCTACTGAAGTCGGAGGAAATGCCAGGTTGATTTAATTTTTAATAACGATTTTCTATTTCAGCGATGCAACATATAAAATAAAAGTTTTTGTTCATGTTTATTGACTAATATTTAGACAAATATGTAATGTCATTATTAAGAGTCCTTATTTTCCCTACTTAGAGAAGCTATTACTATCTACAGTATATCGCAAGAGAAATGACACATGAGTCAGTGGTACACTTGTCTTAACTGTAAATCATTCTTAATTAGATTCTTGTTCTTATTTTCCCAAAAGATAAAAATGTCAGTTAATACCAGTTCATCACTCAAGTAAATCTTAAGTGAGAGTCGTGGAAGGAGGCAAATAGCATGCATAAGACTGCTTCTCTGTTCTGAGTCTGTTGCTTAAGGCTAGAGGGCAGGGTAGAGGGGTGTGAGGGTACAAGCGTTCACAAAACTGTATCCTGGAATAGTGAGAAGCAGAGGTGGTTTAAATGTACTGTGGATGCTTTAAAAAAATTCCCAAATGCATTTCCTTAAGTAGTCAGAGGAGGGCAGTGCTCCAGAGGGAGAGTCTTTTCTTTTCTTCTCTCAAAAGTGCAGTCAGGGGGAATTCAAGACCAGTCAAAATTACAGTTCTGTAAGACTAATGTCAGTATCAACATGTTTATGGCAATGCGTCATAGTTTAACGCATCCTATTAATATCCTGAATATCAAATATATGCTCATGTATTTAAAAAAAGGCTGAAATGCTACATATGTCCACAGAGCGCTGTAGTGTCGCAACGCAAGGGTGACTACAGGTTGTAGTCCGAAAGAAAGTGAAAGGAAAAGCCAGATTAGAGCATTTTAGGGCAGATATAATCAGGGTAATTATATCACCACCACCATGCACTCACATCAGTCACGGCAAGGCCAACAGTCAAATGTCCGGAATACTCATGGAAATCAGATGATATCAATGGCAGTCATCTGCAAACATGTGGTCTGCAGAGATCTTGAGACTCCTCTTGGCTCTTAGTGTGCACTGAGTACCATCGTTTGTGTCTTCAGTTTGTAGAGGGGACTCCCTGCTGCCCCTTGTTTATGTGTCATCTTACCCAGCACTGACAAGAAGAGATAATGATGATGTTAATGATGCTATGATTATGTCAGTAATCTATCTGCTGTTACTCCATGCTGTGATGAAGCAATAGCAGGCATGGTGGCTACAGATTATTAGCGCCAATGTCTGCACCAATCGCAAATGGATTAAAGCTGCATGGCTTCTACGTGAGTAGTTCAACATCGTCTTAATTTGTAATATTTACAGGAGAGGGATCCAAAGATCCGGGTCATCCACATGCCAATTAAAGCTAATGCAGATTTATTTACCCACTTTCACATTGATTTTTTCTTTGGCAGGCAGAAGACACCAAAAAAGATAATAAAAGTCAGTTGTACGGCTTCATCATCATTAAACTTATGCATTTTTATATAGCAGTAGTAATATTGTGGCCCTTTATATTGGGTTATATTGGGAATTAGTTAAACATGAAACAAACAACAACAACAACAATAGATCTGTGCCTCGCCTTCAGTTTCTTACAGACAATGCAGTGAATAAAAATAAAAAGTGGCTACAATACAGATGGTGAATATTGCTATATTAAGATACACTTAAATAAAAATGTATTGCTTGGATATAAGCTGATATTGCTGCATATTGCTATCATGTTCTACACTATTTAGTTTAATATGTTGTAGGTCATTTTAGCTACCTAGATGTTGAAGATATGTTTATGCAACTCATTAATTTCAAAGCATTATATTCAACAGTTTTATGTTTTATGTTATGTGTTATTTGGAAAAAAATTGTACATAGGACTTAAAGTGAACTCAATATATTGCAAAAGTAGCACTTGTAAAGAAACAAGTTACTGAACTGACTGCGGGGAAGTAGTGAGTGTTAGATATTACACAATGTTGAATATGAGGACAGAACTGTGAATACAGACAATGCCGTTGTGATGTAATGGGTAAGCAGATTTGGGTATGGTTGTGTTTCACGCTGGGCCAGAGAACTTGACCAGGGCTTGTCGATCCAATATTACTTTGAGTGAAAACTCCTTCAGCAAAAAGAAAAAGGCCCGGGCGGATTCATCCAGATTCATCATGAAGGAAAAAAAAACAAATCCCAATCAAAATTTCCATTAATACTTAATACTGGCTTCAATAATAAGTGTCCAGATGGTTTCAGAGCAGAGAAATAGCTGCACTGTTGCTGTGCTTATCTTTAATTCAAGTATGCTCAGAAGCTCTTTCCATTGTTCTACATACCACGAGGGACTGGAGGCTCTGCAACTATTTAAATATTAGAACAAACTAACTTGAGTTAATGTCACTTTGGCTGGCACTCTGGCTGTCTGATTCTTACAACACTTTGGACGGAATTGTGAATGACTCGTAGAGATTTGCGCCTATAATGGCAAAGCCGGAAGTAACACCCTAAACACAGTGTCGTTACGCAGCTTCGCATTATGGTCAGCTATGGTCATCCGGACCCCTGGAAATGACATGATATGACACGCTTAATTCCACCTCGATTTGCACATGAGCAACTGACAGCATTCCTCGGCAGCGATGGAGTGTCTTCAGCCAATGAGCAGGGGCGTCAGCAATGGCAGCGGAACTCACGGAGGAGAAGCCGGAGACACTGGGTGGGAGGTTCTCCCCTGTAGGCATTGTTTCCACTTCAGCCTCGGTGCAAGACCCAGAACCTGCTATAACAGGGGTTTGGGGCACCGTGGCACTGCCATCTGGTGCTGAGAGACCGGAGCTTATGAAAGATTCAGTGCCTGGGAGTTATTCAGCTGTCATCGATTACACTGCAGATGTGCAGCAATCCTAGCGCTGAGACTGACAGGGGTGACCGCAACGTGAACATGCATAACACACACGCGCACACACGCACACACGTGCGTGCGCACACACACACACACACACACACACACACACACACACACACACACACACATAAATACACAGTCACACGCGCACGCACACGCGCACGCACACACGCTCGCACACACACAAACACACACACGCGCACACGGACGCACGCTCAAATGAACACACACACATGCACACATATTTATTCTTTTATTGGTTTCTTTTCTAAACTCTCAACTACTGTCAAATACATAGAAATAATACTGCCATGTGCAGACAATACTTTCATTATTATTATTTGGATAGAAATGTATGCTTCCTGCCAATTCTTGGTGATAATATTCGCTTGGTGGCAGTCTTCCTGTCTGTTATTAGCACAAATAAAAAATAGGATAATGCCTTTCCTCAGTATTAGAACTTAATTATTATCAGAGATTCTTCCATTGTACCTACATGTATTAGTGCTATTGAACAAGTGTTAAAAAAAAGGCTTCATACTTGAAAATTATTCAGTGCTCTTACAGGTTTCAGAAGACTGAATGCTAAAAACCGAAAAAATAAATAGAAGCCTCCCTTCTGTGTCTCTGCCAAAAGGAAGGTCCTGAAAAACATTGAAATTGATTAATAGGTTAAATGAGACTATGCACCATATTAATTTTGACCCATAACTAGAAAGCTTAAACTTTGAGCCCACAATACCCTCCCCCTCTACCCCCCCCCCCCCCCCCCCCCCCCCTTTGCAGAGCTTGGCTGACCTCAATAATTAAAGGACAATTTTAAAATGCATTCCTAATTTTCTACCAGAGTGAAAAGCTTTATTATCAAATGGATGACAAAAAAACTCCCCTGAATAGTCCTGACTCCTGGGCTTCCACTAAACTGGTCATGAATGCACAAACCATCTGTTTTCCTGGACGCTTGTCAGCGTGAGCGTGGTGGAGGCAGCTGCCTGAGTGGCGCTGGCCTGAATGATGAACCGCGCAACCTTTGTTTTCGGAGCGGCGGCTTTGTGAGGCGCGGAGCCGCCCGCCCGCGCTGCAGGGGCAATCAAAAAACCGCTGCCATTGTGCGCACCAGTCGCTCGGGCTCCGCTGCAAAAAGGTGGACGGCGACTTTATCGCCGATGCAAATGCAGGGCCGCGAGGCATTGTGCTCCCTCCAGCCCGCGCCTCTGTGGGCGAGGCTGTCAGCAGGCAGAGGGCCTGGTGTGTGCCAGTGGGACTGGGGAAAGGTGAGAGCAGCCAGCGGGGCCCTGTGAGGGAGGGTGTTGGGGGGTGGGGGGGGGGGGGGAGTGGGGGGGCGGGAGAGAGGGCGGGTGGGGAAGAGGCCTGCGCAATATTACACACTTAAAATATAATCATGTCCTGGCAGCCAGGGCTGCAATCTGGCTCCGTATTTCCAAATTAAAAAAAGGGCCAGCGTTCGTGTAAACGCGGCATATTGGGGCATAATTTTGCTCGCATCGCGTTAAGGCCACCCCGTCGAACTCGGTTCCCCCGTTCGCACGTTTATTTTATATACTTCTCTTTTTTAAGTGCTCTTCAAAATATTTTGTTTTTATTAAAAATTCATTAGAGAATTTGAAAAAAATATATTTCTACCTGAATAATTTGGACTGAAAGACATTGTCACCTAATTACATGAATGTGTCTTCTCGGTGCTTAAAAGCACAAATTATTTCATTTGGGGACCTGGTGAGGTTGGCATAGGGGTGGGGGGTGGTGAGGTGAGGATGAGGTGGGGGAGGAGGGAAGGGGGTGGTTAGGGTGTGACAAATTTGGATATTTTTAGATGTTATTATGATGTGATATTAATGTGATTTAGGCATATTCAGATAATGCAGTGTATTATTTGCCTTCTATTGAACACAGAATTAATGCCATGCCATAACAATAGCTGTACGTCTTATTAGCACTGTATGGGATAGCGACAACCCAGACTTTCTGTTTCATATCTTGCGCTATTTATTAACTTTCTCTCTCTCGCTCTCTCTTTCTCTCTCTCTCACAAACACCATTGTCCTCTTTTTTTCTCTCTCTCTCTAACTCTGTCTGTCTCTCTCTCACTCAGGAACACATACAACAAAACAATAACAAACCAAAAAAATAGAAGAAATCCTGAAGCTAGAGGTGATTTCACAGTTTTGTTCCCAGGTTTGAATAATGCCCAACAGCTGCGTATAGTCTCCATAGAGATGGAAAAACCCACTCAAATGCAGCACCGCTTAATAATAAACCAACACTGAATGAATGGGAGTTGAGTTGAGTGGACAGGCCTTCTCATTGCCTTCTTTTATGTGCCCCAGCATTGGAGATGTACTCTAGTCATTTGTTCTTCCTGCTCAACTACTTTCAGGCTCATTGGAGGCTAATTGTTGAAAGAGCATGGGGGTTATTTGTCGTTAAGGTTTAATGAAGTGAAATGCATTGTTTTTGTTCACGAACTCTCAGAGGACAAAGGTATGGGTACAGATGCAACCTCACATTCTGATGCCTACAATTGGCAAAATGTTCTCATATATGGCATATAAGAGGCACATACAGTATAAATAGATGCTGCCAAAATAACACAAAAGTGTTCTGTTTAATTCAGAATTTAAACTTCTTGTACAATATTGATTGTTGTCTTTAAAGTGTTTCCTTTGTGACGACAACAGAAAAACAGCGAATCAATGATTTTGCATCAGTCATATATATTTTTTGTGGCCTCCTCACACACAGGCGTGTGCGGATTATGCTGGTGTGGGGCAAGGAAGCAGAAAGCAGTTGTGTGTTTTCACGCGAATGCCGGTTTTCCCTTAGCCCCAGGGAACAGAAGCATCCATGTGCTAGCGCCGTTTGCTCATCTCCTTCTGAGCTGCTTGTCAGGAGTCAGACCCAATTATGCAAGATGGGTTTGTGATGTGGACAAATTGTCACTAAGGGCAAAAAACTGAAGACACCAATCTTGCGGTGCTCAGAAGCTTAAGTCAAACCTCTGCCATCCAGGCCACACTGAGGCCTTGTTAGGGCTAATTTTGTACTTTTTGCTCCCAGACATAGATATTTACACTATATTATGCATGCTGGTGCTCTATGCAGATGAAATGTCCAATGATGATTCAGTGCAGGGGCTAATTCCCTCTTTATCTATCACAGAACAGGGAAGACCTCAGTCCAGTTTACTCATCCAGGAAAAAAAAAACGTAAATCCCCAAATAGCATTGATTCCTTATCCGTATTCTTCCTATAGCTGTGCGAATAATCAACAGAGAATAGGTACTAATGTTGTCTAGTTGTCTCCAGCAACATTTGTGGAACATAATAGGCAGAATGACCACCAAATTGGTGGACTGAGCCATGCCAGGTTGTTGCAGAGGTGCACAGTTTTGTGGCGGCGCGCTCATACTCAGTTGATCGGTGAGGTTATTTATCGCCCAATAGACTGAGAGTCACTCACTCACAAGCCGCTGTTTTTTTGTCCCTGACTTTTTTTGCGACACACAAAAGACAGCGCGGTTATAGAGTGCCGTTTCTTTTTTAACGGTTAGCTGCCTAACTGATGCTAGGCGTAAACATTGGGCTTTAAGGAGGGCCGGAGAACCATATGGACCTTTAAATACGGTTCAGATCAAACACAATGATGGCCGCGGCCCCTTTTATGCGAGCACGATCCTCTCAATGGCGGGTGGGCGGAGCCGGGAGTTAAATCCCAATAATGAGACTATGGAGCATAGGGAAATGAATGTAAGGGTTCAGTAATGTGGGGCTTTTATTGAGGTCCGCGGAATGGCCTCGATTCTCCCGAATTTGCAGAGCCTTTCTGCGCCTTTGACGGTTGATTTCAATGAGTCCTCACTGGGTGCGCAGGGGATGTCCTGTAATCAATGACAATGACGCTTGACAGATTGTCCAAGCTAGCAGCCTTTGTTGCAGGTTGATGAAGTGAAAGGCTTTGGGTGGTAGCCAATGGATCAAGATGTTTAAAGCCAATAAATAAATCTTTAAAAAAAGCTATCGTTCAGAGTGTCGCTGGGAAAGGCCGCCCCCCACCCTTTTTTTTTTTTTTTTTTTTTGCATTAGCAAAATCTGCTCCCTTTGAAGGACTTGTGAACCCAAAGGCGTCTCGTTGCTCAATCACACAGATTAAGTCAGTCAGACAAGCAGCAATCTGTCCCATTTAATAAAGTAACTTTTGTCATTTTGGATAGGAGGGCTGCAAACATCACACAGGGCTGTAATTGTCACACATTTAACATAAAGGTAACACATTCCTTGTTAAGAGAGTTCCAGAAATAAAAAAATAAAAACACAATATAATTATAGTTATAATAATAATAATAATAATAATAATAATAATAATAATAATAATAATAATAATAATAATAATGATGATGATCATCATCATATATACATTAATATATAATAACAAATTCAGATTTTTGTTGTTGACATATTTATGTGACCGATATCAGACTGGGACTACCGGCTATGTTATGTTCCTTCAATGCGATGCTTATAGCTTCAGGGAGTGCTTTTCTGGAATGGATGTATTCTAGGTGTGCACATGGTTCAGCGTAATGTTTTCTTGCACATTATGTTACACAAACCATGCTCAGTAGGAAAACTGGGCGGCATGTCCTCAATTCTCCTGACACTTTCTTTTTTTTCATTACAAACAATGCTTCGTGTAGTGTCGGGTTTAAAAAAAAAAAGGGAGAACACTTTCTTTTAAAGCACTTGCAATCCCGTAATGAGGACATCTGTTTTCATATGGTACTTGACACGAAGCACCAGAAATTTGATGTCATCCTGTCCAAACTTGTACATTGCTGGCAGACGCCGTCAGAATCTCTGATTGTTTCTGACAAGTCACTGACAGCTCTGGAGGTGAGGCGTGCGCATGACAAAGGGCAAGCAGAGGCTCCGTGTTGTCAGCTGGAGCCTTCGCCCGTGTCCGCCAGCTCGCTCTCTCTCTCTCTCTCTCTCTCTCTCTCTCTCTCTCTCTCTCTCTCTCTTCTCTCTCTCTCTCTCTCTCTCTCTCTCTCTCTCTCTCTCTCTCTCTGTCTCTCTGTCTCTCTCTGCCCTGCAGAAAGCTGCCCCCATTCCACCATCTCACCAGGAGATCAGGGACTCATCATCTGCACCTTCAAAAGCATTTATATTTATTACAAGAGAAAGGCCAGCACCACTTCAACACAAGCCATTTTGTAAATAAAAAAAAGCAGAGCCTGCTTTTGTACTCAATCCTGCCTCGTTTGTCCAGAAAATTATTATCATGAAGTACGTTTGATAAAATTCTCTGATATTTTCTTGATCATGTCCTCTGTCGAGATCTTTCGTTGCATCATGTAACTAATTATAACACATACAGGATGTATAATCTTCTGGATGTGTTGTGTTAAAAGGGGGCCACCTGCCATGGAAATCTGGAACTCCTACTCTTGGACTTGGTGTCAAACGCTGAGAAAGCCAAAATAGCTTTCTTGACATTGAGTGTACAACGATTTTTGGCAGACTGTCATCTTTTTGATCATGTTCATTTTTTCTTTCAAGCACAGAACAGGCATCTGTCGAAATATTCCTTCTGTGTGATTCATTACAATTTTCTCTCTAAGAAAAGTGTTGGTATTACGTTATTAGTAGTAGAATTCTACATAGTACATTCTATGTAGTAGAATGTGAAGAGGCGTAATTTCTATAGAAGCCCAAATACATTGTCCTTCATTTTTAGGGGTAAATGTAAAGAATAATAAACACACAGAAAATGTTGTACAAAATGTTGCCTCCTTTACAAGCTGAAACATGTCAGGGCATTCTAGCTCTCCAGTGTGTGAATTAGGTAGTCAATGTAAGCTGTCCGCTTTGTTCACAGCAAATAAAATGAACTAAAACTATGAATACCAGATATATAAAAATGTATTATCGCCATAATGTGTGCAGCAAACCTCACAAACCTGTGAATAATCATTATACCTTGAATATTAGACTTCTGTCTCAAAATTAATTTACAATTAATTTAACTGTATCACGTACAAATATTAATGCATGAATATATACTGAAAACAGCACAATTTCTTTGTATATTAGGCTATGTAACAAAATATTAACTTTTTGTTGCATTTGTCCATCCTTCAAGCTAAAATGTAATGTTGTTTCTGTTCTACTTCTATTATACAATTTATTTTATACAATTATGCAATTTATGTATTCTGTTTCCTTGTTGACATAATTCAAATATGCCTGGAAAAAGGAAGGAATATCTAAATTGGGAGAGCCTCCCGGCACCGTCTCTACATTTTGCAAGATGGGTCGCTTCACATTTTCTTTCTTCAGAATAGTTTTGTAAAATTGTAATATCTGTCTGCTGCCACGTGTGTGAATATGTATGTTCTTGCCTTCTGCCCATTGGATGATTTCCAATCATTCTTCAACCATATCTACCGTGTGCGGTTCGGCATCAGCTGTCTCCTCCCTTGTAGCCAAGCCAAGCCAAGCTCTCTGGTTCTGTTCACCCCTCCAAAGCCTGTTTATGCCAAATCTCACCCGCAAAACATTTTGTGATGTGATGACTTCTTGAATTATCAGTTACCTTTTTCAAATTTTTAAAAGTGCTGTTAATTATCAGGCAAAATGTATTCATGAAGTCTTGAAGTGGGAAGAGCAGACATAGGCCTTCACCAAATACCATGAAGAGTAATACCTCAGACAAATATGAAATTGAAACATTTATTTTTGTAACACAATATCGCTGCCTCATCCTCAAAAGCTGTGTTTCTGTTGTTCTCACGTTCAAAGAGAGGACTAACTACAAATCACTTTTGGTAACCGCTGAGCCATGAAATCACTGATAAAAAAAAGAGAGAAAAGGCATCATAACTTCAGCATTGTGGCCAATTTTAAGTGTGGGAGAATTAACATATGCCCTGCCCTGTGTGCATCACAGGCAATGGCCTCTTCTCAGTGCCACTGTTGACCCATGGATGAAAAAGGCAGGACGACAATGTCGGCTTCAGAACAGACTGTGAACTAAATGCTGCCATTGTTTCCCATAGATGCCCATCCCCCTAACACTCATGACTCCTCCAAGTCAACTGCTCACTCCTCATTGAGAACTCCCATTAGTTTGGAGTCTAAGAATATAGAGCAAAGTCCTTCAGGTTTAGGAATATTTATTCCGGCTGTGTTATTTTAGCCATTGGTAACTGCTTCCTGTAAAGTTACCTCAAAGCACCCCTTGAGAAGTGCACACAGTAAATATTCTATTTTAATCAACTCCTATAGAGTATAGGCGATCCTAAGTGGACTCATATGTACTATTTTTGAGTTGAATTAACACGGGACATTATACTGTGTAGATATTATAACCTCAAGGTCTTACAGAACACACCACATTAACATATTCTTCTGTGTTTAGTGTATTTTATTGAAAGTTGAAGTTGCACATGGTTCCTCAGCTCAGCTTGAGCACGTCAGCGGGAAGATACTTTTCTAAGCCATGCGCTGCGAAAACGGACACGGATGTTTAAAAGATTGCTTGATAAAGACTGTCAGTAAAAGGAATACAGCTGGTGTAATGGTGCCCACAGACAGTCTATAAAGCTTTGCTCGCCGGCCTCTTTCCCGGGAGTTGTTTACTGTCATTCCTGGTTGTATGCCTCACGGTCCTATATCTCCAGGCTGTCAATCTTGTCAGACGCTAACCTGCCATGTTAGATTTGACCTCCACAGAGAAGATTACTGTCTCCATGCTGGAAAGACATCCTTCATTGCCTCTTCTGTGGCCCACACCTGAAAGGCCTGCCTCTCATTCCGTCCACTGAGATCACTTTATGAATGTGTGTACACTTGAGGCGGTGTGCATCTGTACACCGATTGCAGCGCAAGATGCTTCTCTTGCAGTGAAGGCGAGACATAATCTTTGTTGGAATTGCACATTAGTCGGTTCACAGTGGAGCCGGTGTCAGAGGTCCTTGGTGCTTCTCTTCCCAGATGCTGCCCTGATATGGCATTTCACTCTGAGCGATTCTGCTCCCACCTGGCTTCCTGAGCAGACGGACGGTTCACTTGCTCTGAGGGAGAAAACCGCGGACGCTCTAAGAAAACCCGACTGCAATGTTGCAGGAGCAGTCTTGTAATCATAGAGCTTTTAGTCTTCTGAACATTTCTGGAACAACTGCGAATGTGATCTCAGGAATGTCCCCCGGGATAAATGCGTGGAAGTCCCCCTGAATTAGCCACAGAGACAGAGATAGGGGATATCTTGAAACTAGGCAGTTTCTATTGAAAAATTTTGTCGATAGCGGATGCCTGAGTGGCACATGCCACTTTGACTACCGTCTCATTATTAGGGCCACCATTTTGTCTCCACCACGTGACCTGCACAGATTTAAACTTGTATTTCAATGGTTGTCCTCCAAGGATCCCCATGGGCACTCCGAAAGCACAGTCAAGTGACTAATCAAACAATTGAGTTTCTAATTGAGACATTTATAAAAACAATCAGTTGGTCTAATATTGGGAGAGTCAGGAAGGAAAGTGAACGTGGTTGGAAGTTTAAATGTTATGAAAAGCATGTCAGGAGTGCGTCAGCGGTCCTCGCTCCTGGTCCTGGAGAGCCGCAGGGTCTGCTGCCTTTTGTTGTCACTCAGTGGTCAGCACTTGAATAGCACAGCAGTTGATCAGTTAAAGCAGTTGATTACACAGTTAACTCAGGTCACCTGGTTTCTTGGGTCTGAATCAGTCGCTGATCTTAAGAAAAAAATTTAAACCAGCAGATTATGTGGCTCTCCAGGACCAGGATTGAGTATCACAGCATAAAAATTATCCATATAAAGCAGGGGTGTCCAATCTTATCCGAAGAGGGCCGGCGTGGGTGCAGGTTTTTGTTTTAGCCCAGCACTAATACACTTGATTCTACTTAAAGGGGACATGAAGCACTCGGTAAAGTGGCTCTGGTTCGTTAGCTTTTTACCTTCAATTAGATATGACCGTGCGTTCAAATCTCAAACCGACCCGTATTTGTTGGAAAAAGAAGTTACAATTTGCTTTTTTTCCCACTAGGGCGCAGCCATCTTGCACCAACTGTGGTCATGACGTCAATAGGTTGGTTGGTCTCGGCTGTTCAGTGTATTACTATGGGAGAATAGCTGACTTTCAGTGAGCTCAACGATGTATCGTGAGGAAAAAATAAAACAAAAAACGCACAGACTGTCGTTTTCTATTGCCCCAAGATGCTGAAATGAGTATTACCGAACATAATTTAAAACTTAATTTACACAAACTGCTTCTGACCATACTAATGCTGTGGCCTGATGAGCCGGCAACTGCAGCGCCGCTGCATTGCCTTGTTTGGGAGCTAAAGTCGTGTCTAGCTAATATTGCCTATAGAAAATAAGCGTTAGCTTGTGATGCTAGGTCGCGGTAGGTATATATTTGCAGGCTGTTAACTAATATATCAAGGCAATGCAGCGACACTGCAGTTGCCGGATCGTCAGGCCACAGCATTATATGGTCAGAAGCAGTTCGTGATTGTTTTGGAAGTGGCTTGACAGAGAGGTTATTGCGACCTCTAGCTGCTGGAAGACTGAAGTACCATGCGAGAAAGCAAGTTCACGCATGAGTATACAATATCCATTATCAGAAATGTAATTCGTCACACCAGAGTTTGTACTGTATGAAAGTTGTAGAGTATATGCATTTGTGTGTATTGTTTCTTGTGACCCCCCCCCCCCCCATCACAATACTACTCATCTGTGCTCCTCCATCTAATCGCATAAAATTCGCTGACAAATGGCTTATGCAATAAAGCAGATTAATTCTCGGTAATGTGTTCCAGATGTATTAATACCTTTCACCAATTTTACTCAAAATTATACTGTGAAAAGAACAAAAAAGTCTAAATGCTATGTACATTCACTAGCTGAGGCACAATAGTTGTTTCCTGTTAAGTTTTTACTATTTACTACTGGATTTTGGGAGTGGGTCAGAAAGAGATACCATAGTTACCAAGATACCATAGCATTGATTCTGTCAGAGAATATTCCTGAGGGATATGCATGAGTATTAAGTATTGTAAGTATTAACGTTACTGCTTGTGATATTTCAAATATGTACGCTAGTTTTTCAACTCTGCCACAGTGTTGTGCCATATGTTTGATATTGTTGTTTTTGCATTTTGAGTGCATTTCACATACTGTAGTGTAAGCGTTTATAGGTGGCTCAGTCATGTCTTATGTTTGATTTGCCCTGAAGATATTATTTTATTGTAATCTTATCGTACATAATATACACTGTATGGCGTATTCGTATCTCCCTGGGCAATACTTGTCACTTAGAGAATGGAACATACTCATTCAAATTTACTGTGCATATGTGCTAGATGAATGTAAGATTTCCCTTGGAGTGAGTATGAATGTGTATATGCTTTATAATGGACAAAAAATATTTTATAAATTTTATGACAGGTTTTGGATAGGTGTTTAGACCCATAAATATGTATCACCCTATACTAATGAAAAGATAGTTGAAAATGATGCAAAAGTGAGTTTTATGAGCCAAAACAGTTGATTTGTAGTTAAATATATAATTATTTTATTATTTACAGCAGTGCACAATTTAGTCATTTAGTCATTTGGAGACACTCAAGGACAGCGGGTGCACTGCCTATATTTTCATCATAGATCTGCAGCAGTATTGCATATCACCCTCAGATTTTGCAAACTTGTGCACACGGAGTGTATGATCCGGTAAATGTATAGTTATACCTGTTTCACATATGTAGTTCTCAGTATTTCATTGCAAACTAAAGAAAAACTATTTCTTTGCATTTGTGTTTAATTTGACCTAAATTATGAAAATAAACCTATATATTATTAGTGCTAATCTATAGTTAGTATTGTAAATGCAACAACTGTTTTGTTTCATTTAAGCCATTTTACAAGTCTCTGTGATGCTCACACCTGGAGTTATAAAGCCTTAAATAGAACACCCCCCCTAAAGAGGTGATGATTGACAAAATTTGGCATCTGCATAAAGGGCTCGCCAAACAAAAAAGTACAACAAAAAATGCAAACGACAAACATACAATCAAACAAAACACGTGACACTAAATGCTGCACAAAAGATACTGCCATATCATTGCCATATACAGTAGTACCATACAGCATTCCCCGCACCACTCAACTGCGTTACTGTTCCCCAGGTCTGTGCCTCTGTGTGATTTACCCAAACAAAACGGTAATAAAGTACCGAACATACACGTGTAAACAATGGGAACCACGCTGTCACAGTCGTCTGTGAAAAGCGCTATATAAATAAAATTGAATTGAATTGAACATCGAAAATGATAGATATTAAAGGCACATGCAAAAACTGTTGGAGTGTTGCTTATGGACAGTGGAATTAAACTATCAAAAAAACGAAACAAAAATATAAATAAAACACCACACGTTGGTGCTTATATTACATATGGGCTGCATTGTTTCTTCCTCACGTGAGGAAGACTGGGGGCTGAGGCAAGTGAAAAGGCAGGGTTGCTTTTTTTCACACAGGGGGTCAATAATTGCCTTTTTAAAGGCTTTTTCAAATGACTAAGCACTGCAAACAGTGTGTTCACGCATCTCGCATGTTCCACGCCTTTTTATTTAATTTTCTTGAATTAGTGGCGAGATGTGAGAGAATGGTCGAGTGCACGTAGCTGTCTGCGCTATCAGGCACGGGTCCTCTTGTGACATTGCTGGAGACTGTCTGCCACCCATAAATTTACAGCTTATTCCATTCTTATCATAAATTGACTGAAGCTCTGTGGATGGGGGAAAAATATAGGTATATAAAATATCCAGGTACAGGTTGTGTTCTGTTTAGCCTTTGATTGAAACGTATTGCTTCCCCAGTGTATTTCTGGCTATGAAAATTATAATATGGAGCAAAGATTAGAATGAAATTATCATGGCCCGAAGGCATTTACCCAATGATGGCAGCCACATAAACCTGAGCCCAGGAATGATGATAATACATTAGGTTCTGCATGCGCGGTATTATTGCTGTACATTATGTATGTTTCATTTATACTACTTCCCACACACCAGCAACGCTGACAGATAGGTAATTACTCTCTGCGCCAATGAACACTTATCAGCACCACTGCTGTTTATTGCTAAAATGAAGAGTGCTTGTCATTCAAGGTCACCCGTTTGTGTGTCCTCTTTAATAGTTCTTTCACAGTTGTTGAACTTTGCATGCAGTTCCTTAAGTGGTGGGCTGGCGGTTGCTTTATGATGCCAGAGTTTTCCTTTTCTAGAGGAGATTCTGCTGTTTTATTAATCATTGCACTTGATCAATGGCTTCTTCTCGTGGACCATATTAAAGGGGAAATAACATGGCCCAGTAGTCAGGTTACTCTCGCGTGTGGCACCCAAGAAAAATCATCGCGCTACTGACCTGCTTGTGGAATACACTGCAAAAAAAACAAACGAATCTTAGCAAGCATTTTAATCTTATATTTAGACTTTAGAATCTTATTTCTGTTATGTTTTGCTAAATAAGACAAAAAGGTTGCCAATGGGGTGAGATTTTGATGAGTTTTACTAATTTCAAGATTTGCCGGTGTGGTAAGATAATTTCAAGCAAAAAGTAACTTAAAACAAGCTAATATTTTCCTCCTTTAGAGAAAAAAAAAAAAGACTAAAGACAAGACTAAAACACTTGTTAAGACAGACTTTTTTTGCAGTGTATATGAGGGTGTATACGCTCTCCGTGTGCATACGGTGGGCTGTGAGTGCATATGTGCTTAAGTCCAGTTGACAGGATCAAAAGAGTCTTTGCCTTTCTTGGGGGCCAATGCTAATGCATGGATGCCTCTGCTACAGCAGCCAGCTCTACATTTACAAGTAGCCTGAAGTTCAGGACGTACTCTGGCCCAGGGACAAAAACATTATTTTGGTTGGGCTGGGATTCTTATGGCCCCAAGCTGCCACCATTTGTCATAGCTCCATGATTCTGCCGTATCTCATATCAGTTTTCGGGGAAATGAATTCATTTTCTTACTCAGACTGCTGAGGTAATATGTGTATGTCTGTGCCTCGGTGGCTGTCTGTGTATTATTCTGCATTTGATTTAAATATGAATGATCTCATTCGATTCACTGTATCATTGTGCCACTGCTGCCCTTTCTATGCAGTGTAAATGTGATTCACAAGGATTTCACAACTGCAAAGGGATAGCGTACAATGTAGCAGAACAGATTTTCGCATTACTGTACAACCAGTATTGTTGTGGAAGAAAGTGAATGACCTTGTCTTTTCATGGTAAAGAAAATCGTTAAAAAAAAACGCACAACTTTTGTTAGAGCATTTTCTCCTCACAAGCTGCTGCATATGAAGTCTGGGGTCCACTGACCGTTCATTTTGCCTTGCATTTGGAAACCTAAAAACATCAATGGGATTGTGTCACGTGGGTAGTCATTATGGTGTTCTGAATATTGCATCACAAAGACTTGGTCCTACACGGTGACTGTTGCCATTGTTGTGTTTGACAAAGATAATTAGTCCAGTCTGTGGTTTACTCTTAGCAAGAAAACAGTACTGTACTGTAGTGCATGTCTGGGTAGAAGGCTAACTTATAAGGACGCTGTGTACAATGTCAGGGAGAGGGAATTCTTGCTCTTTGAGGAGAATAGGAAAATATAGGAAACCATCAGGGTTAGTCAGGTTCCCTGTGATTAACCTGTATTCTGGATGCTTATTTCACAACATACCAGGACACACATTCATAAACACAGAAAATATAACCCCATAGTTCAGTTCATAATTAACTGAATAATTGTGCCACTGCTATGCTGGGTGGGTGTTGTACTTTGCTTTTAATGTTTATGAAATAATGTAATTTATTATTTAATTAATTTCCCATTTTTGATTTTATATTCTATATATTTTATATTTAACTTTTTTCTGGCACTTAAATTCTGAAAAATGTTTTTGTAAAACTGAAAAAAAATACTAATTTAGATGTGATATTGCAAATGAAGACAGAGTTATAGTCATAAGGTTGAAAATGATATAACAATGCCTATTATAAAAAAATTTAAAGTGGGTTTCATTCATGAAACATGTGTAGGCTACAATCAGATTTGATTGTGAACTGTGCTTAAGAACGTTTCCACAAACATTTTGGCATTCATCATTTTTTTTCTTATCTGAGTTTGTTCTTTGGTGCAGTCAAAATCTATGTGTGTTTGGAAACAAATGTAAAGGAATATACTCAGAAAACGTTTATATTTATAATGTTATATTATTTGTGCAAAGTTAATTTAAATAGTTTCAGATCACATATTAACGACAAAATGTTTATCAGTAGAATTACAGGCCGCAAAAGGCTGTTTATTAACTTGCCTATCTGAATCACCTGAAATGTATCACTAGTTTTATTCAGCTTTCAATTTCAGTTTAGTTTTCCTTTTAAGAGCAGGTTTGCTAGTTTTTATTTTGATTTCATTTTCAAAAATTCTTGTTTTTATTTCCATTCCAGTTTGTGATAATAACCTTGTTGGTAACACATGTAATTCATTTCATTTATTGAAAAAAGTGACTGATTATGGTGCTCAATATATATGATATAGACAGACCAAAAACCACGCAGTGAAACCCCACACTTAGAAATAGCATATTTTCTGTTTTTGGATTACTAATCTTGCCTTGGAAAGAGAGCGCTTATTTAGGATATATTTACGCCCATATATTTACGGGGAGCAATTAATTGCTGATGTTTGCGCACAACCCTGAAGTCGGCATGACATTTATGGGATTGATAGGGTGCTTCCTTATGCTAATCACATGAACAGGCAAGCAGGCAAGCACATTCAACTTATGAACAGTTTGCATTCATTATCTGATACACCTGGGATACACACAAAACCACAAGAATCCCACGTTGTTGGAACTTTTCCTAAGAACAAAAGTAAGAAGAATTTAAGAAAAGTATTGTGAATAAGGCCCATTGTTTTTGTTTCTGATCATGAGCAGGCATATAACTTATTCAAAGCCTCATTGTGCATACATTTAAAGCCTCATTGAGTGTTGACATCAGCACACCTTACCAGCCTCTTGAAACCCACAGCAACAGGTAATCTCCCTGTGTCTGTTTTTCTCACATCAATGGCAAAAAAAAAAAGAAAAGAAATGACTTGTCGGATTATGTGACACGAGGGTAATTGTTTCGCCTATAACCCACTTCCTCTGACTGCCTTTTTAATAACTAGATTGTTTCAATTGTGATGTCACTCATCACAATGTCCTGACCTTCAACAGAAACGATTAGATTCACCTGTGTTCATCAGGTTGGTGGACATCACTCTGCAGTCTATTTGATGGCACCACAGACAACCTCTCTGTGCAGATGTCATCATTTAAACAGCTCGTCTAGATGGAAAAACAGACAGCAGGCCTGCTTTTACCAAGCACACTTTTCATACTGGGCACATTGAAGAATGATGGCAATTGGCAAAACGTTGGCAACGGGCGCAGCATTCTCATTATTAATGAAAGTAGGAATTATTTCCCGTGTATGTGTACTTTTGAGATTCAGCACTCAATGTTTCTCACAGTTGCCACTATTTCTCTTAAGAGCTCCTCTAACTAATAAAAGCAGTTTTTTTTAGAACGAAGAGAACTAAAAAACGCGTGAATGCAGCAAAGGACCCTGGAGCGTGAGATTTTCAACCTGGAGGGCTAGCACAACCCCCCCCCCCCCCCCCCCCCCCCCGCCTTCTCTGCAGCTGCTGTCTGCTGCTGTTTAACTCTCTATATTTTGTTTTGAGATCTAGCGACTTGACCCAAAAAAACTGGTCACTTTTAGATGTGGGCCTAACAATATTCAGTGGGAGGAGTTTGGCATGTTGAATATTCAGGTTTTGGCATACAAATTAAATACGCCATTGTACACAGTGTAAGTGAACTATGCTATCTTATCCTAGTGCAAAAAATATCTGAAATTACAAAGCACTACAAAAATACATTGTTTTGCTTATATTCAGTGCTACATGACAGCTGTATCAAATTAAATTTGGTGTCATTACATGCATGATTGAAGTGGATGACTTCATAGTTCACTAAAATTTGAAAAAGATAGATGCTCTCAGATTGGACACTGGATCTTTGCAGGGTCTTTAATAAGCACCAACAGAGCGGGATATCAGTGCTTCTGAACTACCAATATCAAATAAGACAACAATATTCAAATTGGGGAAAAACACTTTGTTTTGTTTCAAATTTCCATACAGAATGCATGGTGAGCTGTAAAAATGAACAGTTCCTTTCCTTCCCCTTGATGCAGTGTTGACAGGAGTCATTTTAATATACTTTGGAAGCATGAATGGTCTATCTGTTCTTTTTTTCCCGGGGCTTCATCTATGCAGACATTGTGAGCTGTCATTTCCCTACTACCCATGATGCTCTTGACACAGAGTTTTTGACAAGTGCTGGACATTGTATGCAATTCAGAACAGACTGGCAACATTTCTAACTAAATCTAACTAATGTGCACTTTAAAGGACAAAACCAAATATAAAGTAAAACAAATCGCTGACATGCACACGTATGCATGCAAGCACACACACACACACACACACACACACACACACACACACACACACACACACACACACACACACACACACACACACACACACACACACACACACACACACACACACACGCACACATTTTCTGCTTAAACCAAGGTAAAAGATGCAAATATAGCCATGTGGTTCAGTGGTCAATTATTAATGAAAAGTACCCAAATAAAAAAGTAAAATGACCGAGGTCTAAAATTGATTCTCTAACTGCCAGTTTGAAAGATTTGAAAGGATCAGTATTCTTCTGATTATTTATCTAAGGAACTACTGTTCTCGTAGACTATAACAGCTCTTACACAGAGCAGTACATTCCTCATAAAGTTCAATGCCCTCCATTGTTACCTAGCCACACAAAATCAGACTAGGAAAGTATCTCTATGCTGGTGATTGTGCCGTGCGAATGCAGTATCTCTATGCTGGTGATTGTGCCATGCGAATGCAGTATCTCTATGCTGGTGATTGTGCCGTGCGAATGCAGTTGGTGAATTTCAGAGTTTCCTTAGCTACCAGTACTTTACTTGTGTGCTTTAAGACACCCTCTAATGTATGTATTAAAAAAACAATATATATATTTTTAAAAAACTTACCTAAGTACGCTGACAGCACAGGTACATAGGGCCGACATAGGTGCTCTGTCTGTAGGAGTTAGTTGTGATGTAGCTTGGCGGTTTCCCATTGGGTAGACGTTGTGGCTACGTTGCTTACCACGGAATCAGATTTGTGTCAAAGGTATCAAAGAAAAAATGTCTGATTGAGAGCAAAGAAATAAATATTGCAAGTGATTTATGTCTATGCCTGTCCATCTGTTTTTTTGATACTTGATGCAATGTTTTTCTTGATACTTTTGACACGAATCTATAGCAGAGCAGTGGTGAGCAACGTAGCTGATCCCAGTGGGTAAACTACCTCCGTGCGACGTCGCGCCTCTCTCTCCCGTAGACGTAAAGCGACAGAGTGCCTACGTTGGCCCTATGCACCTGTAATGTCTGGGTAAGTAAATGTAAGTTTCAATACATAAATGTGAACCTTAGACACAGGAGTCAGTGATCCACGGCTTTCCTAGTGCAATACCAATGGCACCTTGCTGACAATTAGGCAGTGTTTAGGCCTGTTGTGAAAGGGTGACTAGAAAATAGCTGGCATGTTCACTGAAATTTGATGTGAAAGAGGTTATGTACGCAGAGGATATTTTGGGATGTGGCGCATCGTAATGGTTTGTGTAACATCGGCTTATGCACTAAGACAAGTCAAATCTCAGGGCAAATCGTCCACATTTTTTACAGAGTAAGTTTATCACCCTCTAACCCTGACACAGATACCGGCTACATAAACTCTAAATCAAAATCTTTTTGGACAATGAAAATCAAAAAGTGGCACAAAAAGAACACCCAAAAGAACAGATCCTGCAATCCCCACACATGGTATGCATTCCTGAGCATGAAATCATCTTCCAAAGCAACACTCTAGTCTGGAATATGTAGAATCTGTTGCATATGTTTGCCAAGAATATTCTGGAGTTATTTTTGCATTTGGACTTCAGTGGGGGTATTTTCACAGTCATCCTCAGATGAGACACCTACAAACAGAGCCTGTTGAGAGGTGATCTCAGTATGCTATTCACACAATCTGCCTCTGACAGCTGACCTGCAGGATGTGCAGAGAGGCTAGGAATATTAGCCTGTGTGTGCTCTTTTATTAAAACATTAGGAATGCATAATTTATTTCTGAGAACAATTAACACAATAAGATACAAAAACAATAATGGTTGACAGCACAAAATACACCGATCAGCCACAACATTAAGGGTTGTTTCTCCTGACAAATTGTCCTATTGAACTCAATGGAAAAATATATCCCGAGAAGAAACCCTTCAAGTTATCCATTCATATCTACTGCATTTCTGGCAGCAGAGTGATGGTTTAAGGCTTGTTTGATACGTCAGACCCTTGATGACTTAGAGCCATTTAGAAAACCATGTGTACAGTGTAATTTACAGCTAAATCTAGTCCCACCCCCCCAATTCCCATAGAGATCCATTCAAATGCAGAGAGGTTATAGTATCGCTTGTAGGAGTACCAGAAAATAAGATATCAAGAGTTTTTCTTTGATATTGTTGGGTCACAGACATCAGGAAGTCATGGCATGCAAAGGATATGCGACCAAATATAAAAAAAATATTACTGTATTTTACATTATGTTAAATTGTCCAATATTTTTTGATGCCCAAAAATGTGTGGGGGGGTGGGGGGGTGGGGGGTGGGGTGGGCGGACGACTATGTGCAAAAGGTTCTATAATTTCTAAACGGTTCATCCGATATGGATGAAGATACCCTCAAATTAAAGCTGACAGTCTGCACTTCAACCTCATTTTCATTGTATCCTTTCAAACTCAAAGTGCTAGAGTACAGAACCAAAATAACAACGAGATAATTAATGTTATTCACTTCACCTGTCAGTGGTTTTAATGTTGTGACTCATCGGTGTGTATCACTGTGATGACCCAAGACTAATCCGACTTACAATAAAAAATCATTACAGGATTATATTATTTCAAATATTATTACTCAACTTGGAAACATTTGGTTGAGTGTATCTCTCATATTGATGGAGATATTAGCTGAGATGAGTTTGAGATTGATATGGTGTCAGATGACTCCTGGTGTTGCCATAGCCACCCCCTCAGAGCCCCAGAACTGGGCCCATGTTGCAGTTCACAGTGACCGGGGGGTTCTTGTCACCTTGCAGTGCTGCGGGTCTCTCTTACCACCAATGTGTCGCTGCTGCCATCCATCACCAAGGAAACAGCCACAGGCTTCAACTCACATATTGACTCCTGTGCCAAGAAGCAAGATGAACGCAGTCAGAAATTCTGCCAAATGCTCCATGCACAATTTTAAAAAGGATGGTCATTGCAGGAAAGAAACATTTAAAGTGGAGTTGTATCCCTCATCGCCCGAGCGCATGTAGTAGAATATTCTCTTTCTCCTCTGATGTATATGGTAGTACATGAAATGTAAAAAAAATGGACATTTAGGTTGTCATAGAAACAAACATCCATTAACAAATGTTACAGTGCACCACACATGTTACAATACATATGTAACCGCTGTCAAATAACCAAACTGAATTTGCAGTGGGTGTTTCAATATAATCACAATAATGTAAGAAGGCTCTCGTTTATGCTTCAACAATTAGGCCTTTGATTAATATTGCAGATAAATGCAGCATGTGTGCTGATATTCGACTATAAAGGAGGAAAATGAATTTCTTCACGAGAGTGACATTGCCGTCGGATGGTATCTCAGTTTCCCTTAAGCACCTTTTATATCTAGGTTACGTCTTAGACTGGAAGCCAAAGTATATTTATACAGGCCTGCGGTGCAGTCTCTGTGCTTTGTGTTGTGTGCAGTAGCCTGTCTTTCCTCCTCTGAGGGCCTCCTTGTCCTGGTGGCAATTTAGACACGTTACGTATCTGCAGCAATCATCTCTCACCGGCATCATCTGGGCGCAATCCTCACTCCCCTCTTGTTTGTGCCCTGATTGCCTGGGTGACACATGACACAGGCCTTTCCAGGGGTAGTGGTGCTCTGTTCATTTCCACCTATTGCGATTTCACCCCCGTGTTTCTCCTTATCATCATGGTCATTGTTAACAGCAAGTGGTTCTTTCGTATCGCGTGTATTTGGCTACATTATTTCAGTCTGCTAAGTGATAGTCGGAGATTCATATTTGTATAGCTGCATTCATACTCTTCCTGTCATATCCCTCTTCACTGAAAGGGCGTTTTCTGTCTACAGTGGAGTGGCCGGTCCAAGACGCTCTCAGAAATGTCCACAGCCTCCGTGCGGTAGCAATTCAGAGCCGATGCACTTGTGGGTGCGGCCTAGGCTCCTCGTTGACTTCGAAACAAGGAGCTGTAAGTAGCCATTATTATCATTATTCTGCATCTGCATTCGCTCAAGAAACAGCTGTTTGAATTTGAGGAGCAATGCGAGGTGGCAGAGCCTGGAGTTGTTCTTGTTTGTTCAGCTAACTCCGTGCTGACGTGATGCTTTCTGGCAGGGGTTGTGTGCCGAGTTCGACGTCGCTGACAGCCGTCGGCCCCGCTGACCACTAATCTCAGTATTGTGACGTTTGAAGGGAAAAGAGGAAGGAAAAGCTGAAATCTCTCTACCTTCTGCTTTCGTTGCCACTGGATCACGGGCATCTGCCAGGTCTCGTCTACATCACTGCCATGTCAGCAGGTCCCGAGGTCCGAAGGTCGCCCAAACATCTGGCCCCTTCCGCCTCGTCCTTTAAGGTTTGTCGCTGGGTAGCATCTGCTTATAGATACTGTCCCAGCACTGCTTTGATGATGGTGAAAAGAGGCTTGAATCACTCTCCACTTGTTAACAGATGCATGCGTTGTAAACTACCCCGTTCACAAATTGCTTCATGCAGACATGGTCATGCTAAACTTTTGTTGCCATTAAAAGGGAAGGTTGTCTTGTAATGAATCATGCTTGAGATCAAATAACTATAGGGCACTCATAATACATCATAATCCACATAATACTACTACAAATTTTTAATAATAATGATAATAATAATAATAATCATCGTCGTGATCATCATCAACAGAAACAATAATGAATAACAGTAACACCAACACTACAAATAAAAAAATCTTCTTATTCTACTTCTTCAAAATCAGAGAGAAATGCCAGACTGAACTGTAACCATAACATTCATTGTAACCATGTAAATGGCTTGTAATTAGTTGCCATGTTCATTTCATTTCGAAGTACAATTTGATAGATTTGATGTTCATTTTTGACGTGTCTTATCATTTGATGCAGCGTTTCATGTATAATGATATGAGATCTAGAAATACCATTGGCGACAGACAGTGTTTTGTGTCCCCATGATGTCCTGTGTCACTCCTGGCCCTATGAACGGCAAGGGTAACGGTTATGACAGAAGACAAACTAGAACCATCTATGGTAGTCCCCACAGCCATAATGCTGAGCAGCCTGCAGGTTTGATGGAGACCAGCTCCAGTTCCTCACAGTCACTTGCTAAAGCAAGCTGCGTAGCGGACCAAAATAATCTGGTCGACCAACATCAATTGCGCAGACAGAAGTGGAAAACAGAACTATTGTTGTTACAAATAATAAGTTACTCCTGTTGGCCAAATAAGCAATAGCAATAAAAAAATCAGACAAAGCACTTGTTTGTACAAAAACTTTTCAGCTGCAGTGGGAACCTCATGTTCTCTTAAGGGAGGGGCGAAAGAAATTATTGAACGGAACGTGAGTGACGCGAGGAGCCGGCTCTGGGATCAAGCAGATGTTGCAATCATGAAGAAATATACGAACACTGAATTAAATATAAGATCTCATAAATGGGCAATGTGGAATAAGATGAGCAGCGATTACACAGTGCTCTCTTTGTGGCTCTGTAATTGTGGAACAGGTTATCTTTTGAAATGCTTAGAAATACCAATTCTAGAAAAACATCTTGAATACACAAACCAGTTTTTTTTTTTTTCCAGTTTGGTTACATGGAGGAATATCTTACATATCTTACATGGAGGCTGCTGATGTTATGAAAATGCGGGTTCTGGCATGTAGACAGCTGCTCATGACATATTGCAAATCCATTATTTAGATGAATGGTGCTCTTGACCTCTGGTTTTTAAGCTTTTACAGTGTAAGGCTGGGAAATGAAGTTTGTAAAAAAGCAAGAAACTTGACAGAATCTTCACAGAACATGGCTTAACCTGCAGTATTTTGTTTTACAGTCATTTTTCCCCCATTTCTGGATGATTGTAGCTGATGGAAAGTTGTAGTTTAAATATTTTACATGGCTGGGGGAAGCAGGACTTGTCTGCCTGAAAGAATGAAATTAATTTAGAATATAATTTTCTGGCATTTTCTTTTTCTTTTTTTTGTAGTAATTCCTGAACTACGCAACGGATTTAGCATGCCAAATTAACATTTAATTCCTTAACAGATACAAATGGACAGTTTGACACAAAATTAACTGTTTTTGAAGAAAATATACACTGCAAAAAATGTTTTCTTCACAAATGCTTTAGTCTTGTAATGAGACTTAAAATATTAGCTTGTTTTAAGTTTAAGTGTTACTTTTTGCTTGACGAGTGAAATTATCTTACCCCACTAGCAAATCTTGAAACGAGTAAAACTGTCTCACCCCATTGGCCATCTTTTTGTGTTATTTATCAAAAAAGTAACAGAAAATAAGATATAAATATAAATCAAAATATAAAAAGTCTAAATATAAGACTTTTGTATGACAGTGTATGAACACTTGCATAATTATATTCTTGAATCAAAATTCAAGAAAAAGTGTTAATTGAATCCGGACCATAGTTTATGCGGGTATATTTTGTTACACACTCAATTGTTTTTAAAATTTAAATATAATTTTGAATGCAGTGCTCCATGCCTTTCAGGTTTTTAGGTGATTGTGATATACATATGTATTTTAGCCTTGCGCATTGGCCGCATCCTTCCCATGCACCTGGGCTTGTTAAAGAGGGTGTCACTGACAGTCACGTGCGTGCTCTATGCCGTGGTTTCAGTGACCCGAGTCCCGCAGCTCTGTACTGGAGCCCTGAAGAGAGGGGATTACTTTCAAACCCGTGGACAGCCCTCATGCCTGCGAATGCAGGAGGAGCATGATCCGACTGGACTTCCCCGGACTGGCGTGCAGTATGTACACTGCTCCCTGGGAGCAAGTCATTGTCATTGTGTGGTTTCTACAACACTAGATCAGAGTGCTCATACAATCGATGGAAATGTACTTGGGTAACTCTACTGGGGAAAGTGTGTCTGTGTGCGGTTTGTGTGTGTGTGTATGCATAAGCTATACATAATTTATAATTTTCCTCGTATGTTATATTATATGTTAAAATGTACATAGGTAGATTATTCTAATGTGATATATTAAAGTGCTTATTATTGTAATTATTTCCTAATTTTCTAAACGACTAAGGTTTCTCACCATCCTTGTATTGCTATTGTAATTGGAACCAGGTCTACAGGCTTAGGGCACGAACCAATTAATGAATGAAGTACTTGCGAGACCCTGTACATCTCAAATATTTCCATTTTATCAGTTCAGGGATGTCTTTCACAGACATAGTGTACCAGTTCAGACAGCTTGACATAAATCACTCAAAATACTGTTTTACTACGCTGCCTTTGAATCATACCATATATACAAATAGACGCAATTGCAATACTGCCTCCGAAGGGCAAACATGCATGCTACTTTGTGTCCGAGTTGCCTTGTTGAATCAATTTATAGTGCCTCAGTCTGGGACATGGAGAGTGTTGCTCTGGTCATGTTTTGGATGGTTTTATTTCCCAATGCGGTTACCTTGAATTATCCTCAGGCCTTTGTGCTGTGTATTATATGTATGTTATGTTGAGGTGCTGTATTTACAGAAGATGGCCTTTTGCCAGAACTGATCAAGCAACTGCCTTCATCTGAGCGAGACAATGTCAGTGGCACCGGAGACGGGGCCAACAGGGTGACGTAAGTATTGACATACTCCTTGAAATCACATTTGTTTTGCCAGGGCAAAACCCAGGGACCAATACAATGTAATATTGTGAAATCTTGGCGAGAGGTTGTGGAACGCCATTAAAAAGGCAAATGTAATTAAATTTTACTGAGAACGCTGGCGACTTGGCAATCATCACCAAGGTCGGGCTAAAGGGATGTGACACGGAAATTACTCTTCCTCCTTGCTCCTAATGTGACTCGTCACATTGAGGAAATATCTCAAAGACAGGGCAAATGACAAAAATGCTTAAATTTACATGTAATAAACTTTAAATGTACAGAGTCAACACTCTCATTAGGGATTCTGAGAGAACTGGGCGGCTGTGACTTCTCAGAAATATTGTGTAAATGCTTAACAGGACACTTATAAAATGCAATATTTTTGACGGAATGAAAACAACTCCAAAACAAGAGGACATTTCTCTTCGTGCTCACTTTTAGCGCCCAATTACAATAAAGCATATTTATTCTTAAGCATAAAACCGGAATGAATTGTGCAGATGTCATACTTCATTCATAATGAGGAACCATTTGGCAGAAACAAAATGGGAGGTCATCATATTGGTGGACTGTTGATTAAACATTAATGTGCTGTTAAGCTTTTCAACTTATAACAGAAACACACTGGGGTTTAAAATCCTAAAGGATGTATTTAATAAATAATAAATGAGTTTTGTATATAGGTTTGCAAGGTAGACTTAAAGAGACAATTTATATAAGATGTTTGATGGCATATATGGGCCATTCTACAAAAGTCATGCAAATTGCTGTCCCTCTCTGATAAAAGTAAGAAATTGACCAATAAAATCTTTCAATACTTTATAATTCATTAGATCATGTTATGTTTTAATATAATCCAAGATATAAATTGCAGTAATAATAGTTACATTTATCCAAAATCAACACTTATACTCTTGGGAGTATAAATTCCTATTGGGAGATGGCTGTCCCCACTATCAGCCCTTAAACTGGTGCATTAAAAAATAATGGCCAAAATATTTTTGCCAATTATTTGACTTGTCTCATTCAATAAAGCATGTGAATTTTTATCAAATATAAGTTACAATAATGCAATCTTTTTTGTAATAAATTTTATAATTCAAAAAACCTATCGAAAAAATGCTGTCCGCAATTTTTACGTCACAAGCGAAACGTACACTGTTTGAGTCTGTGCAGTGAACCTGCTTGTAGCCACACACCCCTTTTTTTAACCAGGAAATTAGACAGCCTTCATATGAATCAAGGCCACATGGCGAGTAGCTAGGTTTTAGCGTTTTGATATAATTGTCCTTCAAAGTATGAAAATGAGTCTGTGGTTTTAAGAGACGTCACACCCAAACATCCAAGTTTTCATATTAGAGAAAAAAAGTTGATTTCATAACTGTAGATTTGATTAAAAGGAAGGTGCATCTGCACAGAGAAGTGGTTGCTAACCACGTGCTTGCTAAATCTTTTGTTTTGTGGCTGAAATGAGCCAAAATTGTCACAACCGAAACAGTCACTACCGATACAAATGGTATTGTTTTGACAGGCCTGTTTTGGTTGGTGATACTTGTCCGTAAATTCTTATTAAAGACAATAAATAGTGAGACAATCAATGCACATGTACAAACCTCAATTCCAAAAGCGTTGGGACAGTGTATAAAATGTAAATAAAAACAAAGCAATGATTTGCGAGTCCTTTTTGTATTCAATTGAAAACAGTACAAAGACAAGATATTTCATGTTTTAACTAATCAACTTTATTCTACATTTCATTCTTTATTCAGCTCATTCTACATTTGATGCCTGCAACACCTCCCAAAAAATTTGGGACAGGGGCATGTTTACCTTTGTGTTACATCACCTGTCCTTTTAACAATCTTTTGGGAACTACAACACTAAATTGTTGTAGTTTTGAAAGCAGAATTGTTTCCCATTCTTGCTTAATATGAGACTTCAGCTGCTCACCAGGCCGGGGTCTCCATTGTCATATTTTGGGCTTCATAATGCGCCACACCGTTTTCAATGGGAGACAGGTCTGGACTGCAGGCAGGCCAGTCTAGCGGGTCACTCTCTGACGACGAAGCAATGCTGTTGTAACACGTGCAGAATGTGGCTTGGCATTGTCTTGCTGAAATAAGCAGGGATGTCCCTGAAAAACGATTGTCTAGATCGCAGCAAATGTTGCTCCAAAATGCATATGTACCCTTCAGCGTTAATGGTGCTTTCACAGATGTGCAAGTTACCCATGCCATGGGCACTAACACACCCTCATACCATGACAGATGCTGGCTTTTGAACCTTGTGTTGGTAACAATCGAGATGGTCCTTTTCCTCTTTGGCCGGGAGAACACGACGTCCATTATTTCCAAAAACAATTTGAAAGGTGGACTCGTCAGACCACAGCACACGTTTCCACTTTGTGTCAGTCCATCTCAGATGAGCCCAGAGAAGTCGGCGGCATTTCTGGATGTTGTTGATATATGGCTTACGCTTTGGGTAGTAGAGTCTTAACTTGTAGATGCAGCGGCAAGTTGTGTTTACTGACAATGGTTTTCTGAAGTATTGCCGAGCCCATGTGGTTATATTCATTAAAGAAGCATGCCGTTTTTAATGTAGTGCAGTCTGAAGGATCGAAGGTCACGGGCATTCAATATTGGTTTACGGCCTTGCTGATTCTCTGAATCTTTTACTAATATTATGGACTGTAGATGGTGAAATCCCTAAATTCCTTGCAATCGTGTGTTGAGAAACATTGTTCTTAAACTGTTGGACTATTCGCTCATGCAGTTCTTCACAATGTGGCGAACCCATCCTTGCTCGTAAATGCCAGAGCCTTCGTGGATGCTCCTTTTATACCCAGTCATGATAGCATGACCTGTCACCCAGTGGCGTTTCTAGACTCTGGGGGGCCCCAGGCAAAGAAGAGCATTGAGGCCCTCCCTCCCCACACACACGCCCCATCAGCCCCCATAAAAATGCATTCGGTCAATTCTGCCATTCAAAAATAATCATTCATTAAAAAATTATAAATAACAGTAGTACAAAAGAAGGAGCAACAACATCTACAGTATGTAAAATCAAACAGGAACATCAAATAAAAGAAAACATTTCTCCCCTCTTGTCCTGTTTCTCATGTTTTCTTGAGGTTTATTTTTAGTGTCTTCTTTCATTTTTATCAAAGTTATATCATCAAGCTTGTAAGCCCCAAAGTGCCTGAGCGTTATCTCAAATGGGCTTTGGCATTTCACATTTATGGAAGTCAAAAGCAGTCATAATTCAATTGAAATAGAAAATTTGAAAATGAAATTGCAATATCACATTTGCAATTTCGTTTCCGATATATGTTCGCATCATTCCGGTCAAAATGAAAATGAAAATTCAATAATCCAATTTTCATTTTCATTTTCGTGTGGAGAACGCATCATTACGGTCAAAATTCAAATTAAAATGAAAAGTCCATTTGACATTTATTTTTCTATGTACTCCCAGGTGTAACCCAGTCATATTTAAAATTTAATTGAAAATGAGAAAAAGAAAAGTCAATGTTCACCTTTGTAATTTCATTTCCTTAACGTGGTCGCATTATTTAGGTCAGAAATAAAATGAAATCTCCATTCACAATTGCGTTTTCAATTCCTTGTCGTCCCAGGTCTAACTCGGTCATATTTCAAATTAAATTGAAAATGAGAAAAAGAAAAGTCAATGTTCACCTTTGTAATTTCATTTCCTTAACGTGGTAGCATTATTTAGGTCAGATGGCTTGCTACTACACATTAGCTAGCAAACTTAGTCTAACCATCATGTCTATGCAATTGCAAGCACAATTTTATATACATATATTACATTTACATTACATTTATTTAGCAGACGCTTTTATCCAAAGCGACGTACAGTAAGTGCGTACAGAGACATTATCAAGATCACTACAGAACAGACAGGGCAAAGCACATCCTTCACATAATGTAGCAGCTATCCCTAGCAATGAGCGTCGACTGTAGTTCACAGTAAGCTGTGGGAAAATCAGCAACACCACACTACCATTCCAAATACTATTGTAAACTATAATAAACAGACAGGAAAACACAGGGAACAGGGAACTGATATTCCTAGGTGAGGGTATCAGTCAAGGTGGAGTCTGAAGAGGTGTGTCTTCAGGCCTCGACGGAATGCAGGCAGGGTTGGAGTAGAACGTAGGGGAATGGGAAGTTCATTCCACCACTGAGGAGCTAATGTGGAAAAACTCCGCAGTCGGGACAAGCGAGAGCCTTTGACACGGAGGGGGGGAAGTGCCAGTCGCCCTGCTGTAGAAGAGCGAAGTGGTCGAGCAGGAACATAGTTCTGGATTAAGTCCTGCAGGTAGGCGGGGCCTGTCCTATTGGCTGCAGTGTAGGCCAGGGTCAGAACTTTGAACCTGATCCTGGCTGCAACTGGCAGCCAGTGGAGAGACCTCAGCAGGGGGGTTACGTGGGAAAATTTCGGGAGGTTGAACACAAGCCGGGCAGCTGCATTCTGGATCAGTTGAAGAGGCAGAATGGCGCAGGCCGGCAGGCTTGCGAGCAGGGAGTTGCAGTAGTCCAGGCGTGAGGTGACCATGGTCTGGACAAGAAGCTGGGTGGAGTAGGTGGTCAGGTACGGTCGAATCCTCCTGATGTTGTACAGGAGGAACCTGCAGGACCGTGCCGTCGCCCTGATGTGCTCTTTGAAGTCCAGCCGGTCGTCCAGGACCACCCCCAGGTTCCCCAGGTATATTATATATTCCCCAGGTATATTCCCCAGGTATATTATAATGCATCTTTCTTTTTCTTGTATTTTGTACCCAGATGTCAACTACATATTTAACAAATTGATTGCTAGTTAACTTTTACAAATGTTTTGTATGCTAACGCTAGCTAAACTCAGTGAGCTAATCGCTGGATAGTTAGCTAGTGCTAGCCAGCTATCGATAACATATGTGATAGTTTGCTAGTAGGTTGCATATCACTCAGATGCTCATGGTGTATTTATTCAGCATAATTATATCCACTTACCACTGCCTTGATGTCGCTTTTCCTCCTCTCGCTTTTTCTTTCTTTTCTGGTTACCACTGAGGTATGCTCGTTTCATGCTGCCGACGGTTAGCTACGTTGTAAGTAGGCTATGACAGGTAGCTAGCTGACTCTCATAACTAGAAGGAGCCCCACATAGGGGGTTTCTGTTTTCAGCGGCAGTGCACTAGTGGCTTTATGCTTTATGGGATGTTACTTTACTTAATGACTTTGTAAATGTCACTGCAAAATGCACCACTATGAGTGGGGGGCGACCTGCCGTTCTGAGACGTTTAAGGGGGTTTATAGCTGTCATTGCAAAATGTTCCAATACATGTGTGGCCATCGGAGGCCCCCTTTTCCCACGTATATTTTGGGGCCCCAAACATTTGCCTGGTTTGCCTGTCCTGACGAAACCCCTCTGCTGTCACCTATTCACCTGTGGAATGTTGAACATTCCACAACCTTCCCTGTCTTTTTTTATACCACTGTCCCAACTTTTTTGGAACGTGTTGCAGGCATCAAATTCGGAATTAGCGTATATTTACAAAAATCAATGAAGTTGCTAAGGTAAAACATTAAATATCTTTTAAATATCGTTTTCTTTTAAATATATAGACAGGAAAATTTACAAATCACTGCTTTCTGCTTTTATTTGCATTTCACATACTGTCCCAACTTTGGAATTCAGGTTTCAGTAAGAGATGTCACAACCGCAACAATGTGGTCACAACCGAAACACTTG
>CM056377.1:115405765-115796648 GCA_029718625.1 Synaphobranchus kaupii
TTAAAAGTACTTTCACAGTTTCAGATGAGGTGAACTTGTCCAATGTTTTTTTTGTATGTAATGGAGAATGAGAATAGCTCTAGTGGAATTGCTCCAGGCCTTGACAGGTTAATTCTGCTGCATAAATTTCCGTGCAGCGTATGATGTAGAAGCCCATGATCCCTTGATCTTTGATTAGATCTGAGCCAGTAAATATCCTGTGATTAATCAAAATGGGTTGTTCTGCATGTAGTATAAGTCACCTTCACAGATGGGATGAGGAGGCCGCCTTGTTTGTGGAGATTTGCTTCATTCCCCGTCTGCAGCGCACTTGTTTTGCGGTGCTGAAATCTTACGTGGATGCCGCCGTAAAAAAACAGTAACTCGTTGACCCGGACTAACGCAGACTAAAATAGTAATTACATGCCTACTGCTTGCTTGTTTTGAAATGAGCATTTCTAAATATTCAATTTCTTTCAGCATGTTACTCTCTGTAAATATCTGTGACCTCTGTATATTTTGTTTTCATTTGGCATGCTATTAATTTGCATTGATCCCAGTGTGTGCGCAATCCAGTTGTCTCTAACTGGACAGCTGGGGCATGCCCATAAAAAAAGGAGGATTACCTACATTGGGAGGACTGGAAGAATTGCTTCATGCTGTATCTACAGCGGAAAATTGAATAAAGAAAGAAAAATAGATACATATCAATAGGCATTTTTTTTAAGTCATCAACATCATAATCATCCTTATTATCATCACCAGTACGTCACTATTATTGTCTCTCCTTGGTCAGTCAAACAATTAATCAAATTGTAATTTGTGTGGGATGTGGGACCCCCCCCCCCCCCCTCAATAAAATTAGCATAAAGGGCTTTATGGATTGAAGGGCAGGCAAATTATGTGAAATGGCTTGTAAAAATATCAGAATTACATCAGAGATTCAAACTAATTATACAATGATCAAACAGAATTATGGCAAATGGTATGAAAAGTATGTATGGGTATTATACAGACTGACTGTATCCAGACAATATTATCACTGTAGACTTGCATGAAAATGGCATTTCAACATGAATTGGTGGCTTGACTATTTCATAAGGTTTCAAACGCATATGAATTTGAATAGTATGTAAAATCAGATATTGTTTGGCCAAAATAGAAACATAATTGTTTTAATTAGCCCAGATGGGACAAAATCTGAAGGAATGTACAGGTAGGTCATTATATTATATGTGCTAATGATATTCTCCAGTGCACTTCAGTCTTGAGGTTTCATTCAGTGCTAAATGTTTTCTCTGCTAAAGCGACATTTCTGCAAATTGACACATCAGAAGCGCATTTGAACCCGTTAAGAACCTCTGCCATGTTTATGCATATCCCCGGCTCAGAGTGTGATGAATGCCCTGTCATGCCGGTCTACCTTTGTGTTGCAATTATTCATTTTCAAAACCAGTTCATTTGGAAAATGCAATAGGATGCCTGCAGTCGCCAGCGTGGACCTGAGCCTGTAATGTGATTTCGCTGATTGCCGTCTCCTCCTGTGATGAGGCGATGATTGTCGTTCCGAGATGTCGTAAGGGACATAGATGTCATCTCAATAGAGAAATAAATGGCACATCTTTCCTCCGGAAACAATATAAATTCGTGACCTGTCGCAGAAAATAGTTCTAATTGGTCCTGTGTGGTGGTGCAACGGGACTGCTTTCTCTGAACGTCATGTCATCGAAACGGCTCTGTACATCATGGTCAATGGGCCTGATAAATCATCTTAATAAGATACAGATTACATAAAAATGTTCCTGTCCACCACACAAAGTGTCTCTGCCCTGTGCAGAAGTTAAACTTTCAAGGAGACTTCAAATTAAATGTCCAAGGCAAAGATTACACGGAGTACGGCCTGGCTGGGAACACGTCCAGGTAGTCTGGGTTTGCTAATTTTATCATTGTCAGTATCAAAACCTGACCATGAAAACATGGAAAGATGGAATTAAGTTCTCAAACAATTTGCGAGGGGCGTGTAAATATTTGACAGGTTGTGTGAAATATGCTGGCAGTGTGCTACCTCTTTCAATTTAAGATCAGAAACCAAATGCAAATTTGCATTTCTTCCAAGAGGAGGTCATGAAAAAAAATCTAATATGTTTAACACCCAGTGCCTATTTTATTTTTACTTCATCAGTTTGTCCTTTTCCCTTGAACACAAAATGGACGACTCGGTAGCTTGTACGGCTTCTGTTGTTGTAACTCAGTGTTATCACTCAATTTATGAATCAACTATTTTAGCTGCTGCAGTTATTAGTAAATGTCAGTAGGTTTGATTGGATATTTGAAGTATATTCGCCCAGTCTATTTCTAAATCCATTTTTTATGTTACGAATAATATACACAATACATATTTAACTATTAATTTATCTGTCCCTTTATTCTTTGCTTCTACTGCTTTTTAATATGTGACAACACTATCAGAAATACCTTTGGGAGGCTTCAGAAACACAGTGGATTTATGAAAAGAGAGATGCTGGGAAGCAGTGTCGCTCTTTATGTGCATCCTTGGAAAGAATGATAAATTGGCTTAATGGAAAGTGTTAGCCCCCGCTGTCATTGCATGGGGGGTTAAATGACATTGATTTGGTCACTGCTGTTTAATCAGCATCAGAATTTTGTGCCCCCTTTAAAAGGGGTGAGGGGTGGAGGGGGTGGGGTGGGGTTGGGTGGGGGGGGGGGGGGGGGGGGGGGAGGGGGTGGTACCTTGCTCCTGAACTTATGCAAGAATGGTTTGACCCTGGGTCTGAAATATTTCAGAGTTTCTTATCTGTCATCCGACATCCATATTCAGATCCCACACCGCGGACCTGTCAACCTGCGAACGTCTGACCTGATGTGTCACAGTCCAAGAGCAGGGTTTAGTGTCCACTCCAGAGAAAGATTGATGTGTACCAATGTGGAGCAAAAGAAACCAAGTGATCCAGACATAAGCAGGTTTTTTCAACAATCTTATTAATTCAGTAAATCAGGCTATATAGTAAGTTGGGGAAGGGGGGGGGGGGGGGGGGGTTGTTTATTACAGATTACAGCACAACCAGCCCATGAAGAGACCTTTAAAAAAAACATGGCAAGACCACTGCATGTTACGTAGTCTTGTGATCATGCCTTGTATTCCTCTGTACCATACAAATACAGAACTGAAACTTGTTCCCATGTTAAATAAACATTTTTGTTTTCTGAAAAGGATGTTGGTGATTTTAAAATGATATGCAGTACCATAATCATGGATAAATATATGAATACAGTGATGATTCCAAACATCTAAATCATAGGGTTGTTTTTCTTGGACATAAATTCAGCATGTAATAATAAAGACGTAATAGTAAAGAAGTATAATGAAATATTTGCGCCTAATACATTTTCTACAGTCTTTGATTGAATGCATAACAAAATATTGTCTACAAAAGTTACCTTCACTCTCACTCTAACTCCAACACTCTTGTGAGTGTTGAGAGTGACTCCTTTCTGTGCCCGTGATGAATTAGTATGTGATTAAAATGATAAACATCTCACCGTAAATGAAGTGGGTGTACCTGTCACAAAGACTAATTTGCTAATAACTATCACCCAATGAATAAATAATGCAACCTCTAATTTTGGTCGTCTAATTTACCCTCAGAAATGCTGTTACAAAGTTGCTCTCTCTGTTCCATTGAATAAATACATTGAATTGCTTCACCTCAGCAAGCTGTTCCATGACTTCCATGACCTCTCTGGCTTATGTTCCTGCTGGATTTGGACTCCGTACACCCTTTAAGGAAACTCTGGGGAGGAGTAGCTTTAGATAATCACACACATCATGTAAATGGGAACCTGAGAACAGAAGACCATGATGAATTTGAAGCAATAGCTGGAAATCTTTTCAACGCCGATAGTACTCATTAAGCGTTTGTGGGAAATACGTGCTGAAAAATGTAGGGATGTTCTGTTGTGTTGTGGCTACATTTCCAGACAGGCTGGCTGGCCATCCCCTGCTGAGATTTCTGCTGAAAAATGGCTGTCATGTGTCAACCAGGTGGGTACTGCACATATGAGCTAACCCTTCACTCACTGTGAAACGTTTTGAGATTGTTGAATGAGATTAAAGGCCATTTATAAATCTATTATTATTATTATTATTATTATTATTATTATTATTAGTAGTAGTAGTAGTAGTAGTATTTAATCCTTTTCATTTCTTTATTTGCTTAATGCTAATACATCTACTATTACTACAGCGCAGGAATATGCAGTGGAATGTAAACAAGAAGTTTCACACTGCATACAATATGTGGCCTGTTCCCCTTAATACAAGCACACATGGTGCACTTGTCATATTCATACTAAGATCCCAGCCATTCTAAATGGCCAAGTGCTCTCTTTCAAGTTTAGAAGTGCAACATCGGCTATAGTTTTTTCCCGTTGCCGAGAAAGATAATTTGAAGTGGTTTGGATCAGTTCAAATATGGCAGAGCTGATGGGGACTAACAGTATGAATTAATGGAGCACAGCAGTAAAGCTGTTAATGCGTTAGAAATACTGCGCCCGTTACTTTAAAAAGGGTTATTGTAATATAAGACAAGGGTGTGTGACCTTCAGACATTTAACATTCCTGTTAATTGACTAATGATAAAGTGTTTTTTATTGTGCAACAATCCTTTAGGATAATTGAATTTTGTTCCATTTTTTTTTTTTTTTTTTTTTTGCTGAGGGTGTAAAACAAGGATCCTGATGGCGATAATGAGAAAGATTACAACGGCGTGTTTGATAGCTCCACCCCCCACCCCCCTCCCCCCTTCTCTCCCTACCCCATCTTTTCCTCCCACCAAACTTTACATTTAGAACGTCCTCGTTAAGCAGAAAATTAGACTGTAGCAGCCTATTGGTCCTCATTAGCATTCAGTGATCCTTGGCTAGGCCTGTGTCCTAACATCTTTTAATTAGCACACTGCAAATCTAATCAGTGTAATAAACGCTATTAATCTTCCTTTTCACTTATTTCTCCCAGCTTATCACTTAGCCATGTTATGGGGCTCAGTTGGAGGCACACTTTGGGTCATTGTACCACCCTATGACATACCCACAAGCCCTTGCAGTCGCATGTGACAGTACCCAGCACGTTCTGTCGCCCGGTAGAGACTGAAACCTGCAATGGGCACAGCAATTCCATGAACCAAAAAAAATTAAACAGCACAAGCTTTCAGGATAAGGTATAGTTGTGTTTGTGTCTGAGTGATATCAAAAAGGACAAAAACCTCATAGGAACTGTGTGTCTCAAATGCAGGGTCGCACTACCACACCTCACTTTATCATTCATTACACGTGCTTGAGCACTGTCGAATTTCCCACTGTCCAAGACACAGAGAGATCTGCCAATCTGTCCATTATATGTTATTGGCCGTGTTGTGTATGTGTTATAAGTGATCCAAGTCAGGTGTGGAATGTAGCAGGTTTTGTTGGAATTACTTTGTTGTGAAACACACACACACACACACACACACACACACAAAATGATAAATTACCTCTTGATGTCAATCATTCTGTTTTTTTAACCCCACAAAACCATGGTCATCATCACAGTCAGCTCCCCAAAAAGGAATCAGCCCATGCTAATCACAGTGTTTCTAATATTTTATAGCAGTGACCCCGTTTTTTTCACAGCAGCCATGGAAACCAAAATCTCAGTCAGGCTAAGTGGTGGCCCACCATGCTGTTTCACCACTGACAAGCCTTTTCACTGTATGTCAGTGTGTCTGTCCATCACAAGGCTGGGGGCAGGACAGGCCCAGCCCTAACTCTCATTAGTACACATATTCGGTTCAGATCCCAAGACAATGGCTCTAAGGCATGTTGACAGAGGAATCAAGGTTTGAAATGTCAGATTTTTTTCTAAATTGTATGTGGAAAGTTTGGGGACATGGAACTTAATTAAGCACCAGCTCACAGCTTGCTCTGCCTTCCCAAAAAAGTACACTGCTCATCGCATTGAGTGAGTGTACCGTTGTGGGATTGTGTGTGAGTGTGCCTTTGTGTGATTGTGTACTGTCGTGTGATTGTGTGTTGGGTGATAGTGTGGGATTGTGTGTGTTTTGTGCTGTTGTGTGATTGTGTGGAATTGTGTGTGTTGTGTGATTGTGTGTTGAGTGATGGTGTGGGATTGTGTGTGTTGTGTGATTGTGTGTTGAGTGACGGTGTGGGATTGTGTGTGTTTTGTACTGTTGTGTGATTGTGTGTTGAGTGATGGTGTGGAATTGTGCGTGTTGTGAGATTGTGTGTTGAGTGATGGTGTGGGATTGTATGTATTTTTGTGCTGTTGTGTGATTGTGTGTTGAGTGATGGTGTGGGATTGTGTGTATTTTTGTGTTCTTGTGTGATTGTGTGTTGAGTGATGGTGTGGGATTGTGTGTGCTGTGTGTTGTTGTGTGATTGTTTGTGCCAGTAGTGTAGTGGGTCTGTTTCTGGTAGGATTTGATTGTGCTGCTGTGGGATTGTGTGCTGTTGTGAGATTGTGTGTGCTGTTTTGAGATTGTGTGTGTTGTTGTGTGATTGTGTGTGCTGTTGTGTGATTGTGTGTGCTGTGGGCTGTTGTGAGATTGTGTGTGCCAGCAGTGTAGTGGGTCTGTCTCTGGCAGGCTCTGATGGTGCTGCTGTGTGATTGTGTGGGTTGTTGTGAGATTGTGTATGATTGTGTGCTGTTGTGAGATTGTGTGTACCAGCAGTGTAGTGGGTCTGTCTCTGGCAGGCTCTGATGGTGCTGTTGTGTGATTGTGTGGGTTGTTGTGAGATTGTGTATGATTGTGTGCTGTTGTGTGATTGTGTGGGTTGTTGTGTGATTGTGTGTGCTGTGGGCTGTTGTGAGATTGTGTGTGCTGTTGTCTGATTGTGTGTGCCAGCAGTGTAGTGAGTCTGTCTCTGGCAGGCTCTGATGGTGCTGCTGTGTGATTGTGTGGGTTGTTGTGAGATTGTGTATGATTGTGTGCTGTTGTGTGATTGTGTGTGCTGTGTGCTGTTGTGAGATTGTGTGTGCCAGCAGTGTAGTGGGTCTGTCTCTGGCAGGCTCTGATGGTGCTGCTGTGTGATTGTGTGGGTTGTTGTGAGATTGTGTATGATTGTGTGCTGTTGTGAGATTGTGTGTGCTGTTGTGTGACTGTGTGTGCCAGCAGTGTAGTGGGTCTGTCTCTGGCAGGCTCTGATGGTGCTGCTGCGTGATTGTGTGGGTTGTTGTGAGATTGTGTATGATTGTGTGCTGTTGTGAGATTGTGTGTGCTGTTGTGTGACTGTGTGTGCCAGCAGTGTAGTGGGTCTGTCTCTGGTAGGCTCTGATGGTGCTGCTGTGTGATTGTGTGGGTTGTTGTGAGATTGTGTATGATTGTGTGCTGTTGTGAGATTGTGTATGATTGTGTGCTGTTGTGAGATTGTGTGTGCTGTTGTGTGACTGTGTGTGCCAGCAGTGTAGTGGGTCTGTCTCTGGCAGGCTCTGATGGTGCTACTGTGGCGTTACAGACAAAGGCACCAGGCGTGACGGAGCGCAGGCTTGCTCTACCCCAGGAGCTCTGGCAGACCTCTCTAAGCATCATGATGAATCATTACAGTACACCCCCCTGCCTTCCGGACTGCGAGAAGCTCTAGACGTGCACACCGCTCAGACAATGAACTGCACCAGCCCCGGATTCTCTAATCACCATTGTCACTACGCTTAACAACCTGCTTTGCATTTGTGTGTGGAAAACAGACAATATATTTTCCTTTGCTTTTTGTTTTAGCAAAAGACATACACTTTGTCTTTTGTACACATCAATATAACTGAGAATACAAACAAACAATGCCATGCTCAACTATTTTGGTACATCATTGCAAAAAATATTTTATGATCTGATAAATATTGTTCAGTGAGTCTATGCGCTTTATCTAAATAATGTAGTGTAATGACAATGTATGTCCTTCTATAAACTATTGAACTTATTTTCAATAATTCTCTAAATGGATTTTACTTGTATTAATTTGTATAATTGGGAGTGAAATGAAAAATAAACCATATCTGATTTTTGACAGATGCATGCTGAGTCTCATTGAAACGTCTCAGAAGATTGTGTTCTCTCTGCGCTCCAAAACGACGGCTGAGTTTCAGAAGCGCGTGTGGGAGTGCAAGGAAAAACGGGGTTGCGTTCTTCCGCTGATCCCTTGATATGCTTTAAATTGCCTTGTTTGCTCGGCACAAGCGCCGAAACAGATGTTGCTCCCGCGCACCGGGTAATTTACTGTACCTCTCGGCGCGGGGTGAAGGCTCCCCGTGTTCCCAAGCTCATCTGGCGTGTGCATCGCATGGATGACACAAACGCACGGAATAAACCGTCAGTTAGCCCGCGCACCGCTCTTTATGCGGAAAGCAGCAATGGCGCCAGTTTTAAATTCTCCCGATTTTGAACAAAACGTCTCGTGAATGCAATCACTGGATACTCGTCCTCGGGATTGGCCGAAAAACTCTATCAGCCTCAAAGGCAAGGGGTGGTTTTGATTGGTGAGGCTGAGATGTCATTTAAGGACTGACCGCAGAGCTCAGATTCCCCCTCTTATATTACTGTGATTAACCTCCGCCCCGACAGACGAATTGCCCGACGATTGTCACCTTGGATACAATACGAGTTTCTGCATGGAGCGAATGGCAGCCAGTGGGGCGAGCCTGCGTGCATTGTGCTAACACGCAAGAGCTCATGACTGGGCTCTTTATCGTTTCTATCTGTTTCCTTTGTCGTCTTCGGACAGGAAGTAGGGTGGCTTTAGTGTGTCACCAACCATATTTAATGCATGAAGCAAGAGTACAGGTTCTTGTGTTTCTTCCCCGCCATGTTTGTTTTCGTGTTTTGGCCGATGATGAGGGGGAGGGGGGTTATTTTATTTTTTACACATCGTATAAGATTTTTGCCAATTGAAATTGGTCGTGTCAGGTGCCTCTTGGCTATGAAGCAGTTCAGGGCCGCATCCTGCAAAGGCTCTCTTTTTCCTCACATCTTCGCCAACAAAACCGATTTGACTCTCCCTGATTATAGTAACGAAGGCAGTCCAAAAGAATATGCACAGACTTACTGTACGTCAGATTAGATCACCCCGCTGGACACACAGGGCTGACCGCAGCCTCATTTCTTTAGACAAATGCACGCTTAAAGGAAAAAAATCTCCCGCGAGAGTGCGCCGAAAGCCTCCTTGTTTTCCCCTCCGCACCACGGCAGATTTAATATCCTCTGGGAGAACGGTGGCCGTATCCTTTCTAATGTGTCTGTTTACGCTCGAAGATAAAAAGGTCCGTCGTCCGTGTCGCAGTCGCCACAGGGGCAGCCCGCACCTTACCGACTCGCAATCACTCACACACAACGGGCCGCTTCAGTGCTTTGCGTGCGTGTGTGTGTGTGTGTGTGTGTGTGTGTGTGTGCGCGTGCGTGTGTGTGTGTGTGTGTGTATGTGCGTGCGCATGCGTGCGAGTGTGTGTTTTCTCCCAGTGCAAATGATTAGATGAAAGCCTTGATGTGGCTCCTGGATGTGCTGGTGGAAAAAAGTCAGTTTTGATTACAAAGTAAATGTTGCAGCTCCAGACAGGAGCTACATGCTGATATGCATTCTATCAGAATGATTTATGCAAATTATGCACATTATTCCCGCGGGAACTCCTTCCGAAACTGCCAGGATAAATTGGCGGAAATTAGCCATAAAATTCGCTGTGCAGAGAGCGCAAGGTGAAGGCCACAGGGAGACCAAGGACATTGGGTTGTGGTTATATGTAAGCCTGGGGTGATCCTTGCTAATGTGGCATTCAAACCCGTTAAGGACTCCTGCACGGGCACATACGCATGTCAAACATACCATAACATGAATTTACAGCAAACAGTTTTTTTTTACATGTAGGTATATATACTCAATATGAAATGATTTATTTATGTATCCTTTCTTTGGCTGATTGCATATCCTTAATACACTGGCTACCCTCCATTAAACAAAGGAATGCACACTGTCCAGCAGGGCTCCCTCGAAGCTGACTCCTGGATGTTTGTCTCGGCCTGCTGCAATATTTACCCCCCAGCATTGTGTTTGTTTCTCTCCCCGTCTCCTATTCAAATGCCGTAGGAGGCTAAACCAGAGCTTTCATTTGCTTGCTTGTGTGGGGAGGTTATAGCTAACCCTCAGATTTAACTGAATAATTAATCAGTACCTGGTGCTTTGGCTGAGGGGGGGGGGGGGGGCTGTGTGGCACTGTGGCCCATGCCTTCATGCATCTCTGATTAGCCCTGCGTGCTAATCGCTTACTGGCAAGCTGTAGATGCATCTAACCTCAGATTGTGATTGGTGGTCTCTCTGCCTCTTTTAAACAACAGGAACTTTTATGTTCACCAGCTACCCTTCCCCCCTTCCCTTCTTGTTAAGCACATTTAAACTGCCATTAATTGTTCATAATTATTGTTTAACAAACACCAGCATGTCTATGTGCAAACTACCTACTGCTATAGATATGATGAAATCCTTTATCTTTGATGTTTAACATCATTTTCACGTACGAAAAATATATGCTGCTCTGTACGACAGGAAAAAACAAGCTTTCTCTTTCTCTATTAAAGTCCTTGTGAATAACCTTGTTGTCCTCAATAAGTGGGTTGTCATTATACCACAGAATCCTTGAAAAGACTTGATCCATTGGCTCATTTAATTGCCCACAAAATATTTTCAAATAGGCAATGCTTTTAATGCACACACTTCCTGTGTTATTTTACGTGTGCCGTGTTCAGATATTACTTTAATGAATCTTCACCCTGCTGGTTGCTTTGGAAATACATTTGGCTCTTTTTCTTGAGAACCTACAAAGTAAATGAAGGTGTTGATGATTTGTTTAAACATAGTTAATATGTGTAAACAATAATTTATAAATACTTGCACTGCAAGTAAATAGATATTATGAAACTGTGTCACATTGACCTTGCTTAAACAAATCACCCACACTTTTGCTTTTCCTAAACAGCATGTGTTAACAATGATGGTCTCTATTCATTGCTGTAAGTGATGCCCTTAATGGTCAGTAAATTCATGTTTCTTTTATTGCTGGAGCTATAATGCAGTCAGTCTGCTATGGGGGATTTGAAAATATTGTTGCAGAAACTGAAGTGAGGACATTTCACCTGACTCCATTTGTTGTTTTGTCGATACAGTGTTTTCTACATTTTATAGGACAGCTGTGTGTGTGCGCGTGTCTGTGTGTGTGTGTGTGTGTGTCTGTGTGTGTGTGTGTGTGTGTGTGTGTGCGTGCGTGTGTGTGTGTGTGTGTGTGTGTGTGTGTGTGTGTGTGTGTGTGTGCGTGTGTGTGGGGGTGGGTGTATTTGGCTGTGTGGCTTAGGAATTAAATTACTTTTAATACTGTATCCCACTAAAGAATGTGTGTATTACTTTGGACCACTTTATGTTTAGCTAAACGTTCAGAAACATCAGCATCGAACAACAATCACCCCACACATTAAGGCTTTTATTTCAAATGAACGCATTCACGTTCTTCTGGCCCAGCGGAGCTTCACTCTAAAAAAAAGAGGAACAAATAATTTTTCAAAATGATTGATTTGTAACTTTCATTGGTCTTCATGTTACAGTATCATGAATACAATGAACTTGAAAAACGATTCTGCATTCATAGACATTCTCCAGAATACAACACCCACCCCTTCCCCACCATCAATCCTCCAAGCCTCTATCTAACACCCCGGTAGAAAGAGCAACCGAAGATGTTACGCCTTCATTCAGCTGGAAGATGTTACGCAGGCCTGAGGAGAGGAGAGTTATAGTGCTCCGTCTCCAGAGCATGCTCATCGGATGGAAGTTTCTTGAAGATCCGGAGTGAAGTGGGCGTTAGAACTGGTGCTGTAGGCTGTCTTCTGGTATCTGGGCCTTTTGTTCCAATCCTAGCACTATTTTACCCTGCAAACCAAATCTTCCTCACTCTTCACACTATTGAAGGCTCCACACAGATCAGGTAGGAAGTACAGTATATGTACTTATGACAATTACCTTGGCCCTGTGTCCTAAACAAGGCGTGTGCCCAGCAAAACCCAACCTAGCCTGGCAAGACCGAACCCTTCCTTCACCAGAGAGCATTCAAAAAGCATTTTAGATGGACCAGCTGCCCCCACGATTCCTGGACATGAACACACAATAGACACTAGCATGCTAATGCTAAAGTGGATGTTCTCCTGTTGTACCACGATGTGTCCATGGGTTTTTGATATGTCTGCAGTGTGTGTCCCCTCTGGTCATGAGGCAGGGCAGCAGTGTGAACTGTGCAGTCACAGATTTGCTCAACAGCGGTGTAGCTCCCATGCTAATTGTGTCATCTCCTTGTATTTTTTTTCCCGGAGCCACAGTTAATGAATATCAAAGGCTGGAAATGAATCCACCCTGGCTGGGCTTTAATGTGTCTTCAGAGGGTCACTGCCTGCATGCTAATGAGGCCAGATCTTTCTCCCTCCCCTGTTTCCTGGAACACACTGCTGTCTGACAGACGGAGAGAGAGAGAGAGAGAGAGAGAGAGAGAGAGCAGTCAACATCAGAACAACAGAGCAGTCAACATCATTAGGACATTCAGTTAGACCACCTACCTGTGTTTGTCTACAGGTCTACACCTGTAAACCAGTAGTATTGAAGCATTGGCTTTTATTTGTCACTTGATTATATGTAAGATGCTCCTTTGAACTGCTAATAAGTAATAAGTATATGAAAATAACATTTGTTTCAACATGTGCAAAATGAGTATTGAATGAGTATTGAGTTAATTTCCCTTGGTCATAAACTTGATAAATATAGAACCTTCAGTTCACAGTAAATCATAGTCATTGTAAAAAATATAACAATGACACCTGTGACAAAGTGTTTGAGAACTTATATAGCTACTGCTGAAGGCTGAGAGGAAATGAACACCAGAGTAATTGGGATCTGCATCCTGTGTGTAACCAGACAGAGTTACTGTGTGTGCTGCTGCTAGCCGTGCAGCACTTCCTGTTTTTGCTGCTGATATATTTTAACGTGGAATAGAGTGAAGCGGGCCATTTCCAGGTAACAGTGGACACCAGCTGTGCTGACTCGGGCGTCCTGCCCCCCTGCCCCCCTGCCCCCCCCGCCCCCCCTTGTCACCAGCCCTCACTGAGCCTATGCAATGCAACCCTCCACACAAGGGCACTCAAGCTATGCGGCTGATCTGGAGTTTAACGATGCCGCAAATTACTGCTTTGTCTGATGGGAATTGTAATCCTTCAACAAAAAAAAAAGATCATCTGATTATCCAGCAACGAAAAAGCCACTGGCGAAGGAGGATTACGGCTAAACTGTGGTTAAATCTGTTTCATCTGGAGGACGGAGAGTGTTTTAACATGTTCTTAAAATATTACACATATTACAAATACAAAGTCTAAATAATCACTCATTTTGCAGTTCACTTATACACCAGACAACCTTTCTGGTTTTGGCATCAAATGTCCAGGAAACAATATTTCTAGTACAGTCTGTAACATTATTTTAACGTCAACAAATCTGCAGTGTTTTCACATGTGATAAATATAGCGACAATTTTCATTAAATGTTCAATGCATTAAATGCTTCTTTTCTCTTTGTTTAATGTAACCCAAATTATGGATTCAAAATGGATTTATGCGACCAGTTATTGGGGACGGACAAATAATTGGAATTAAAATCAAATGTCCTGGTGGAAAACTGTGAATCATTAATTGCTTTTCAAGAAAAAAGCCATTACATTTAATTGATATGGATCAACTATTGTATATTGTATTAATCTCAGTGTATTAGCATAACATGCTGTAATGAAACAGACAATCAATAGTATTATAGGTGATAAAAAACAAAAAAATTTCTTTTCAGATTTAAGGCCAAACCTCTTTGCTATATAATTAAAAATTGCTTTTGAATGCGAACACAAAGCTGAAGTTGTTCAATCAGAACATACAGGCCGCTGGCCTGATTTTTCACTCTTTATTTTTACTGGGGCACTATAACAGGCATCATCACATTGTGTATTGCATTCTGCAGTCAGTATTCTGGTGTAATCAAAGTGTTGTTAACTCCCTTGTTAAATCTCGAAGGGCTTGCTTGCATGAGGGGTCAGCTCGTGTAGAGTATGTTGCAGAATCTGTAGCAGGCCAGCACCTGACATCAAATGAGCAATCACTGAATGATGAAAGAGCATTTACATGGAGCACATAAGGATCTCTTGGTTAAAGTAAAACAGAGGTGAGTGTGTCTATTGACTTGTCTATTGAATATAACCTTGTCGATTAAGACCAATAAGATCACACCAATCTGACTGTGTACAGTCCATGGGGATATACTGTATGGCTTCCATTTCCTGTATTGAGTAATTTCCCTTTTTTTACACTTACACCTAAAAGTGTTACTTCATGCCTCGTTACCCCATGCCTGCCCATGGTGAATAACATTATGTGACAGAGGATGCTATACCCAATACAGAGCATATTTCTCTATGGTATGAGAAGGAAGAGAAGATTATAATTCAATTCGGTCTTTATGCCTGTTAGTGATTTTGAAAGGGCACACCATTTCACTGCGCTTATGTATATTTTGAGTTTCCTGGTTTATCACCCTTAGTATAAATCATATCTGTATTATAAATAGGAGCCCTGGTGAGCCTTGATATGGTAAATGGGATATTTTATGGTTCACGAAAAGGCTTTTTTATCTTCCATTTTTATTCATAACCAGTCAGCCTGTCTGTATAACTGTCTTACAGGCAGGTTAAGCTTTATTAGTTTCATGAATAAAAATGGGCCTGTTAGTTGATTATGGCCACAGTTAGGCTGCGTTTGACACTGACTGCACCACGGTTTCTGTGCTTTCCAAGGAGATGCTCTTCAGACATCCACACGCATCACCGCCAGGAAGTGCGGACCTCTGACGCTGGTGAAGGCAGGGTGCTGATGCACTCAAACCAGTGGTGGAACTGGGACAAAAATTGGGGTTTTTTATCTCCTGGGGTTGGAGCGGTGCACCTCCTTTCATTGGTTGAGTCATTGGACGCCTGACACCAAGCACTGGCAGAAACATATGCACTTAGAGTTATGATCTGTATAGGCTACAAAGCATTTCTCTATTTACTTCAAACCTCAGTCCCAGTCAGAAACTTCCCTATATGTTCAGCCTTGGCAGCTTCAAATAGGTACCTGCAGTTATTTTTTCCACAGTACTGTCCACAGTACTCAGCGCCTGTCGTGTTGTTAGACCTGAGGGATCACTCTGTTTTGTCCCTAATGTTCTTTACTGTCTCAGTCTGTGCTCTACTTCCCCTACATGGTCTAGAGCTGTAAGGTATTCATGCTAACAGATACCAAAACCCTTTATTTGTCTAAGTCTTTATGCTAATAAATTGCGCTGCTTTGTTTCATCATGGCGATCGCATTTTTCATTAGCGATTGAAATTAGTCCAATTAGTTGTGGAAAATAAATTTAAATGGTTAAATGGTTACATGTGAAAAAATGTTTCCCTATTCCATAAGCCTCCGGACTGCAGGGAGTGTTGAAAGCAATCACACTGGGGGGAATGCCTTTCTGTGAATGACATCTCGGTAGTAGGGATCTTCAAACATCAATTGCCCACATCGTTTGCCTCTTGCTTTATGATTAATCTGTAGCGATTCTAGTAGTTTATGTACCTTGCTCCAGAGAGGACAAAGTAACAGCAATGTGATCACAGTGGATAATACAGAAACTGGATGCAGTTTGGAGACCAAGGTGGCAAAACAGTGCTTTAAATTTAATGAAAACGATATGATTAATACAGGCATCTTATTCATTATATATAAAATCATGTATCTGCAGGACACGTAGGATCAAAGGCTGGGAATGAATCCACAATGAATATCTGCAGGATACTTTATGTAAAAACTGCAAAGCGGCAACCTCCTCACAAGGCTATAATTAGATTTTATCAAGGTCTTTAGATAGGAATAGGAATTAGAATAGGACTTATTTTTTAAAAAGGGTAAAAATATCATCCCTAAGCGAATGCCACTTGGCGACCGCACTGGGAACCAGAATGTGTGACTTCTTCTGTTCTCTTAGTTGTTCAGCCTGGATACGTTTCTGCCATATGTGAACTATATGCTCTACTTGCAAAGGCAGCAATGGCATGATTAGTGCACTAACTGCCTCCAGCAACACACCATTTGTTTATCTTGTAACCGTTTCATTTTTAAGTGGTGTGAGAAGTAGTCTTATTATCACAACTTTATTTTCTTGGTGCTGACAAAAAAACTAAAATTGAATGATTAAGAAATCCACTCAATAGTCCTTGTAGAATTTTGAATATTTTACCTTCATGTTATGTTCGCATTTTTTGACTCCTTTTATGTTTGGGGTCAAATTGACCCCAAAAGTTTTAACTTTTGTTTAAAAAAATAAAAATAAAATTGACACTTTTTTGTCACATTTTGTGTATCTCCCAATTGGCTAATCTTCTATCCCTAAATATTAAAAATCTGTGAATAATCATTTCATTCTAGAGCCTGGGGTTAGTGAAAGTTTAAAACCTGTATGGAAAAGTGCCACCAGAATTACCCACAAAAAATCAGAGATAAAAACTAAAAAACTTTTCTTACATTTCATACATCTACCCCACAAATGACCCCATACAACACCTTTGTATATGAATTTGGTACATGAAAATATAACATTATGTTTATTGAGTGTTTACTATTCAATTCCAACAAATTAGAAAAGATCATATTGTGTCAAGATGAAAAAATAAGATTAACTGGTTTTTAAGAGACGTCAACCATTGAATCGGGTCAACTTGACCCGGAACATAATATGAGGGTTAAACCAGGAACCAGGAACCTTTACTTTAGATGTTGGTCATTTCCTTCATATACTCTAAGTACTGTGGTTTGAAAGAGTTGTTAGGTGGCATTCAATCAATAACTATCATGCCACTTTGGCTTTAACTATAAATGTTAAAACATTTTTCTTTCACATCCTCACAAGCTTAGCAGTCACTGAAATGCTACAATATGTGAAATGCAATTCTGTACTTTGGGCTCCCAAGTGGCTCAGTCACGTTGATGGGTTAGCCATGAGTGCAGGCTGGACAATATAGCCTAGATATCTCAGGTTCAAGCGTGGGCTTCAGCTAGCAGTAATTATGAGTCCACAGCAGTAGCGCACATTTGGCTATGTCGCACGAGAGGTAGGGTTTTAATCCGCCAGGGTTCCTTTAGGGTCACTGCCATATTAGTTTCTCCCAATGACATGCCAGACACCCACGGGCTATCAGTTGTAGGCAGTGAGCGATATGTCTGTCGTCCAATCAATGCTGTCCTGTAGCAGTGAGTGGCTTGTGAGTGACTGCAGCGGACGAGTGCACACACTTCATCTGTTTGGGGTGTGGGTGGTATGATGGGATTTCAAGATGTACAATTTCTGATTTTAGATTGGGAATACAATTTTGGAAACAATGGAAAATGTAATACTGCACTAGCTGATTCTTAGAGCTAAAGGCAAATTACCAAAGCAGTTGCAACGAATGTTCTCCTACAGTCAGGCCACACCTGAATGAGGTAGTACTGTATGTGTCACCTGCTTGCCTCATATACCTGTTTACTCCCACAGAAAGATATGACTGAGAAATCCCCACTTGGTTGTGGGTTGGTTGGTTAGTCGACACCTTTGGATAATGGATTTCCTTCTATGTAAGGAGAAACAAGAATCTACACACAACCAAACTTTGACTGTTTTAGGTTCCCAGAGCAAAGTTAAGTACTGTAGTGGTTCCACCCCACCTCCATTATCTCATTGAAAACATTCCTATTGAATGCTGGCATTCACTGTGTTGTGTATAGACTGTTTCTAGTCTTATATCTCTCTTGCATGGGTATTAAAATCAATTAACGTTACATTACATTACAGGCATTTAGTAGACAGTCTTATCCAGAGTGACTTACACAACTTTTTAGAATTTTTTACATATTATTAATTTATACAGCTGGACATATACAGAAGCAATTCAGGTTAAGTACCTTGCTCAAGAGTACAACAGCAGTGTCCTACCTGGGAATTGAACCTGCAACCTTTCGGTTACAAGGCCAGTTTCTTAACCATTATACTACACTGCCGCCCTAACTAACAAAGAATGGCATTCATGCTGCTGTAAAAAACTTAACTGAGAAATGAGCATCTGACGATTTCTCATTAGGCTAATTATGGCAATATCAACAGGAAGAAAGGTCCCGGGAATGGAAATGTTAGGATGTCTTTTTTTAAAATACGATGGTAGTAAGACCATATAATGTTCTTATGGACCAATACTTTAATCAGAAAAACTAATAAACGGTCTGGATTAACTGAACATTCATCCCCACAACTAGTATTACACAAGCTTGGTATAAGTCTACTATACAGTCGACTGTGTGTACATTGACTACTAGTTGCCTAGTAGCCTAGTAGTGGTAGCGTTACTTAATGGTTAGGGAACTGGGCTTGCAGGTTCGATTCCCAGGTGGGGCACTGCTGTTAAACAAAGGTACACAGTAAAATGTCCAGTGTTAATTCAACTCTAACAGTGTACATATGAGCCTAATCTGGCCAGAGTAGGCTCATGTGTACACTGCTAGAGTTGTTTCAACACTGTTAGAGTTGAATTAACACTGGGCATTTTGCTGTGAATTTACTGTGTACTTAACATGAATTTCTTCAGTGAATATCCAGCTGTATAAATGGATTGTATGTGAAAATAATGTAAGTTGCTCCGAATAAGAGCATTTACTAAATTCCAAAAATGTATAACTAATTGAATAAGTTTCTATGCTTGTGCATGTTTCAGATTGAACTAATGTATTCTGGCTAATATAAATGTTATTTAACTGCAATATATGGGCATGCATCATTTAAACATTTATTTAAATAACTAATAAATGTTTTAAGTGTGTGGAGGTACAAATGATGTAAAGCATACACTTCATCTACAAAATATTAAAAATGATGGTATTTGTTTGGTGTTCAAATGGAAAAGAAGGTGTGCCTATGTGCAAATTAGTATGGTCCATTTGTTGTTGCTTTGAATATTCTTCATAAATGGTTTCATTTTCTTTTCCTTTTATTCGTTTATTGAATTATAGCCTATTTTTACTGAACACCATCTGATACCGACAGCAGTAACATGCTTATGGTGCTTGTACAAGATGTCCATGTATGGTTCTTATGGTAATGAACATCAGAATTTCCATATTTCCACAAATTTCTAAACATAATTGAATGGACGGTACAGCTTTGTTCCCATTTTTTTCATGACTTTATGGTTAATCAGAAAAATGTGTTGTGTTGCGTCATGGAGCAACTGATGTGTGTTATAGTGTACTATGTTCAGTTTATCTGTAAAATAACTGGCCTTTCACATGCTTGGAAACAGATGTTAATCCCATCCATGCAATATATCGTAAGGACCAAATAACGTATTTATTGGCCATAACCACAAGGCCTCTTTTCCAGGGTGAACAGTGGCCAAGCCAGATTTTGACATACATCGCCAAACACTTGCTTCATCAGCCCCCTAGTGTGGTCTGTTCCCTGGTGCCAGTACTTTCCTACGCATCATTCAGGAGTGAAATGAAATGCACTTATTTTGGACGTCACATATATTGAGAGCCCACAGTGCTTCTCCTTCTTCTCAGCATATCCGATGAACTAATTATTTAAGAGATTAATTCAGGGTAATGGAAATATTTCCTCATTCTTGCCATGACAGGGAAGCTTTATAAAAACTAGATCCAAACCTTGTTGCTATAATCTAACAATTTATTTAGTAACTTATTTTGCCAATCATCACATCACTGGTGGAAGGACTGACAGTGAAACATCATACGTGATATAAAACTGTGGACGACGCCATTGTTATGATTTTTTTAAAAATAAAATGCTCATTCATTTCCATAATCGTTGAGCAAACTACAGACCCTCACAAAATTCTCACCTGCACGTTTACAAGAGGAATATAATATGGTTTTTGTAGTCTTAAAGATTTTAGATATGGTGGCGTATACTTGATTCAGACGTAAAGCATTCAAATGTCTACAAGGTATGGTTAACAAAATCTGCATCAGCACTGTGCATTTCGTCAACTCTCCACTATTTTGACTGGACATCGTTCAAAACATGCAGACATGATTAGATAGTCCTTTAGATGTCTCGTGTAGGTTAATGTTCTGGATCAAGCACGTGTTCACCCCATTTTCGGGATATGTCAATATACTGGATAATTCAAATGACTGCACTCTTGACAAATTAATGCATGCACATGTGCATATATATATATATATATATATATGCAAAATGAATTAAATATATAATGAATATCGCCGCTGTCCCTGGTGCTGAAACGAGCACCCGCGAGTTGGCTGAAATCGACATAATGGGTTGTCCCTCCTCTCGCTGCAGGGTCTGTGTTTAATTGGCCAGCTTTTGGTATGGTTAAACCATTCTCTGTAACTGTTTCCTACACAACTACCGTTCATTACTGAGGAAATGTCCGACTGTCAGTGCAAGCAGACTGCGACCACACTGAATGCAACGGCACAGTAGCCAAAGCTGGAATGTGTGAAGTTGTTGCTTTTGTTGATTTACAAACTTTTTTCAATGTGTAAAAACGAAACATCCGAAGTTACTCTAATGAGTTTCAATGCGGGTAACAATGAGGCTCCAGAGACACACGTCATTAAATTCGCAAAAGATTAAGTTTAAATATAACAATTTTAACCAAACATAGATTAATTTCAAGTAGGCTATATCATTGCACCCCTCCTCTTTTAATAATTCAAGTTTTGATCATTTAGAAAGGATCTTAAAATTGATTTTATATATATATATATATTTTTAAATCAACTAGGCTATAGCACCATTTTCGTATTTTACTTTCACAAGTAGAAAAAATTCAAACTATTTTGTTGGTTTTTTTTTTTCCTGAAAGTGCCCAACTTCCCTGTGCCCAGTAAATCTGACGGTCCAATTCAACTTAAAAACATGTTTCACAGCAAAAGCGTTCCCCAAAGCAGGAAAAACCGGGTCTGTATAAAATCCAGGCCTACTTGACACTGACCTAGCCTACTCCTAATATGCACACAGTAGGCTTTTGTAAGACATGCAGTTGCATTGGCAATTCAAATACATAAATAGATCAATAAATAAATAAATAAATAAAATAACTTAACGTGCTGTAAGTCACAGACATCAGATTTTCACAGACAAACTTTTGCACATAAGTCTTTGTGGGCGGTTCCACGATTTGTTAGAACTGGTTGCGAGTTATCAGATATGTTTGACCAAATAAGTTTGAAAAAACTTTCCTTTGATTCTAGCATCAAAAAACATTGTCCATAAAGGGAAAGTAATATTAAACCTAGCACCAAGTAAGCTTAAGTTTTACACATGCACGAGTCTATTTCGGAACAATGGTCATATATAATTTCTGGATATAATCCGTATTTATCCCTATTTGAGTACATATAGCACATACTTTTGTATGTTGGTAGTGTGTGTGATCGTTTTAGTGTCGTCCAACGTCCAGTTCCTCAGAAAACGAAATTAACTTCAGATGAACAGGCACTCGTTAGGTGAGACAAGAAAACTTCTTCCTTTTCTTCTTCTTATACTTATAATATTATCATTATTATTATCATTATTGTTATTAATAATAATCATTATAATAATGTATTGATGGTTATTTGTTTCGCAATTATTATTCAACACAGGTTCAAGTATCATAATAGAAACATAACATGCTACTTGAAAGCTGTACTACCTGTCAAAAGGGAAAAGGGTTCAATATGTTGTTATATGTCACGTTGTAAAAATTTACAAAGAAATCCGGCGTATAAAATTAGCTGAATCTATTTCTAAAGGAATTGATGACTTATTTTCATATTCACATTTCAAACGCTTTACTACCACACTAAGGCCAGTGATAAGGCAGTCCACTGTTAATTGTTATCAACTGAGAACAGCGTGCAACAAATAAATACGGTTCTCACCAGGACGTACAAACAATATAATGGCCTACATATAAAATCATAAATGTACTGTCAACAAGATTGTTAAAGGCACGCAAAAACGCATTTCATTAGAATTTTTACCCCAATGTATTGTCTTAAGCCGCTTATCATTTACCTGATTATTATTATAAAAAAGTATTCACGTTCATCTATGTGAACTAAATCTAAAATGCATTGACTTTACCCTAAATTTTGTGTTGCCACTATCTTAAAAAGATGCCCCTTGGCCGTAGCTAATTCCTAATCACCGTGATGGACAGCAGAGACAGAACAATACAAACTAATGGCAGTGTTGCTGATCACCGTGCTCGTGATTAAAGACACCCAATTATGGCAATGAACAGTGTCGTAATTATGTTCCTTAATCACATCCAGGAGGTTTAATTGCCTTAACGATGTGTTTCATTAAATGAATGTAGGTATTATAGTCGACAGTTTTCATACACAGTTGTTTTCAAATTAACATATTATTAGACATCGTCATGGAAATTGTTTTAATAATCATAATTAGGGGCAAACAGGCTTTGTCATGTAATGCTAAGAGACATTTTTTCCTTAGCCTTAAGGCTTTAATGCTCACCACGTCTGTGCTGTCATCCCAGGGCGTCGTGGTACTTTGCTATATTGTTTCATGAAAAGTTACAATGTCTGGTGTGACAAAAATAACAAAATAAATAATATAAAATATTATTCAATATCGTCCATACCATATATGGTAGTGGTCCGAATATCAACAAATACCCCGTCTGTTTTAGAAATGTATGTAGCCTATGCCACAACTTCCACAAGTTCTATCCAATAGCACCGTAATACTGTATACTGCGTGTAGTTAACGCTTAGTAGCTGAAAATCGACACACTCATTCATATTTGTCTCATCTACTATTTCAAGATGACGACAGTTCTAAAAACACGCGAAGTAGTCGACGCTAGTTCTATTAGCAAAATGAAGGTAAAGAGCGTTTGCCTGTTGTTAAAACTGCATGCCTGGCATTTCGTGTAAAGCATTTTTTTTAAATCGTACAGGTTCATATTATGTGGGATTAGCATCTTAATTGGGCCTACTTTGTACCCTTTCAGTTCGGTACAATTGCCTCAAAGCAGCCGAGAAGCAAAAGATGAGCACCAGACAATATAACAATTAGTTTTGTTCAAAATATTTTAATAAAGCTTTCCAACACATAAACACATACAGATGTCCCTCTGCAGTCATAATCAGACTAATGTATCTACATTACTTCACATCCTGACCTGACAACAAGCTTGTTCCATCAAAGTGTAACCATTTCAGCCATACTGCATAAGTGTAAAATCGCAAATTATACAGCCACGGTGTTGATGCAGGGAGAGTGTATGCCATGCAGCCAAATAATATTGTTAAAAAAATTCATAAATAAATTAACAATAAGGACTGAAAGACAACTGAAATCACGCTTTGGAAACTTAGCTGAACAAAACTTCTGTCAAAGTTTTACAGAACCGTGAAAATAAAACGACACTGCAGTCTATGTTCATGTTTGATTGCGATTGATTGTGCACGCTGGCACCGTAAACTTAAAAATAAAGACTTTCTATTCACAACATTTAACCTTGATGTTGTTGATAACTGTCAAACTCCTCAAAATGACTAGATTATCATATATTATCACAATTAAGTTTAAGGAATCACCATCAACAAGCAAATGGAATAGCCTACTCAAGATTCAGCATTGTAATTCGAATAAATGCAGTAAAGCAGCAAGATTACGATTACGTAATATAATTTCAGCAAATATTCAAGATAGTTAGGAATCTGTTTACATTACAGAAGAGCTTCATGTTGTCAGGTCAATAAAACAAAGTCATTCCCTAAGGTCCATCACAGCAAGTGACTTACGATTTTCAAACAATGTTTAACACTTGCAACCAGGCATACACTTTTGTTTGGTTTCGACTCTCACCAGCACTTTAAGGATTCTTTATATACATAATCAAGTATAATAGAACAAAAAGTGTGTTTTAAATTATCTCACTTTGAGTGAATGTTGTGAATGATATAAAAGTTTTTTCGGCATCCTTTTCCCATTCAGTCCATTTTAAAAGTGATATTATGTTGCAACGGTGACTTCGATGTCTCTATCTTTATTCTTCATTCATATAAAGACAAGTTTTGTTCGCTACGAGTCTGTTTCTCTCATCGTTTCGATGCGTTTAAGGCTTATCAGTGCACTGTTTGCAGAGGCTGGAGGTGACGTTGTTGAAAAGGGCACATTTGTCGGGACAGGAGGAGGCTGCAACTCCTGCAGGGAATGGGTACCCAGTCGGTTGCTCATAGGCGCTCAAACCCGGGGTTAGAGCTGTCGTCGCTGGCAGGGAAGCCGCAGATATCGCCTGGCCCTGGTTGAGATAAGCAACCAGCCTTCTCATTTCTTCCAGTGCCTGCGCTTGCATGAGGATGTAATTTTTGGCTAGTAGCAAAGTGGCGATTTTGGAGAGTTTCCTTACCGAGGGACTGTGAGCATAAGGGATCACCCCTCTCAGTTCATCGAGTGCGTCGTTCAGGTCGTGCATCCGCCTTCTCTCCCGGGCGTTGATGTTCAGCCTCAATGTTTTCTGCTCTTTATTTTTCTTACCTCCCTCAGGTTTACCCCCGGATGCCGCTGTCCTGCCGTCTGCCATCAGAACCATGTCACACCTGTCGTCGCTGTCATCATCTTGACTCTGCTCCCCACCGCTGCTCTCCGCCGCTGAAGTCCTGTTTCCACTTTCTCCGTAGTTCACGCACAAAGATCCGGTCGGTAGACCCAGTGGCCCTCCTCGACCCATTGCCAGTCCTCCAGGCTGCATCGGATCCGCGTCAGTCTGATCGAAACAGTTGATCGGCGATTGACGGTCCCTGGAGGGAAGATCAATACCAGCAGCTGTTTTGAACGAGTCAATTTTTTTGTTAGACACAGCGGTCAGAGTTTTGTGGAAAATGTCTCCTGCTCCGTTCAAGCTCATTCTCCTGTCCATAGTCCTTCTGGGTCAGCTTGCTCTCCGCCGTTTCGAGACTATCGCTGATAGCGTTTCTAAGTTTCTGCTCTCTAAAGTTGATCTTGACGCTCTCTCGTACTTGTCAAGTGAAGTGTGGAGACGGAAGCTCCCTCTGAAGTGCCGTGCAGTGGCGCGTTTATCTTGCTACAATTCACCTTCACGAGATTTTGAATGCGATAAGCAACGGCATCAGCGACAGACGGGGGAGTCTTTTACATCATTATCTCAGCGCAGGTTATTATTATGAAGAAGATTCGCCTATTGGGAGAGAGCTCTCCACCCAATCAGGTTAACGTTTTAATTAATAGGATTAAAACGGTAACAAACAATCCTGGGCGCTATCTGCCCCCTCCGTCTGGATAGTCTGTGCTCTCTGTTCTGATCAGAGGAGCTGCTTACAGCTTTATAAAAGGCGCCGGGGTCTATTATTCGTGCTACCATCTGTATGCACAACCCAATGCATATGTTTGCGTCCTATTAGTAGCCAAACAACTGCCTTTAACTTGACATGTGTGGCGACATTCACCCCACGGTGAGCACACTAAATGCACCCTTTTCTAATTCATCTCCTACATTATGAGATGTATTTTCCATCACTGGCTTAATTTATAGACTCTTCGGAGAAACGGACTTTGGATTCGTACAAATGTCTCAAGCGATAAATTAGGATTTTTTGTATCTCCCCGTTTAAGTCGTTATCGTTAGCCCCTTTAAACACATCATTTACTTGCATTAACTATTAGAATGCACAATGCATTTATTAAAACTTCTAACCGTATTAATATCCAGCTACTTGCCGGTCTTTCTTTATTATAACCTACCAGTTTATCCGTTCAAAATATTACTTTTTGGAGCAGGACTCATGGTGACCTTCCTGAAAATAAATGTATTATTTGACGATTTGAAAAGATTCTAGAGAGTTTAAGACCAGGGTGATGCATTCTCCCTGCTTTCATTAAAAACCTTTTAATTGCGTAGCTAAAGGATGGCCCCAGGTGTTGGACTCTTTTCATTACGTTTACCCTAATGTGATGAAGTTCTGATTCTCATTTTACCATATGGTTAACATTTTCCGCTGAGAATTTTGAATGGTGGGAGATCGAATCCATTAGTCTGTGCGAAAATTCGTATAGGGGAGTTGATCAGACCCTATTGTGAAGGGTATGATTACAGCATTATAGTGCTGTTTGATCAAGGGAATGATCTTTTCATGAAAATATTCCCTTCTAGACCATATTTCATAATATAATTTGACACTCACTTGCCAACAAAAGTAATGAACATTGGGCTAATGATAATATTGCTACTAAAAGTAAACCGTTCAATGCGTGTGTTTCATTCACATGCCCCTCCATGAGGATATTGTTATATATTGTAATATATACCTAATTGGATTGATAAGTCCAATAGCCATATATCTGTATTTTTTTCTCATAAAACATTGCAAAATAGCCTATGTATATCGATTTCTACAGACTGCTAAGATGAATCTATTTCACACAATTTACATGTTGCCTCATATCCCAATTATTGACCATTGATTTTGAATTCTGAAGCAACACTGTCCATATGTGCGTTGTCAAGATGATGGGGGCCACTCTAACTAGGTAATTAGGGTATTGAATGACTATTCGGACCTCCTTGGGTTGCAGCGTATGGAATGCGTGACCTAGTGATAACAGAGTGGAACAATCAATAATTTCAACGCTGGAAACGATTTTATGCAGTCCGATGATGCCTCAAGAAGTAACAAACTATTAAATAGAATAATCTACCGCATGTCACCTTGGGATGCAGTCCTTATTCGGGTTACATTACCTGTTCTCCTCTGGTAATGAATAGAAATTAGACTTACAAATTTAAATATATTTGTGCATTGGAATGGTCTTGTCATTTATAAAGAAATAAAAGAGCACTTGTCACAAATAATTAATCATTAAATGTCTAATATAGCAGAACCGATAGGATACACTTGCAATTTGTTTAAGACAACTTTTATTGTAGCGGGATTATTATGGCCTTTAAAAGCTATAGTCAAATCAGGAGTTCTTTAAGCTTATATTGCCATCTAGTGGTGACTGAATAGGCACGCATGGAAAGTTTGCAAATGATCACACGTTTTCTGGTCTTTAGAGACACCATTGACCAGCAACTTGTTAAAAACGCAGCAAAAAAAGTATTTTTTACTAGAACCAAAAAAGAACATACATTATGTCAACTTCAATCATTAGATTGGTTACCTGCGTTTCAGTATTCATTTTTTTTGTTATTAATTTACTTGTTTGCATGGCATTGATCGTGTTAGTAGGCTACCAGAAATCATGAATGGCCACTTAATAAATTTACAGCTCCAAAGTGCTTTTAGATCGGCAGATTCTGGACTATTTTGCTGTTATGAGCTGAAAGTGTGGACTGCTGCATCTAAGCAGATCCTTCATTGACAATTTTAAGACCCAACTAAAACACACTGTATACATGTGTTGCTAGTTTACATAGCAGCTTCAGGAAAATAGTAGTCTTTGTTCTGTTTTTAGTCCATTGCTGTATATAATATATATTGTTTTCAGTATAGATTCCATATGTGGCTTTTCTGTGAACGGATCAGTATAGAAGGGGACATGTTTAACCATTTGTGGAATGTGGACATTGTATCTATAGTTACAGTATATGACCTTTTTATTGAAAGAGATACTCATGAATTTGAAAGGCCTTGTAATAAGTAAAATTAATTAAATGTTTTGAACTGTACAAAACCAAAGTCACTTGCCTTTCTTTGAGGATGCTTAAACAGAATGAAATTGCATGCTGGTTATTGGTCAGTATAGGTCAGTTTATTCCATTGGTCAATAATGTGATTTTTTTTGCAAACAAGATGTCAAACTCCTCTCAGTCCTATTGTTTATCTGCCACAAAGACAAATCAGATTCTTATGAGATATACTCTAACCTTCTTTCCTCTGTTACTGCTCTCAGACACTTGTCATTTAAACAGCTTAGCTTTGGATGAAGAAATTGCAGGCAGAATGTATGATGGAGAAAAAACAATTTATAAATCAGAGCTATAAACAGAATTTGGGAGAGGGTGCCTGACTCGTTAGATTTTTTACTGCACCTGCTGCTTGTACTCATGGTTTCACTGTGTCATTTTTATAATAAAGAACTTTATAATAAAATACTTTACATATATGATACTTTTCCCTTATTTTTGAAGGTGACAGCAAGGTGACAGTGTAGTTTAACCCTAATATTATCTTGACATTTATGACGCCTTTTATTTTTGGGTTAAATTGACACAAAACTGACACAAAACTATTGCAATAGAAAAATGTTGACACTTTCTGTTTCACCTTTTGTGTGTCTCACAATTGACTAACCTTTTGTCCCTAAATATTAAAAAGTCTGTGGTTAAAAATCGAATCTTAGAGCCTGAGGAGTAAGATAAGTGAAAGTTTGTGGTTTGAAACCTGTACGGGAAAGTGCCACCACAATCACCCACAAAAAAAACTGATAAAAACTAAAAAAGGTTGTTTATTTTCTTACATTTTATACAGCTAGCCCACAAATGACTCCGCACAACACTTTTTGAAAACATAACATTATGTTCATTGCATGCTTACTATTTAATCCCAACAAATTATGAAAAGTCATATAGTATCAAGATGAAAAAATAAGGTTAACTGACAGGTTTTTAAGAGAGGTCAAACACTGAATCGGGTCAAATTGACCCTGACGATAATATGAAGGTTGAGGGTTAGGGAACTGGGCTTGTAACCTAAAGGTTGCAGCTTCTATTCTCAGGTAGGACACTGTCGTTGTAACCGTTGAACAAGGTATTTAAACTGAATTTGTTTCAGTATATATCCAGCTGTATAAATGGATACTATGTAAAAATGCAAAAGCTGTGTAAGTTTCTCTGGATAAGAGCGTCTGCTAAATACCTGTAATGTAAAATGTAAATATAAAGAATGTTGCTAAAAGAGATTCTCAATCAGATAGGAAGAGACTGTATTTAAAAAACTGGCAGTTGGAATCTCCTTTGTTCTCATTCCACTGTAATCATTAGGTCTGAATTCCAAAGAGGATGTGAAGTCATGCGAGAGCAAGTTTAGAGAATGTGTCAGGGGCTGCGTCCCAATATTCTTCACTCCCCACCTCCTTTCCTCCACTCCCCCACTACCACTCCCTCCTACCCGGAAGTATGCAAAACCGCCTGAACGTTTCGAGTTTATTTGCATGCACAGTATAATGTACCTGGCATTGCGCTTGCATTGAGACATTAATTAATATGTAACCATTAATACGTAATTAAGATGTAATCAGCAACATTAGATTGAAACACAAAGATCCGTTTCCGGGGCACGGAGTACAGGAGGTGGTAGTGGAGGAAGGGAGGGCGCATTTTTCGATTATTGGGACGCACCCATAGTCTTCAGTGAGGGCCTGTTTCACATTGCCTCGCTCCTTTTATTCTGCAGTACAGAGAGCTTCCTCATGGGGCAGGATGTGGGTGTGTGTTTTGTCTTTTATCTCTCTTTTTGTCTTCAGTAAAGCAGTCAGTGGTTGCAGTGGTTCTCAGAAAATGATCTTCACGCACTCTGGTGCTATTCATTAGCTTAAACGGAATATTCAAGGTTAAAGTTTTAGTCAGGGGAAAAACAGATTGGATTAATCATGTAATATTGCATCTGTAGTGAAAAGTCTCTGCTTGCACAGATGATACCATGAAGAGAATTAATGAACAGATGAGAGCCAAAGGCGCTTACTTTATCTGCTGACAGCAAAGGAACACCTTCATGCCCAATCAGTCCCTGCTAATGAGACAAGATGGGGCAAGATGGTTAAAACAGCAGTCACAAGCAAACCATCCTTTTTCATCTTGGCAGCATGTACTTGGCTGCTGCTTTATTCAATGTTCAGACCCCCTGGTCTTTTTAAAATGGAATGTGTTGTACTGGAGGATCTCTCTCTCTCTCTCTCTCTCTCTCTCTCTCTCTCCCTCTCTCTCTCTCTCCTCTCTCTCTCTCTCTCTCTCTCTCTCTCTCTCTCTCTCTCTCTCTCTCTCTCTCTCAGTGTAAGAGTTTCAGTTAGAGCCCTGTAATTCTAAGCTCCTGATAAATGCCCATATGTAATTAAAGTAAATCAAAGTGCATTGCAGCAAATTAAGTTATACATCATAGGTTGCTTCAGAATGTATCATATTTTGTAACAATGTAGCCCTTCAGAAATGCGGAGACATAAGCAAAATAACAGATCATGCACTCTCATCTTTACCACATGAATCTTCACCATTCTTTCACTAAAGAGCCAAACCAAAGATACCTGTCTCCGATACGCAAATAAGATAAACACATTATTTCTGTGCTACGATATGGTCTATGCTGTTTACACCCTGTTTCACTGTGTGCTATGATGATAGGACAGAGGGTTTAATAAATGCATTTTTCAGGCACTGAGGGTTTAATAAATGTATTTTGCAGGCACTGAGGGTTTAATAAATGTATTTTTCAGGCACTGAGGGTTTAATAAATGTATTTTTCAGGCACTGAGGGTTTAATAAATGTATTTTTCAGGCACTGAGGGTTTTAATAAATGTATTTTTCAGGCACTGCGGGTTTAATAAATGTATTTTTCAGGCACTGAGGGTTAATAAATGTATTCTTCAGGCACTGAGGGTTTAATAAATGTATTTTTCAGGCACCGAGGGTTTAATAAATGTATTTTTCAGGCACTGAGGGTTTAATAAATGTATTTTTCAGGCACTGCGGGTTTAATAAATGTATTTTTCAGGCACTGAGGGTTTAATAAATGCATTCTTCAGGCACTGAGGGGTTTATTAAATGTATTTTTCAGGCACCGAGGGTTTAATAAATGTATTTTTCAGGCACTGAGGGTTTAATAGATGTATTTTTCAGGCACCGAGGGTTTAATAGATGTATTTTTCAGGCATCGAGGGTTTAATAAATGTATTTTTCAGGCACCGAGGCTTTAATAAATGTATTTTTATGGCACTGAGGGTTTAATAAATGTATTTTTCAGGCACTGAGGGTTTAATAAATGTATTTTTCAGGCACTGAGGGTTTAATAAATGTATTTTTCAGGCACTGAGGGTTTAATAAATGCATTTTTCAGGCACTGAGGGTTTAATAAATGTATTTTTCAGGCACTGCGGGTTTTAATAAATGTATTTTTCAGGCACTGAGGGTTTAATAAATGTATTCTTCAGGCACTGAGGGTTTAATACATGTATTTTTCAGGCACTGAGGGTTTAATAAATTAATTTTTCAGGCACTGAGGGTTTATTAAATGTATTTTTCAGGCACTGAGGGTTTAATAAATGTATTTTTCAGGCACTGAGGGTTTAATAAATGTATTTTTCAGGCACTGAGGGTTTAATAAATGTAATTTTCAGGCACTGCGGGTTTAATAGATGTATTTTTCAGGCACTGAGGGTTTAATAGATGTATTTTTCAGGCACCGAGGGTTTAATAAATGTATTTTTCAGGCACTGAGGGTTTAATAGATGTATTTTTCAGGCACTGAGGGTTTAATAAATGTATTTTTCAGACACTGAGGGTTTAATAAATGAATTTTTCAGGCACTGAGGGTTTATTAAATGTATTTTTCAGGCACTGAGGGTTTAATAAATGTATTTTTCAGGCACTGCGGGTTTAATAAATGTATTTTTCAGGCACTGAGGGTTTAATAAATGTATTTTTATGGCACTGAGGGTTTATTAAATGTATTTTTCAGGCACTGAGGGTTTAATAAATGTATTTTTATGGCACTGAGGGTTTATTAAATGTATTTTTCAGGCACTGAGGGTTTAATAAATGCATTTTTCAGGCACTGAGGGTTTAATAAATGTATTTTTCAGGCACCGAGGGTTTAATAAATGTATTTTTTCAGGCACTGAGGGTTTAATAAATGTATTTTTCAGGCACTGCGGGTTTAATAAATGTATTTTTCAGGCACTGAGGGTTTAATAAATGCATTCTTCAGGCACTGAGGGTTTATTAAATGTATTTTTCAGGCACCGAGGGTTTAATAAATGTATTTTTCAGGCACTGAGGGTTTAATAGATGTATTTTTCAGGCACCGAGGGTTTAATAGATGTATTTTTCAGGCACTGAGGGTTTATTAAATGTATTTTTCAGGCACTGAGGGTTTAATAAATGTATTTTTCAGGCACTGAGGGTTTAATAAATGTATTTTTCAGGCACTGAGGGTTTAATAAATGTATTTTTCAGGCACTGCGGGTTTAATAGATGTATTTTTCAGGCACTGAGGGTTTAATAAATGTATTTTTCAGACACTGAGGGTTTAATAAACGTATTTTTCAGGCACTGCGGGTTTAATAGATGTATTTTTCAGGCACTGAGGGTTTAATAAATGTATTTTTCAGGCACTGAGGGTTTAATAAATGTATTTTTCAGGCACTGAGGGTTTAATAAATGCATTTTTCAGGCACTGAGGGTTTAATAAACGTATTTTTCAGGCACTGAGGGTTTAATAAAAGTATTTTTCAGGCACTGCCGGTTTAATAAATGTATTTTTCAGGCACTGAGGGTTTACTAAATGTATTTTTCAGGCACTGAGGGTTTAATAGATGTATTTTTCAGGCACCGAGGGTTTAATAAATGTATTTTTCAGGCACTGACGGTTTAATAAATGTATTTTTCAGGCACTGAGGGTTTAATAGATGTATTTTTCAGGCACCGAGGGTTTAATAGATGTATTTTTCAGGCACTGAGGGTTTATTAAATGTATTTTTCAGGCACTGAGGGTTTAATAAATGTATTTTTCAGGCACTGAGGGTTTAATAAATGTATTTTTCAGGCACTGAGGGTTTAATAAATGTATTTTTCAGGCACTGCGGGTTTAATAGATGTATTTTTCAGGCACTGAGGGTTTAATAAATGTATTTTTCAGACACTGAGGGTTTAATAAATGTATTTTTCAGGCACTGCGGGTTTAATAGATGTATTTTTCAGGCACTGAGGGTTTAATAAATGTATTTTTCAGGCACTGAGGGTTTAATAAATGTATTTTTCAGGCACTGAGGGTTTAATAAATGCATTTTTCAGGCACTGAGGGTTTAATAAACGTATTTTTCAGGCACTGAGGGTTTAATAAAAGTATTTTTCAGGCACTGCCGGTTTAATAAATGTATTTTTCAGGCACTGCGGGTTTAATAAATGTATTTTTCAGGCACTGAGGGTTTAATAAATGCATTCTTCAGGCACTGAGGGTTTATTAAATGTATTTTTCAGGCACCGAGGGTTTAATAAATGTATTTTTCAGGCACTGAGGGTTTAATAAATGTATTTTTCAGACACTGAGGGTTTAATAAATGTATTTTTCAGGCACTGCGGGTTTAATAGATGTATTTTTCAGGCACTGAGGGTTTAATAAATGTATTTTTCAGGCACTGAGGGTTTAATAAATGTATTTTTCAGGCACTGAGGGTTTAATAAATGCATTTTTCAGGCACTGAGGGTTTAATAAATGTATTTTTCAGGCACCGAGGGTTTAATAAATGTATTTTTCAGGCACTGAGGGTTTAATAAATGTATTTTTCAGGCACTGCGGGTTTAATAAATGTATTTTTCAGGCACTGAGGGTTTAATAAATGCATTCTTCAGGCACTGAGGGTTTATTAAATGTATTTTTCAGGCACCGAGGGTTTAATAAATGTATTTTTCAGGCACTGAGGGTTTAATAGATGTATTTTTCAGGCACCGAGGGTTTAATAGATGTATTTTTCAGGCATCGAGGGTTTAATAAATGTATTTTTCAGGCACCGAGGCTTTAATAAATGTATTTTTATGGCACTGAGGGTTTAATAAATGTATTTTTCAGGCACTGAGGGTTTAATAAATGTATTTTTCAGGCACTGAGGGTTTAATAAATGTATTTTTCAGGCACTGAGGGTTTAATAAATGCATTTTTCAGGCACTGAGGGTTTAATAAATGTATTTTTCAGGCACTGCGGGTTTAATAAATGTATTTTTCAGGCACTGAGGGTTTAATAAATGTATTCTTCAGGCACTGAGGGTTTAATACATGTATTTTTCAGGCACTGAGGGTTTAATAAATTAATTTTTCAGGCACTGAGGGTTTATTAAATGTATTTTTCAGGCACTGAGGGTTTAATAAATGTATTTTTCAGGCACTGAGGGTTTAATAAATGTATTTTTCAGGCACTGAGGGTTTAATAAATGTATTTTTCAGGCACTGCGGGTTTAATAGATGTATTTTTCAGGCACTGAGGGTTTAATAGATGTATTTTTCAGGCACCGAGGGTTTAATAAATGTATTTTTCAGGCACTGAGGGTTTAATAGATGTATTTTTCAGGCACTGAGGGTTTAATAAATGTATTTTTCAGACACTGAGGGTTTAATAAATGAATTTTTCAGGCACTGAGGGTTTATTAAATGTATTTTTCAGGCACTGAGGGTTTAATAAATGTATTTTTCAGGCACTGCGGGTTTAATAAATGTATTTTTCAGGCACTGAGGGTTTAATAAATGTATTTTTATGGCACTGAGGGTTTATTAAATGTATTTTTCAGGCACTGAGGGTTTAATAAATGTATTTTTATGGCACTGAGGGTTTATTAAATGTATTTTTCAGGCACTGAGGGTTTAATAAATGCATTTTTCAGGCACTGAGGGTTTAATAAATGTATTTTTCAGGCACCGAGGGTTTAATAAATGTATTTTTCAGGCACTGAGGGTTTAATAAATGTATTTTTCAGGCACTGCGGGTTTAATAAATGTGTTTTTCAGGCACTGAGGGTTTAATAAATGCATTCTTCAGGCACTGAGGGTTTATTAAATGTATTTTTCAGGCACCGAGGGTTTAATAAATGTATTTTTCAGGCACTGAGGGTTTAATAGATGTATTTTTCAGGCACCGAGGGTTTAATAGATGTATTTTTCAGGCACTGAGGGTTTATTAAATGTATTTTTCAGGCACTGAGGGTTTAATAAATGTATTTTTCAGGCACTGAGGGTTTAATAAATGTATTTTTCAGGCACTGAGGGTTTAATAAATGTATTTTTCAGGCACTGCGGGTTTAATAGATGTATTTTTCAGGCACTGAGGGTTTAATAAATGTATTTTTCAGACACTGAGGGTTTAATAAACGTATTTTTCAGGCACTGCGGGTTTAATAGATGTATTTTTCAGGCACTGAGGGTTTAATAAATGTATTTTTCAGGCACTGAGGGTTTAATAAATGTATTTTTCAGGCACTGAGGGTTTAATAAATGCATTTTTCAGGCACTGAGGGTTTAATAAACGTATTTTTCAGGCACTGAGGGTTTAATAAAAGTATTTTTCAGGCACTGCCGGTTTAATAAATGTATTTTTCAGGCACTGAGGGTTTACTAAATGTATTTTTCAGGCACTGAGGGTTTAATAGATGTATTTTTCAGGCACCGAGGGTTTAATAAATGTATTTTTCAGGCACTGACGGTTTAATAAATGTATTTTTCAGGCACTGAGGGTTTAATAGATGTATTTTTCAGGCACCGAGGGTTTAATAGATGTATTTTTCAGGCACTGAGGGTTTATTAAATGTATTTTTCAGGCACTGAGGGTTTAATAAATGTATTTTTCAGGCACTGAGGGTTTAATAAATGTATTTTTCAGGCACTGAGGGTTTAATAAATGTATTTTTCAGGCACTGCGGGTTTAATAGATGTATTTTTCAGGCACTGAGGGTTTAATAAATGTATTTTTCAGACACTGAGGGTTTAATAAATGTATTTTTCAGGCACTGCGGGTTTAATAGATGTATTTTTCAGGCACTGAGGGTTTAATAAATGTATTTTTCAGGCACTGAGGGTTTAATAAATGTATTTTTCAGGCACTGAGGGTTTAATAAATGCATTTTTCAGGCACTGAGGGTTTAATAAACGTATTTTTCAGGCACTGAGGGTTTAATAAAAGTATTTTTCAGGCACTGCCGGTTTAATAAATGTATTTTTCAGGCACTGAGGGTTTACTAAATGTATTTTTCAGGCACTGAGGGTTTAATAGATGTATTTTTCAGGCACCGAGGGTTTAATAAATGTATTTTTCAGGCACTGAGGGTTTAATAAATGTATTTTTCAGGCACTGAGGGTTTAATAGATGTATTTTTCAGGCACCGAGGGTTTAATAAAAGTATTTTTCAGGCACTGCCGGTTTAATAAATGTATTTTTCAGGCACTGAGGGTTTACTAACTGTATTCTTCAGGCACTGAGGGTTTAATAAATGTTTTTTTTCAGGCACTGAGGGTTTAATAGATGTATTTTTCAGGCACCGAGGGTTTAATAAATGTATTCTTCAGGCACTGAGGGTTTAATAAATGTATTTTTCAGGCACTGAGGGTTTAATAGATGTATTTTTCAGGCACCGAGGGTTTAATAAATGTATTTTTCAGGCACTGAGGGTTTAATAGATGCATTTTTCAGGCACTGAGGGTTTAATAAACGTATTTTTCAGGCACTGAGGGTTTAATAAAAGTATTTTTCAGGCACTGCCGGTTTAATAAATGTATTTTTCAGGCACTGAGGGTTTACTAAATGTATTTTTCAGGCACTGAGGGTTTAATAGATGTATTTTTCAGGCACCGAGGGTTTAATAAATGTATTTTTCAGGCACTGAGGGTTTAATAAATGTATTTTTCAGGCACTGAGGGTTTAATAGATGTATTTTTCAGGCACCGAGGGTTTAATAGATGTATTTTTCAGGCATCGAGGGTTTAATAAATGTATTTTTCAGGCACCGAGGCTTTAATAAATGTATTTTTATGGCACTGAGGGTTTAATAAATGTATTTTTCAGGCACTGAGGGTTTAATAAATGTATTTTTCAGGCACTGAGGGTTTAATAAATGTATTTTTCAGGCACTGAGGGTTTAATAAATGCATTTTTCAGGCACTGAGGGTTTAATAAATGTATTTTTCAGGCACTGCGGGTTTAATAAATGTATTTTTCAGGCACTGAGGGTTTAATAAATGTATTCTTCAGGCACTGAGGGTTTAATACATGTATTTTTCAGGCACTGAGGGTTTAATAAATGAATTTTTCAGGCACTGAGGGTTTATTAAATGTATTTTTCAGGCACTGAGGGTTTAATAAATGTATTTTTCAGGCACTGAGGGTTTAATAAATGTATTTTTCAGGCACTGAGGGTTTAATAAATGTATTTTTCAGGCACTGCGGGTTTAATAGATGTATTTTTCAGGCACTGAGGGTTTAATAGATGTATTTTTCAGGCACCGAGGGTTTAATAAATGTATTTTTCAGGCACTGAGGGTTTAATAGATGTATTTTTCAGGCACTGAGGGTTTAATAAATGTATTTTTCAGACACTGAGGGTTTAATAAATGAATTTTTCAGGCACTGAGGGTTTATTAAATGTATTTTTCAGGCACTGAGGGTTTAATAAATGTATTTTTCAGGCACTGCGGGTTTAATAAATGTATTTTTCAGGCACTGAGGGTTTAATAAATGTATTTTTATGGCACTGAGGGTTTATTAAATGTATTTTTCAGGCACTGAGGGTTTAATAAATGCATTTTTCAGGCACTGAGGGTTTAATAAATGTATTTTTCAGGCACCGAGGGTTTAATAAATGTATTTTTCAGGCACTGAGGGTTTAATAAATGTATTTTTCAGGCACTGCGGGTTTAATAAATGTATTTTTCAGGCACTGAGGGTTTAATAAATGCATTCTTCAGGCACTGAGGGTTTATTAAATGTATTTTTCAGGCACCGAGGGTTTAATAAATGTATTTTTCAGGCACTGAGGGTTTAATAGATGTATTTTTCAGGCACCGAGGGTTTAATAGATGTATTTTTCAGGCACTGAGGGTTTATTAAATGTATTTTTCAGGCACTGAGGGTTTAATAAATGTATTTTTCAGGCACTGAGGGTTTAATAAATGTATTTTTCAGGCACTGAGGGTTTAATAAATGTATTTTTCAGGCACTGCGGGTTTAATAGATGTATTTTTCAGGCACTGAGGGTTTAATAAATGTATTTTTCAGACACTGAGGGTTTAATAAATGTATTTTTCAGGCACTGAGGGTTTAATAAACGTATTTTTCAGGCACTGAGGGTTTAATAAATGTATTTTTCAGGCACTGAGGGTTTAATAAATGTATTTTTCAGGCACTGAGGGTTTAATAAATGCATTTTTCAGGCACTGAGGGTTTAATAAACGTATTTTTCAGGCACTGAGGGTTTAATAAAAGTATTTTTCAGGCACTGCCGGTTTAATAAATGTATTTTTCAGGCACTGAGGGTTTACTAAATGTATTTTTCAGGCACCGAGGGTTTAATAAAAGTATTTTTCAGGCACTGCCGGTTTAATAAATGTATTTTTCAGGCACTGAGGGTTTACTAACTGTATTCTTCAGGCACTGAGGGTTTAATAAATGTTTTTTTCAGGCACTGAGGGTTTAATAGATGTATTTTTCAGGCACCGAGGGTTTAATAAATGTATTCTTCAGGCACTGAGGGTTTAATAAATGTATTTTTCAGGCACTGAGGGTTTAATAGATGTATTTTTCAGGCACCGAGGGTTTAATAAATGTATTTTTCAGGCACTGAGGGTTTAATAGATGCATGTTTCAGGCACTGAGGGTTTAATAAACGTATTTTTCAGGCACTGAGGGTTTAATAAAAGTATTTTTCAGGCACTGCCGGTTTAATAAATGTATTTTTCAGGCACTGAGGGTTTACTAAATGTATTTTTCAGGCACTGAGGGTTTAATAGATGTATTTTTCAGGCACCGAGGGTTTAATAAAAGTATTTTTCAGGCACTGCCGGTTTAATAAATGTATTTTTCAGGCACTGAGGGTTTACTAAATGTATTCTTCAGGCACTGAGGGTTTAATAAATGTTTTTTTCAGGCACTGAGGGTTTAATAGATGTATGTTTCAGGCACCGAGGGTTTAATAAATGTATTCTTCAGGCACTGAGGGTTTAATAAATGTATTTTTCAGGCACTGAGGGTTTAATAGATGTATTTTTCAGGCACCGAGGGTTTAATAAATGTATTTTTCAGGCACTGAGGGTTTAATAGATGTATTTTTCAGGCACTGAGGGTTTAATAAATGTATTTTTCAGGCACTGAGGGTTTAATAAATGTATTTTTCAGGCACTGAGGGTTTAATAAATGCATTTTTCAGGCACTGAGGGTTTAATAAACTTATTTTTCAGGCACTGAGGGTTTAATAAAAGTATTTTTCAGGCACTGCCGGTTTAATAAATGTATTTTTCAGGCACTGAGGGTTTACTAAATGTATTCTTCAGGCACTGAGGGTTTAATAAATGTATTTTTCAGGCACTGAGGGTTTAATAGATGTATTTTTCAGGCACCGAGGGTTTAATAAATGTATTTTTCAGGCACTGAGGGTTTAATAAATGTATTTTTCAGGCACTGAGGGTTTAATAGATGTATTTTTCAGGGACTGAGGGTTTAATAAATGTATTTTTCAGGCACTGAGGGTTTAATAAATTAATTTTTCAGGCACTGAGGGTTTAATAAATGTATTTTTCAGGCACTGAGGGTTGTACTTAATGTACAAAATGTTTCTTAAGAAAAAAATATTTGTGCTCACTTCTTGCTTTCCCCCCTTTCTTAAATTCAGATGAATGAATGCCCAACTGCATGTGCATATCCACATGTGTGACACATATGGTACTTATGACCTTTTCTGTATATGTTCCCTCACTGATCAGAGATAGGGAGAAAGAGTTGGAAATGACTGAAAATATTCATATTTGCTGACTGCTCTCTGTTCTCCAGCAGTTTAAAAAATATATATATTAAAAATTTGGCGCCCAACACTGGGCTGTGTATGTCCAATTTCCACCCTAATTTGGAATGTCCGATTGTCCCCCCAACCGCATTCATGGAGCAACCCCACTGCACAGGACACACGGGTGCTTTTCCACAAGTTTCCCAACCACAAACTGGGCAGGATGACATCCTTCCAATCTAGGACTCACCAAAAGCACTCTTAAAGTGATCTAACTACAAATAGAAAATATTACCAGTGTTAAATTAGCTCTGATAGAGCACATTTTTCTGTCCTATTGGGTGTATTCAAACTGTTATAATTAATTTACCTCTAAATGTTTTGTTGTGAATAATATTAAAACAGTCCAACCATATAAATATGTACAGTTCAGAAGAACGGGTTTAGTTCCAGAATATACTCTGAACTGAACAAAGGATGGAGCTCGACAGTCAACACCCTGGATCAGGTTGTTCTCAACATTTTAGGTAAAATGCATAAATGGTATTTGCTGTATACATATACATCCTCAAAATCTTATTTTTTTTTGCAATAACTAAAGGCATTTAAACAATCTGACTTGCAGACTAGTTTTCCTGTATGAGAGTACAGTGTGCTCCTTAGATACACATGGATTGTGTCATGATAAAGCACATTCCTTACTTAACTTAGCATGAATTAAAAGTTTCCCCCTACATTACTACCAAAAGCAAAATGTTTCTTTAGTGTTTTTAGCCCGGAGTAATATTTAAGAAAATGGGACTTTTTTTTATTTCTAACACATTTCTGTCTGCCTCTACAAACTTCATCATCATTTATTATAATTTTGATTAATTAATCAGTTATCTCTGAATATTGATTAATTAATCAGTTATCTCTGAATATAAAGGCTATTCTTTTCATTGGATGTATGAATGTTCATACCACCACAGTTTGTGAATTAAATAAGGTGGGCAGCATCAGGTCTAGGTTGTTTGGGTAATGCTTTTAGCTTCCTCAAAGCCAACAATGTAATTGACAAATGTGTAGCTAGATGGCAACCTTCTGGAATTTGTTCTCCTTTTTCTAATAAGCTGTGCCTACCCTACTACACAGTTACAGCTGCTCAACAACAACAAACACGTTTGGTGTTGTTGAAATTGTACGCTGCATGATCAGTGTCACGCTGTTCATTTATTAGACACATTTCTGACTGGTACACCTAACCGTTATAATTTATGGTCATTCCAGAGCCTTAACAGTTTATAAACTGGGTTGTGTTCATTATGGATACATGCATACAAAATTCCAGCACGTCTGAGTGTGTGAGTGTGTGTGTGTGTGTGTGGGGGGGGGGGGTTTCTGGTTAGGTGGAGAGCTGCTGTAAAACACTGATGAATTAATATGAATAGTGGATAATGACACGACTGACAGGAATCTTAGATAACCCACAACATTACAAATGTTCGTAAATGTAATTTAACCGACTTTCTCAGTATCTGAAGATCTCCAGATTCATAGTCTCAGAGTACATTTGAGTTGTTGTTCCATTGTTCTACAGGATATGGAGACATATGGTCTTTGATTGGAACTGGCCAGGTATGCCTCGCAAATAAATGAGCCAAAACTAGAAGGTAGAAGTCTGTGTCTACAGGGAACCCAGGCACTGACAATAGTTGATTGTTTTGAGACCAACACCAGAGATCTTTACTCAGACATGACCTTTTGCATCTTGTGCATGTAGGACACCTCCAAAAACAACATATCCTATATATATCAGATGTTATTGCTATTCCTTTTCCCTTTTAGCACTTTTATATAATATTTTCTATAACTATGTGCCACTGAATCAATTTGATGCTCTCCATGATAGACATTGTAACACAGCTCCATTCCAGAGCACTTAGGGTCCTGGGGTTAGATATTCCATTTACCTTTTTTGTTGATAGTTTGGTGGATAAGACATTGGTCCAAACAGTGTCCTGAAGTGCCTGGCCTGTTTGCAAATACCTTTCTCTTGTCTACTCTTTCAGAGGAATGTCTTGTTTATCCTACCTTCTCCCCGCTGGTGATTGAGATGTCCCCCTTTCGGCACCAAACCTTCCTCCCTATTTTCCACCGGTAGCCTGGACAAGAGCCCTGCCAATAAAAAGCCAGAGTCAAAGTGAGATTACATTGAATCTTGAATTTAAAATGAATAAACTGCACTGCTAGACTCTTTTCTGGAGCTGTGAGATTTTCCATTTTCAAGTGTACTGATGAGTGTTTACCTGTGTTTACAGCGAATGGTGCCACCCCACTGGTAGGCTTTAAATATCTCAGTTACTGCTTATTTTTAAACAAGCAGGTCTAATCTGAAACAGCTGTTGTTTGAATCATTACATTCAGTGGGGTATGAATTAAGCATATGCTGTACCCGTTTGCTAGCAGCCCCACATCTCGGCTAATGCCCACACATATTTGCATCTATATACATCATGAAAGACAGGGTGAAATTGCCATAGATATAGTTGTTTAATAGCCTAATAGTGCTATCCCCATTTACTAAAATTTAAAATAGCCATTGAGAGTCCAGATTCGATTTATTTTCCCTGCTGTGGAAAGGTATTTCATGCCAACCCCAATTCCAAAAAAGTTGGAACAGTATGTAAAATGGACATAAAAGCAGAAAGCAGTGATTAGTAAATTATTTTTGACATATATTTAATGTTTAAAACAGTACAAAGAAATTATTTTTAATGTTTTACCTTTTTGTAAATATACGCTAATTCAGAATTTGATGCCTGCAACACGTTCCAAAAAAGTTGGGACAGGGGCAAAAAAAAGACTGAGAAGTTCAAAAAACATTGGAACATTCCACAGGCAAACAGGTGATGCTATCATGACTGGGTATAAAAGGATATCAAAATACTCTTGATATCTTATTTTGAGGAACTCTGACAAGCGATACTATAACCCCTCTGCATTTGAATGGATCTCTATGGGAATTGGGGGTGGGACTAGATTAACCTGTAAATTACACGAGAATAGTATGGAACCCATGGTTGGCTAAATGGCTGTAAGTCGCCAAGGGTCTGAGGTAACAAACGAGCCTCAAACCATCACTCTGCTGCCAGATATGCAGCAGATATGGATGGATCACTTTAAGGGTTGTTTCTCCTGACTCATTTTCCTATTGAACTTTATGGAAAAATAGTGATCCATCCATATCTACTGCGTATCTGGCAGCAGAGTTATGGTTTGAGGCTCATTTGGTACCTCAGACCCTTGATAACTTACAGCCATTTAGTCAACCATGGGTTCCATACTATTCCAGTGTAATTTACAGCTTAATCTAGTCCTACCCCCCAATTCCCATAGAGATCCATTAAAATGCACAGGGGTTATAGTATCACTTGTCAGGGTATGTGAAAATAAGATAGCAAGAGTATTTTGATATCCTTTTATACCCAGTCATGATAGCATCACATGTTTACCTGTGGAATGTTCCAAACAGGTGTTTTTTGAACTTCCCAGTTTTTTTTTGCCCCTGTCCCAACTTTTTTGGAACATACTGCAGGCATAAAACACAGAATTAGAGTATATTTACAAAAATAAATAAGGTTGATAAGGTAAAACATTAAATATATTTTCTTTGTACTGTTTTCAATTAAATATATGTAAAAGAGAATTTACAAATCACTGCTTTCTGCTTTTATATGCATTTTACATACTGTCCCAACTTTTTTGGAATTGGGGTTTGTATATATAGCAAACCATATCAAGAAAACTACAAGATGTACATCTTAACATGAAATCTTATAATGAAATAATAAACAATGAAAACAAAATATGGAATTCTTGCTGAGGAATGTCTGAAGATTACTCATACCCATTCCCACTGTAACCTCAAATTGAAATTCTTGCATTTACCAGAATTTATTTTATTACCTGACTGAATGTTGTGTGCAAGTTTTTTTTATTTTTTATGAGATGTCTAGCAAAATCTTGGGAGCATAAAATTGCTTCATCCAGGTACAGCAGATCCAAAAAAAATTAAAAACAAACATCTGCTTGTCCCCTATAAGGCACAGCTGCATACATATACTGTATATATCCTGTGTTAGCACTTTCTTTTATGTCCTAGTGAGAGGAATGCACACTTGAAAGATTGCCTTGTAACTGTGTTTTTGCATACAAATGTGCACATTCATAATTGCATACTTGCATTATATAAAATTGTCTACTTACTGTATAGAGACACACACCATGGACTGAAGATGGCGCATATAAAACAATGTACAATGTAGCAATGCTATTTAGCCACATGGTGGCAGAGAGCACACAGTTTATTGAGGCTGTTGTACGTAAAGGTCTTCAATTCGCTTCAACATCAAGGTATGGCTGTGCTGCAGTTGTGTGATTCACGTTCAGTGTCTCTGTTCCTCTTTGGTTTGTGATCCTAAGTGTGAACCTAAAATGTGGCATCATTTCAAATAATATTTTAATTCATCATGCACACATATTCAGTTAGTAAATATACACAGCTGAAAATGTGACATAATGGTGACTAAGATAACATTGCATTTCTGGTGTATTCTTTTTTGAAAAAGTTGTGCTGTGTTGTAGTATTGCTGTGTTGTAGTATTAAAAAAAAATTGCTGTGTTGTAGTATATTTTTATTTTGTTCTTCAGACCATTAGGGTTGTCGACATTACGCACATATCTTCCTTGTTGCCATTACGCATCGATAATCTTATACCAACCGCTGTCATGGACTAGCCTCTGCGTGATGACGTAGCCTCCCCTACTTAAGCAGAAGGCCGATACGCAGAGATCCTCTGAACCCTTCTTGTCCATGGGTCCCGACAGGTCATGACCCCTAATGGTCATCCGGAACTCACACGACCGTGGTTACATACAGAATGTAACCTTTGTTTTTGAAATAATGCTCCATTTAATATATGGCCAGTGTTAATTCACGTTCATTTTTTGTTTTGCTATCGTTTTTCTTATTGTTATTATGTTTTTTTATTATATAAAATGATATTTATTAACACTCACATACATGTTATACCTTATGTTATACATTAACTAAGCAAGCAAGCTAATAAACAAACAAAAACAAAACCACATAGACGAGTTACTTAAGAGCTACATTCAATTGTCACATGCAAACGGACAGTATTTAAAAGTTTATTACAGCAAACCCGTACAACGGTTAAGTGGTTTGTTGACATAATTAGCGGAGTATAACCTTACAGGGACAACAGCAAACCGAACGGGCAAAATCCGAATAACCAGTAATTTCAAATTTCAGCATATACACACATTGCATTGTGGGGTTTTGATTTGAGTTCCCATTCCACATGACTTTGCTAATGGATGTTGTGTAGTATGTAGGAGAGGTGGGCGAGGGCTAATGGATGTTGTGTAGTATGTAGGAGAGATGGGCGAGGTCTAATGGATGTTGTGTAGTATGTAGGAGAGATGGGCGAGGGCTAATGGATGTTGTGTAGTATGTAGGAGAGATGGGCGAGGGCTAATGGATGTTGTGTAGTATGTAGGAGAGATGGGCGAGGGCTAATGCATGTTGTGTAGTATGTAGGAGAGATGGGCGAGGGCTAATGGATGTTGTGTAGTATGTAGGAGAGATGGGCGAGGGCTAATGCATGTTGTGTAGTATGTAGGAGAGATGGGCGAGGGCTAATGGATGTTGTGTAGTATGTAGGAGAGATGGGCGAGGACTAATGGATGTTGTGTAGTATGTAGGAGAGATGGGCGAGGGCTAATGGATGTTGTGTAGTATGTAGGAGAGATGGGCGAGGGCTAATGGATGTTGTGTAGTATGTAGGAGAGATGGGCGAGGGCTAATGGATGTTGTGTAGTATGTAGGAGAGATGGGCGAGGGCTAATGGATGTTGTGTAGTATGTAGGAGAGATGGGCGAGGGCTAATGGATGTTGTGTAGTATGTAGGAGAGATGGGCGAGGGCAGGAGGGTAGGGAGACAGCAATAAATATCAATGGTATCCAAAGGAAATATTTTAATTTGTCTGAAAATCTGAACACTTAAAATACAAACGGAATTTCATTACCCATTCTCTAAATGGTAATCAGAGTATTACTGCCAGTCTTGCAAAAGGAAAATTTGAGGCAATCACTGCTCTAACTCGAAGTATCTGAGGAGGATCTTCTGCGCAGAGCACGTCATAGAAAATATGTACATTTCATGCCAAAAATATGTTTCTTATTGGTACTACTATTACCAGTAAGAATAGCAATAACAATAATAATAATAATACACTTTATTTGTACAGCACATTTGGTGTGGTTTTCCAGCCAAAAGTACAAGGCTAGAACAATGTGATATGTTTTTGACATTATAAATACAGCATATAAATGTTTATTTGTTTTAAAGTGCTTTCAGATTGAGAAATGTGACATATAAATAAAATTAATCATCATTTGCAAAACCTTTACAGAGAATATCATTTGAAAATGAAAGTGGGAAATAACATTTGTTGTGATCCTGAAGCCTGCGTAATACATATTAATGAAATTAACCGTTTCCTTTGTGCCATTAACAAACATTGTTGCATAGCAACATAATCAAGTGCAGAGATTAGATTTTTAGTGAATAGCAATTTCATTTTTAAGTGGTCACTTTATACCAATTGCTGAGTGCATTTCTCCATCAGGAAGCGGTGAGCTTCATTGCACTGACACCTTGCCTGGTGCGAAACATGGTGCTCTTTGCTGTCCTGCCTCGTGATATGAATAATGATGGAGGTTTCGGGGGGCGGGGAGGCATGGCTGATTAATGTGTCTTCCTAAATATGGGGTAAACTCATCAGCCAGTTTCATATCTGTCAACATGTCAACTGTTTGATGTCAAAACGATGACCCAGGTAACAGCGAAAATGTTTTTTTTTTTTTTGTTTTTGTTTTTTTTTTTGCTTGCAACCCATGAACTTCAACGGGTTTGTGTGGGATTAATGCCAGTGCCTCCCACACCTTAAAAATACTGTTTTGGCTGCTTTAAACACTACCTGCTGTCCTGGACAAGGTGGACAGGATAGGTCGTTTGAGAGAGATGAGTGAGAGGGATAGACCGTGAGTGTGTGCCGGAGTTTGAAGGGTGAAAGGATATGAAAACAAAGCTGTAAGAATGGCAGGTCTACATTTTTCAATGGAAGCAGTGATGGGGAATAATACTGGCTCAGTTCAGCCCATCTAAGTCCTTATTCACACTCACAGCTTGAGAATAGCAATAAATGCATTCAGCTGCATTAAAATGATCCCTTTTAAGCCATCCAGTGTGGCAAACCGCACCTTCAGCTGTCTCTCAAGCTTAATCGCGATGCGAGCATCGCCTCTCAAATCTAGATGGTTAAATTGGCAGCGAATGGGGATTTACCTAAAGAAGTCATTCTGTATTTAAGTGTTTGTGGACTACAGCTGCAGTAAACTTTTGATGCAATCGTAAAACTTAATTTGGTTCAACGGACATGGGGCTGTACCCACTACATAAGTCCCATAAAATTCATAAAGTGCATTGCAAGTGCACAATAAACTACTTAAACATTTTCTTTTGAACTTCATTTTCTGCAAGTCTAGTAGAGACCGTACCCCAGGGTGGATGAACACTTCAGGAAATGGCATTCAAGCATAAACTATTTATATCATTGCATACACTTCTTCAGATCTCCACATAAGCATGCAGATGCCTTTGGATTCATTGATTTATCCAATATAATAAATTCACATTCATTTTAAAATATACATTTGTTGTAATGTGGTTTTCTTCTTGAGCATGGTCAGAAGAACTAACTACTGTATTCACTCTGTCATATAATTCAGAATTGAGAGCTTGCTACAATGACCATGAGTGCATTGCACCTATCAAACATCACAACCAACAGCTTAAAAACTAGCAAATAATTGCATATTACTGAAATTAAATATCATATAAAATTATTAATTACGATATTATATGAAATTAAATTAAAGGGTTAGTTCAGAATTTTGGACATAATGTCCCAATTACAACTTACCCATGATGTATTTGATTGATGGAAACCATTTTCAGATAATTACATGCTGTCCTTCTTGTGGACATACACACGTTGCTAATGCTAGCGCAACTCTATGGTAACCGGTAGCATCCACTACCAAACACACTTAAACACTCCACAGTGCACCCAAAGCAAATAAAATAAGACGACAGTCTATCGGGGTTAATTTGAGTGTTTATACCATCATTTTTGAAGTCAAACCATTGTTGAATCCTTTACTTTGTGCTGACCTATGTTCTCTATGGAAGTACAGCGGCGGACGAACGTGGCCATTGCAACTTGTTGCTCTTCTTTGTTGTTGTAGTCGACCAGTGCCGGCACTACCTTCATAGGTAACGTAAAGTATCGCTCCGCCGCCGTACTTCTCTGTATATTCTACTTCCACAGAGAATATAGATCAGCACAAAGTAAAGGATTCAACGATAGTTTGACTTCAAAAATGATGGTATAAACACTCAAATTAACCCCGATAGACTGTCATCTTATTTTAATTGCTTTGGGTGCACTGTGGAGTGTTTAAGTGCGTTTGGTAGTGGATGCTACCGGTTACCATAGAGTTGCGCTAGCATTAGCAACGTGTGTATGTCCACAAGAAGGACAGCATGGAATCAGCTGAAAATGGTCTCCATCAATCAACAACATCATGGTTAAGTCGTAAATGAGATATGTCCAAAATTCCGAACTAACCCTTTAAATTAAAAACTATAAAGGTTACCTCTGAAAGGAAGGCAATATTTGAACCATTCCAAAAAGCAAATAACATTTGAGTTGTGCTATACAAGGGAATTGCATTAAAAAAAACTAAACATCTAATGCAGTTTTTTGGTCAGGTGTAAAATTTATTTAAGTACTGTTATTAGGAAAACATTGATCATTTTATTTATCTATAAGTGTATTTCTGCAAAATGCGCAACTGGCTAAATGCAGTTCAAATAATTGTTATACATATTCATTTATAATCAACAATTTAATAAATTATAGTGAAACATCAAGTATTTCATGATTTTCCCCACAAGGTTGTTTGCTCTTCCAACAAAATAGGCTATTCGCATATATGTTTATGTTTTTGCATGTATGTTTTATGATTTGGTATGGTAATTTACTCATGAAGAACAGGCCTTCTAAACATAAACAACAACAATAATAAAAATAATAATAATAATTCTTTAATCTATTCGAGGTGCAATTGTGTACTTCCAACAGTCACCGCCAGGTTGCAGCAGAGACTAATGTAAAAAAATCCCTTTCAGAACAAGGCACTGTAAAATAAATCAAACCAAAATAAATATAATTAGGTATCATTTTATTTTCATTCTTGTGTACTATGCTGAAGCGTCGACGTGATCTGATTTTAAAAAGTAGAATTAGTCCTATTTGAATATGTTGTTTGAGACTGAAAAGCACTGTAAAAATACCAATACAGAAACAAATGCTTTCCTAATATCCAGCATGCGCGTACTCTATAAGAGAAGAGAAAAATGTCAAAAAAACTCGTCTTTTATGCGTATGTAATGTATTGATACATTACAGTAAATGCATGTATTTTGTATGTTTCTAGTCCTAGCATCGAATATCACTGAAATATCTAAAATGGCTGACAGTACTTTTTCAATTACACACGGTAGTGTAAAATAGATTAATAGTAGGCCATGTGTGTGTGCATGTTTTAAATGGTCCTGTTTTAATGGTGGAAAATATTTAAGTAGTGTGCCTCCATTTCTAAGTTTCATGCTCCTTGCATGATAGATGTCGCTGTAGTTACTTCCTACACATCCTCTGGCGCTAATGACCTCCCCCTTTATTCATTAGTTAGAGGTTATAATATAGGCCATCTGAAGTCAAAACGACAGGTCTGTCGGTTACGAGTTCAGCACCAGGAGAAGCGGACAGCGCAATCTCACTGGCACCTGAGAGGCTACAACCATTCTACTACTAAACTGAAAAGTAACAACAGATACCTCTTGCGCTGCTATCCATTTAATATATGAATAACACATAAAGTAGTAATGTTACATAGTATAATGTTTCAGTGTCCATTGTAGGAGACTGCTTTTTTAAAATAAATAGCGCCGATTTTCACAGATTACAGACCAAAAGTAATGGTTGTCATGCTCAATTTTATTGAGGTAAATACCAAGACGTACAGACTTTCAGCGTTTATATTATATATAAGGCCCAAGTCTTTTTTATATCCTTTTGATTCCAGGGTTTAATTAGACCATGCTGAAGGTTGAAGGCTCCGCTCTTGGCATTCACCGCGTGCCTTAATTGTATGACATTAAATCAAGGTCCGCTGTGAACACGGAGAGCTAGAGTCTCAAATCTTACCACACATATGAACAAATATAAACACTGGACATGAAACGGAGAAGTATTCTCAAGATTTATGTAGGCTACATCTTGATTCTATCTGAAATAATACAATTAATTAAATACAAATAGGCGATATGGCTTACACCGTATTTTATAATGCAATAAATATCCACAACTCCGTTTTTTAAATTAGAATGATAATGACATACTGCTTGGTAGGCTATTAATGCTACGTAATTCCGGAATGAACGCATTTCCGTTGAGAATACATTTAATGGCCTTTGTCTATCCCAAGAGACCCCCAAGAGCCCATCTGGCTTTGCTTTTATGAAATTTCGCAAAAGAAGGTAAAAAATATCCTCTATGTATCACTGTGAAAGTTGAATGCATTATCTGTCCAAGTTCAACGCTGCAAAAATGAACGCATAAAGGGATTAGATGCTTTAGGCGGCCATTACAGCGTGATGGAGCACCTTGGCTATTGTTGACCATAAAGGGTTAAATTCGTCACAAGCACAATTTTTGGAGCTCGATTCAAAATGATAGCAAGCCCGAATCCAGCTTGAGTGAAAAAGGTGGGGGAAGAGGTGGTCCATTTGGTCTGCTTAAAAAATGTATGCGTTGCCAAAAAATAAGCATCGGCGAGAGGTTTCATTCATGTCTGCATTCTCCTCCATACACCTATGGAAAGAAGACACAAAAAGGCATCATTAACGGAAAATCTCGTCAGATAGAAAGGGCAATCAATGCACCGTGATCGGAAAAAAATACTTTAAAAGGCCAAATACTCACAGGTACAGGTACCTTAATTAAATGTAATATACTGCAATATATTTTAAATATATTGTGAATATAATTTTGATATATTTACAATATACTGCAGTATATTATTTTTCCATGAGGGATGCTATACAAATAATAAAGCAACGTCCGTGTGAACGTCGGATTTCTTACAATCCCCAAACTTAGTATGCAAACAGCAACATATTTGTATGCAGATAGCCTCAACTAACCTCCTCGTAAGGGAAGCAACAATTTCAGCAACAAAATATAACGGCACATAATATATTACACCAAACCTATATGTAACTCGTCCACGTAACGGCAGAATAGCACAAATTCACAAACCCGTAGTATTCCGCCCACACGCATTAGTGCAGTCAAATGAAACATCTCCCTGGTTTTGGGGCCGAGGAAGTGCTGGGATGTACATTTTCCATTTGGAGACCCTTTAAATGGTACTGATCTAACTCCGTCCTGTCTTTTTCCTTTGCTTGCTGATCCAGACTTTGGGATTAATGGCTCTCCAGCCAAACAAATAAGGCATCTGCCTTCAGCACAAGAGGATTACATGGGGGGTGATGACGTCACCGGGCAAACAGATGTTTGCTACCAAAGTCCCGATCATCTCTCCATGCCCTTGAAACTAAAGGAAATGCAACTGAATCCTAATTTTGATCTGTCCAATAATACGTATGTGATGAATATACTAATAGATAAACATACAAATAGTCTCTATCCATTTGTTAAATCTTTTCTTTATGTGCATTTAATATATGCACTTTATATACATAGGTAGGTAATACTGACACACATTACAGTGGGTGTATACACACATTAAGACTGATACACAACACACACATGTGTGCGTGTGTGTGTGTGTGTGTGTGTGTGTGTGTGTGTGTGTGTGTGTGTGTGTGTGTGTGGCCTTATGAGCAAAACTTAGTAGGGCAATATGAGGTGCACACAAATTCACCTCCTAAATGTTACAACTTTGGCTTACACCAAGCCAATAACAATAATCATTTAATTTTAAAATGGGAAGTGACTGGAATATTACATTTAATATGTAACCTATGTGCAGCGACAGTACCAATACATTGTACGCACTTGCCTTTTTAATGTACCATTGGGTGATTTGCGTGCATATGGAGTGTGAGTGCATTCATCGAAAATGTTAATGCGGATTCTCCAAATTTCCTAGCATCATTTGAAAACACATGTTAAGGGCCAATTACCGCAATCTAGATCCCTTACATAAACATATTTAAATGTAAACTATTGATTTCAAACGCAATCAGTTTCGCTGTCCATGGTTTTGAATAGCCTCGGTTTAACACACACGCACGAACACAATGCACACACACACACGCGCGCGCGCGCGCGCACACACACACACACACACACACACACACACACACACACACACACACACACACACACACACACACACACACACACACACACACACCGTGACCTATTATAGTATCAGATTCAGATTATTGGGAAAAACATGTAAATCCAAGTACACGTGAGAACGTAGCCTATAATTTACTGTAAAGTTGCTTATAACAAATAGGACAAGTCAAAATATGAAAACTGATTTTTTAAAATCTAACTTGCCCTGTTACCTAGAAAATAAAAAGGACGTGACTGAAAATTGGATTATTGTAATATTTCTATATATGCCTGTGGCCCTGGTTAATAGCCAACAAGCCTAATATTTAAAAAGTAGGGACCACGTATCAACAATGACTTGATGATAAGAAAACCTGATTGCAGATGGAAGATATGTCGAGAGCTGGAATTCTAAATATCTTAATTGACACAACAGAACGGCAAAATTTGAATTGGGCAGTTCATTAACTTGCAACCTTGATGCGAAGTCTCTCAAATTCTTAAAAAACCAAAACAGGAAAAAATTTATTTTCCATAACAGAAATACGAATCTTGTTATCTACACACAATTATGAATATGATTGTTTCCCCTATTATAATAAAACATAGGCTGGGCATACAAGTAGTAACCTAGCCTATTTGTGGTCGCAGCAATGGAATATGAAGTAGGAGTATTAGGCTACATTTAGCGTCAGCACAGTCCTGTTTCTGCTTGGCCAACGCAACAACGGTTTAGTGCAATACTTAATATGTTGTGCATACCCGTTTTAATTAAGAAATGAAGATTACATAATAATCTTCATTGCACACAACGCAATTGAAAAATATGTCGACAAACAATGGAAATCGCCATTTTAAAAGAAAGATAAACAATTTTTTTCTTTATACTAAACTAATCATATTATTTACCATCCACACCCGGGCGTTTATAAAAACAACATATCAGTTATGGAATTATGGTTCTTAGGAATTTGACAACACGCTGAAAAGACTACCCAGCTGACCCCCTGCACGATTCTATTGTCTGCAAGCGCGAAGCGACAAATTAAACAGAAGTAAAAAAAATAAACATTAACCGAGTCTTGTTATGGCGCGCGTTACCAAATGTATAACTCAAATGGGCGACAAACATGCCTTATTTTCAAAATCGGAATTCGTAGGCGTTTTCAAAGGTCCACCTTGTCAGTATTCACATTTGCTTACTGAAAATACAAGGGCAACTGTAACGTGGGAGGTCTGTTCCGTTATCCACCGATACATACACAAAAATATTCTTCCAGAGCCTAGCAAACATCGACTGATTAAGCTATGCATTATGATGTGAAACGACTGCAAACATTGCATATAAATATTGTTAATTTGGCTTTGTGTGGATGAAATGTATATGGAGGTTCCGCTACTCACAGCCAACGATGGTCCGCGCCATATGGTCGATCCTGGAAATTCGTCTTGTCTCATATCCATGTAGGCTACACGTTTTATTTCGTGGTGTTGTTCGCACGATTCATGGGAAATTAAGTATATTCCCCCTTCTTTGGGTTGCCTACATGGCTGTAGTACCAGAAGACAGAAAGTCCCCGTTTTGCGAGTTGCAGATTCTACTTGTGAGTCAGACACTCCGGTCTCTGCAAAGCATGGCTGCCTTTTTTTTTTTAAAGAGGGCAGGTCGTTCCATGCATTACAATGAGTTAAACCTCTCTCTCTCTCTCTCTCTCTCTCTCTCTCTCTCTCTCTCTCTCTCTCTCTCTCTCTCTCTCTCTCTCTCTCTCTCCTCTCTCTCTCTCTCTCTCTCTCTCCTCTCTCTCTCACACACACACACACACACACGCGCGCGCGCATAACGTTATAATACAGCTAGAACAGTTAGAAAACCCCCTTTTTCTACACACAAGACACATATTTAATTTTAATTATTTAATATGACATTGAATCAGATAATATTCCGTGCGTTACAGTTACGTATTTATGGCAAGGTTTTTTTTTTTACCCATGCTGTATATTACAATGGCCTAGATTTGGAGCACACGCGATAATCTGAAACCTTCAGATTACGAGAGAGCATAACCAAGTAGCAAGTAGGCTACTGCAGCCATACATTGAATCAATGCATCCGTGTGCTTTGCACAGTCAGTCTTTGTTATGCCCATTCATTAAAAAGTGCATTTCCCGTGTAGGCCTAATTATCAATTAAAAATGTATTTTGTTCAATAAACTTCATCAGTGCTTTGTAGTTTGTAGTTATGCAAATTACATCGATTGACGTTTTCTCAAGTAGGTTGTAATAGGCCTAGCCATGTGTACGATGAGAAAGATTGATTTGAACAGCATGTAGGCTATTTTATCATTCTAAAATATGCACTGTACTATATGTGCTCCGACCATTTACATTGAAACGCATTTATATTGGCATATTGTGACAGTACTGTGTGTGTCAATTATTTAAAAAAACAACGCATGGTTATACGTGTGGGTTATATATAGCCTATGACCAGTAGAAAGGAAATACATTAGGAAATGTAATAGGATGTGTAAGCTATAGCTACAAGCTATGAGGCAACATACCTTGTATTAGATGTAGCATACAATAGCTATATCCGCGAAGATACTCTTTCAAAAGCTTTGTTTTAACGAGCATATGTAGCCTATTTACGAAAACGATTCAGCAGTAAGATTAACGAGAAACGGCACTGAGAAAAGACAAGGGCACTGAATATTACCGAAGTGAAATGTGATTATTAGTCTAGTTGAAAGTATCCTGTGACTTATGTCAAGAAAATTCTGAGGTGAGAGCAGCGTGGAGCTGAATAAATAATTTATTGAAGTCAGTGTCACAGCTGTCTCCTTAATCACTGGCTTTTCCCGCTTTCTACTTCCTGGTATCGACTTCTAGGGGCGAAATCACCAATCTAGGCACACTGCAGTTTGATTGTCAAAAGACAAGTAGCCTATAATAGAAACGAGCCATTCGATAACCCCAAGGTTTATTGAATGCAACCAATACACCAGATTCCTGGTCTCTACGCAATAATAATGTGAATGGTTCTACCCCCACTATAGCAGATTCATCTCAAGTTGCAATGAACCTGCTTCCCTTGTTGCCCTTTTAGCAAATCACGCCAGTCAGTGTTCAAGCTCTCTGTCGCTACAAAGAAAAGCGTGGCCTAACTGACGTCTTATACTTGACGTTTTATACGCTGTGTCCCGAAGACAGGACGAGGGGCACGCCACAGCAGTCTTTACTGATGGCCTAGCTATTTATTTGCCATGCAGTAGGCCTACATTTAGCTGATTGCAAATTGAATTAATGTGCAAATCAAGTTTCGGATATTCCACAACACAACGATTGAAGCTGATGCTGGTTAAAATGATCTTACCTCTGCATAGTTGTTTACCGATTTTCGACATATAGGCCCGATCCGTTGCTGTTGAGTATATTTCCTTAATACGTTTAGCAAATTTTTATAGCAGGCTTAGGCTATTGTGGCGTTATCACATCATTTTTTGAACGATAATTTATGGTTTATCGAGAAGAATAAAGGGCGAAGTGAAGCGTGTTTGCAGTCGAATTTCTTTTTCTGAAAAACAAAATAATAAAATTAAAAAAATAAGGGCTAATTGCTCAATAAGTGTTTGGCTGGGACAGTCACTCTGCAGCCTAGTTCGATATGGAGATTCTTGTCAAACGTTTAAAATGTGCTAAAGAATAGCGGTCAGTTGTTAGCCAAATGTCGGCGAAACATTAAATTAATTTTAAAGAGTTTACTTTCCCTGAGAAAAAAATGTCATTGTTGCTGTTGAAACAATGGGAGCTGTAGGCAACTGCAGTGGTCCAGGAATGAATGGAAAAGCCGCAGGATGTATGCGGGTCAGTGCCCGGGGTCTCCATCCCATCGCCCTTTTCCCAGCGCGCCACAATAAACCGGCACAAGGTCGAGGCTCTGCGAGGTCACAGGGCATCCCCCATTGTCCCATACTTCAAAACAGATAAACATTTATTAATCAGGACTGACCACAGGCCCCGTTCCACAGAGAAAACAAAGGCGAAGGGGAAAAGGGGCGAAAGAAAGACAGAAAGAACGGAGAGAGAAAACTGGACAGAGCCATCCAGATTCAACAGCCACCATTAGGCCACAAGTGCAACTTGCAAAAGTTGGAAATAAAACGTATGATATTTTAGAAATAGCTTCTTAAAGGATTAACTTGATGAAGGAAATTAAAGAACACGGTTTCAGGTAAGGGCTATGTTTCGGCCACTGTTTACCTAGACGTAGAAACGTCGTTTCAGAATCTATTCAGAATGTATTGTGTGCTTATTAAAGCTGTAGATCAGTCAGTAGGCTACTATTTCACAGAGCATTTAAACATAATGCAGCTTTACTGGGTGAAGTAATTTTAACGAACTTAGTTTCGATGCAATCAATTGCCTTTAGCGAATTCATTATTGTAACGATTTTAACGACAGCCACGCCATTTTTTCTTCTATACCTAGGGATATTAAAAGTGATCTACACTTAGGCTAATACATGTCGAGCATATACGTATAGGCTTTAGTATACGTATCAGAATAGGCCACATGGTTGACAGGGAGAAACAAGTAAGTGCTTACATGATAGCAAAGGGGGGAATTTGTAGTAGACTACTGAGGTAAAGGCTAGCCTCGAAACTGTCAGTACAAATGTACACAATGCTCTGAAACTACTGGTGACCACATTATTGAAGTGTTTTCATAAGTGTGCCATAACTTTCGTAAAATGGGTTAAGAATGGAAGGGTTTCATTCTGATTTGTAATTGTGTTGTCCCATTGGTCCATAACACTTCATAACAATTAGTCTACGTATAAGCAAAAGTATCACAGGTAATATTAGGCTATCTATTGATCTATTACAAATTGCAATGCAGTGATAGCAGCCAATAGGCCTAATATAGCCTAATAGTTTGTCATTAATACAGGAACGTGCCGATTGTCTGACATTTCCTTTTCTTCGTTTAATATGTGAATTTCACCTCATACAAAATGTTCGTTTTACTACATAAACGTTGCAATAATTCAGTGTAGCACTTTGATGGAAACATACCGTCATCAACACAAAAGTGCAAGATAAATCATATAGCCTAGGTATTTACATGCAAGAAGAACACTAAAACAAACAGCAAAATCCAGTAATGTAATTGTGAGAAATTTGAAGCGCATATTAGTTTTCATTTTATGACAAGAAAAGTGGCAATAGTTGAGGTGTCTTTCATTTCGAATTACACCCGTTTTCATGCATTTATTTCTTCATTCATTCAGATGGTGGCCTATTCTATGCGCCAGTTTCGAAATTAAGTATTCACTTGGCGGGGGGTTGTGTATAGGCCTAGCCCATACGAGACAAATAAAAAAAGCCGCATTGAACGTGCTATTACGCGTCCTCGTGGATGCACGCTTTGTTGCAGATTGAATCGGACCTAAGGCCTTAATCGGAACGAAATGGGCCCGTGTTAAAACATTCTGAAGCAGGTCTTCAGAAGTTGTCGTTGGTTTCGGTGTCAGTGCCGCAGTTAATGCTGTAGCCTCTCATTAAGGAGACGGGCTTTGTCTCCGTATTATCACATGACCCAATCACTCTTCTTTGAGCAGATCCAAGCGTAGGGAAGTCAATCGCTCAACCTGCCAGACGACTAGTTGTAAAACTTTCCAGCAGGCAAACTGGTTATCCTGAATATGGATCGCCCTGAGCTAAAAGCTATATTCTAGACTTTGGAGATATACTGCTTACACATTAAATACATGTTAATCTTCAGGGACTTATGAACATGTTTTTGTAGTAAATAATTCAGATAAAGAATACATATTGTAGGCCTACAGCATGTGGGCTAAGTATAATATAATTGGTTGTGGTTGTCACTGGAACAGGGTTAGCAAATTGTTAACCTTATTATCACCGTTAGACTCCAATAAGTATATTTTTTTGCTTGCATGGAGTAAGTACCATTGTTTGTAACAAAGATGGGGACATTGCTCCTTCATTTTTCTATAGTTTCTTCTCTTACAGAGCTGGTGCCATTAAAATATATCACTCAGTTCTACTAGTGTCAGTGATGTGGTTCTGGCAATGAGGCAGCTCATGAGTGCATCTTAGAAATGGCTCCTTTGCCATCATTAATTTTGTCAGAGGTGTAAAATCCAGGTTCGGAAAGTAAAAATCCTCCCCATTATTTTGTTCCAAATAGAGTTCTTCAGCCAGGAGGTAGAATTAATTAATGAAGTCAGATGGCCCAGTTAATGGCTGGGGAAAAACAAAACACATGGCAGGACTTCTACTTTCTGACCCCTGGATTATACTCCTCTGAATTTTGTGGAGAAAAAAAAAAACTTAATTTAGGTGAAATATGATGAATAAGAAGGATGCATCGCATGGTCTCCCTTGGCCTTAATTATATTGTTTCTTATGCATCGAGTCCATCTTAAACCCACTAAATAGCTTGATGGTTTTGGACATTTTTCCAAAAGATTCCATTCTAGTGTAATCTCCCATTGTATTCCCCTGCAGTCTTTATGTTAGACTCTTTCTCCTGAGGATGGCTTGTAAAGGAGTGTACAGATTCTCCTCTTTTCCCACAGACAGAGCACATTCTCTTACTGCCCAGATAAGTTTTTGTCACTTAAGGTTGTCTGACTGTAATGACCACATATGTCTCTGTGTTGCATTCGTTATTCTTTTGTTTTTGCATTCCTTTGGCTTGTAATTGTTTCCTGACATTTCTCTCTCTCGTCATGGAGGCTTGGCTATCCTTTTTGTGCTGAACAGGGTGGCCATGGGCTGCTGGGTATGCCTTCTAGGCTAGGGGTTCCCACACTTTTTATATTTCTAGCCCCTCTGAAATGACTTGGTTGAGACAGCCTCCATCTCAATAAAATGGTTTAGGTTTGAGTTCTCTGTCCAGCACCCACTACAAGCTGCGATGCAATGACATCATACCACAGATCTACATAAGACATGCATTTACTAATTTATTAGAATATTTCAAACGATAAATGACAGTAACCAAAATATTACAAAATATTATGTGGAAATCAGTCAGGGTTTATTTGATCTCAAAATGTAATTTATGAATGATGGTAAACAAAATACCCTGTACGTTTGCACTTTAGGACTTCCTGGGTGTCCGCGTGTCCCTGGGAATTCTTGGACCCCAGTTTGGGAATGTCAATCGATCTTCGACCACATGTAGTTTGGAAACCATTCTAAAAGGTGCTGTGAAACAGCAATGTACGTCAGCACAATTTTATCGTGAATCATATTAGGGAATCTTACAGAGTAGGATCTTGTCTTAAATGAAATGCATTTTACATTATTCTTGAATCATCTTTGTTGATTTGACAAAACATTCATGAGAAGTGGACAGTCTTCTGCTACAATATTTATAGCTAGTGTTTTTTTTTATTTTTAAGTTTCCCCTTACAGCAATATTATCTATTATTCCTATTTATCAGTTAAAGTTAAGGACATTGTGTTCATATTGACTGGAGACCCTAATGTACACGCCATTGTTTGGCTTCATTCAACTCAGATTGTCATCACTATCTGTTGGTGAATAAATAGAAATAAACATGTAATACAAATTCATGTTTTACAGAACAAATATAGCCCAACAGTTGTGATTGTATGGAATTCAATATTCCCTAGTTAATGGTGAAAGTCAAAAGCACTTCAGATATATTAAATTATTTTTAATTGTAGTTGTTTTGCCTTTTAATCCAGCAGTGAAAAAAATGTATTGTCAGTTCTTGTAAATTAAAGCAGTACATTTTAAAATAAAGTATAAAAATGCAGATGATATGACAACAGTATAAGTTACATTGCCTGTTGTGGATTTATAAGGCCTCATCAATCAACCATCACCAAACCTACTTTCCAAACTTTGCAGTCACTCAAGGAAGTGTCATAGACCACCATTGTACCACTACGATTTAAACAGGATTTAAAAAGGTGAATCTCCACTTCTGCTGCTTTGGTTTCATACATTAGCCAAGCTTGATCCTATCATTACTATGAAAAGAATAAGGCTTACAGCCTCAGCTAATAGTATCTCTCTTTTTTTTCTTCCATTAAAGAGATTTCCCATTCATGCCATGGTCTTTCAGGATTGTGGAGGTAGAGGCACCAGACTTGTGTGTGGGGCTTTTTCTCCATCATCACTTGGGGGTCAAGCCTGCATGTAAGACACCTAGTACAGCAGTTTCTCTCACACTGTGATGTTAAATGTCAGCAGAAGGGAGCTAGGGAAGAGAAAGAGGAAAATTGTGACTTTTTTTTTTACTGGGACTGTTTCACAAGACATGGCACAGGAAATATAATATTATATATATATATATATATAGGCATTAACAAGAGAAAGCCACAGCAGGGTCCATGTGGAGACAATTTAATACTGTGCTGTGTTTAGCCTGACTTTTCCACCTGTGAACCACTTCACCCCTGATCACGTGTCACATGTGGAACACCTCACTTCATGGGATCATGGGATCTACAAATCTGCACGTTTGTTGTCAAAAATTGTTCCAAGAATTGGTGACTGTTTTGTCTTCGCACTGGAATACATGGAACATAACATATATGCAGGTCCCCCCCCCCCCCCCCCCCCCAGCTAGATAAGGTGGAATTAGATTAAAGTTGCCTGATCTGTAAAAATGTAGGTCTGTGTTTATTTATCATGATAGCATTTAGCATTTTTTTTGCAGAAATAAAGGTTATTTAAAGTTAAAGCTAAACTCCATTCACACTGATATCATAATTCATAAACCAAAAATGTGCATCACTATGTGTTGATTGTGCTCAGATGTAAAAATAGAGGAGTGTATAATTTTTTTGCACATACATTTGGGAAATGTGCTGGAGTCATAGAATAAAATATTAATATTTCAATTCAAACTATAAGCATGTAATGCACAATTTACTGTGCAAATAATTTATTAGCGAAGCCACATTGATCGTATCCCTCCTCAAAACTATCTTCTTAATGTTCTGATACATTTGGGTATTTGTAGTCTGTGATTGGACTGTTGTGAGACTTCTTCATGCTTCATGTTATGCAGATTTTAATTTGAGATCGACCTATATCTTTTAAAAGCTTTTCACTTTATTCCCAAAAACTGCTTTGTTATAGTGTGGAAACTATAAGTTCTGCTATCAGACTACGGTATCAGTTGATAAGATACCAGCTGAAATAAACTAGTCCAAACCTAAAAGTAAAAATGGTACTAAACTTTTATATCACATCTGTAAGATTTTCGTGTTACTCAGTCTGTAAATGGAGATCAGCTTGTCTGTTCTATTTTATTTTCTGTTCTATCAGCTACCAGACATCATTGTCATTTTATGTTATGACAGCTTATGTTAAGTGAGCTCCAAAGAAAGAAGAAGAGAGGTTGTCTTTCAGGGGAAGATAAGAGACTGCTGTTCCAAGGTATGCCGACAGGCAAGCAGTCCCACACCCATGTGGACCGTAACAAAGATCTTGTGCCTTTTTTTTTTGCTCTTTTTTGTTTTTCGTTTCTCTGCTTGTGAATAATCTCTGGAACAGATTTATACAGTGGTTGTACAATATTCCCTGCAGACATGAATACCGCATCTCTAAACAGCAAAACCAGATTGTGAAAGGTCCTGTGAGTTGGCCCTGACCTTTGCACTGATCAATATTTTATGATATGGCATTGGAAAAATTGAACAAAAAATGGCATTGGAATTTTGCACCTTGGAAAAAAAAACAAGTTAAATAAATGTTCTGTATACATCAGGCTGCCATAGGTGGAATGTGGGTAACCTGTCCACACAAGAAACAGTAATATTGCCACAATCTGTTAATGTACATTTCTACCTTGGAGGTCAATATGAAGAATTAAATTTCAGAACTACTAAAACGCTTCCCTCACTGCATGAATTTGCCTGACTAAGTTTAGATAAATGAGTAAATATTATTTGAGTAAAGACATCAATCTTTCTCAAATGTATTAGTATTTGGTGCTTCGGTCACAGTAGTAGTGTCAGCAAATAAGGAAGTTATTTTCCACATTAAACTCTTCAGGTGAGCTGCTATGTCCATTATGAAGCACACACATATGAACGGCTCGTTTATTGAGCACAGACGTATGTCGATGACAAACAGACCCTTTGTAATGTGAATAAATGCAATTCCCCAATAATCATAAATTCATCCAGGACCCATAAAAAAATGTGTATATTTTGAAATGGCCTCAACAAATTAAAATTTTTTATGTTATAATTGATTGGTCACTAACCAAGAAGTTTAGAACCACCTAAATATGGATTTATCTCCATGGTTATAGTGGCACTGTGATATTCCATATCACATTCACAGAAACCAACATTTGATATAGTATCAAACTAGAAATTAAAATAAGTAAAATAGGAAGTAAGAATGTCAAAAGTGCAAAAGCACCACGCTGTAATGGAATAATATGTGGAACATAATATATTTAATATATTTTTTCCCCATTGGATTATAACTAGCTGATCAAAGCAATTTATATAACTTGGTGGAAAACGTAGAGACACATTTATTTAAATGTCCCTTTTCAACATGACCAAAAAAGTCAATACTGATGCCGAAGCACAGAAAATTATCAAAAAAGAAAAGTAGAAGAATCTGCACAATACTATTACCTTTACTTTACCATATGTATGCTCAAATTCCTTTGTATATGACCACTCATATATGACTCTCATTCTATTATTTGATAATTCATATATTTGTTTGTCTTATTTAATGAACTGCATGCCACAAATGTTCTTTATAAGGGTTGAAAGTCATAACTCAGGTCTGTATGGGCTTTGAGAAGTCACAAAATGGCAGTGAAATACACAGATGTGCATTCAAGTTAGAAAGAATGAAGTGGAATTCAGTATCCATCTTAGAATAGAAGAGTATTACACACACACAGTAGATTCAAGTAGACTTTAATTTCTGGTTAATCTCAGCCAAATTCCTTGGTTTTAGGTTCAAGTCAATTGAGTAGAATAGGTGCATTTACAGTGCTACCATGGTGTACCTATCCCAGACCATTTATGAAATGCACTCTACCAAAGTTGATTTTCACTGTGCATTTTTGTAGTTATCCAAACACAAAATATTCCCAAAAAAGCAATCAAAAGAATCCAGGCAAACAGGCCGCCTTACATAATAAGCAAAAGTAAAATTAAATACGAGATTATACAAAATGCTACTAGTCACTACTTGCGATGCACGCAATCGCAGCATTCAATTCCGCTGACAAAACATGATCATTCTGATAGTGATGCTATTCTGAAATGATGCCGTTTGACACTTATGACACTTCTGTCTGAGCCAGACGAAGGCACGCTATGTCAACCTCTGATGAAATCATTTAAATTCAGGTTTTCCTGCACTGGCAGTCTGCCTACATCAAGCTGCTGACATTAAATTATTTTAAATGGATGGAAAAATGGGATTTTCTCATCAATCCCCCATACCTTGCTAAAGATTTGATACCTTCATTTTAAATGTGACTCTATACATTTTATATCATGACCCAGTGATTGGCATCTCACTACCAGCCTTGTGCTCAGGCAGGAGAGATGCTCGGAGGCCTGTTTGTGAATTTTGAAACAGATCGAGCTAGAGATCTGAGCCGCAAAGCGGGCCTATTATAACAGGGGGAGGCCATCCATTTAAACTTAAAACAGACATTCAAAATATGTGGTTCAGCTTGCTCTGTAGGTTGTGGACACGCAGTTCAATTATCTTAAATTACACATGCCAGTTGCACAGCATTAATAGTGCATGTATTTAAACTGCTGTTGTTGAAATTTCATTTTCCTGCTGAGAAGCGTGCAGACTGTACCCAGTTTGAGTCAATTTCATTTCTTATTTTCTCGCGGACATAATTATACATGCATGCATGCAGCCTATAGTTCGCAATCATTTTCAGAAAATGGAAATGAGCTCCTGTAGAATAAACATATTTTAAACAGTCTTAAAAGTCAAAATCTCACATGCACTTTTATATTAGCACCCAGTGTGAAATATTGCAGTTTCTCCCATCATTAATACCCCTCTGCATTGTTTTATTTTTCATCACTAAGATGGAGAATTTGTGCTAACCTTCACCAGGTTCTTGTATGCCATGTAAGGTTAGCAGAGAAATTAATAATTTATGTGTATATTCCGTACTAGAACCCTATGATGGCTATTAAGGTCAGATTGTATGTGTACATTCTATGTACAATATTAATAATAATGAATAGCTTTAAAGTGGTCTTTCATTTGGATGGCTTTTGCCTTAATAACAAGGGTTTCTCACACTTCCTTTGAAATTCTAAGTAACTGAACACAGTCAGTGGGTTAGAGGGAATTTATAATGATAACTGAACACTGTCAGTGGGTTAGAGGGAATTTATAATGATAACTGAACACTGTCAGTGGGTTAGAGGGAATTTATAATGATAACTGAACACAGTCAGTGGGTTAGAGGGAATTTATAATGATAACTGAACACTGTCAGTGGGTTAGAGGGCATTTATAATGATAACTGAACACTGTCAGTGGGTTAGAGGGAATTTATAATGATAACTGAACACTGTCAGTGGGTTAGAGGGAATTTATAATGATAACTGAACACTGTCAGTGGGTTAGAGGGAATTTATAATGATAACTGAACACAGTCAGTGGGTTAGAGGGAATTTATAATGATAACTGAACACTGTCAGTGGGTTAGAGGGCATTTATAATGATAACTGAACACTGTCAGTGGGTTAGAGGGAATTTATAATGATAACTGAACACCTGTCAGGTGGGTTAGAGGGAATTTATAATGATAACTGAACACTGTCAGTGGGTTAGAGGGAATTTATAATGATAACTGAACACTGTCAGTGGGTTAGAGGGAATTTATAATGATAACTGAACACAGTCAGTGGGTTAGAGGGAATTTATAATGATAACTGAGCACAGTCAGTGGGTTAGAGGGAATTTATAATGATAACTGAACACTGTCAGTGGGTTAGAGGGAATTTATAATGATAACTGAGCACAGTCAGTGGGTTAGAGGGAATTTATAATGATAACTGAACACTGTCAGTGGGTTAGAGGGAATTTATAATGATAACTGAACACTGTCAGTGGGTTAGAGGGAATTTATAATGATAACTGAACACTGTCAGTGGGTTAGAGGGAATTTATAATGATAACTGAACACTGTCAGTGGGTTAGAGGGAATTTATAATGATAACTGAACACAGTCAGTGGGTTAGAGGGAATTTATAATGATAACACTGTCAGTGGGTTAGAGGGAATTTATAATGATAACTGAACACAGTCAGTGGGTTAGAGGGAATTTATAATGATAACTGAACACAGTCAGTGGGTTAGAGGGAATTTATAATGATAACTGAACACAGTCAGTGGGTTAGAGGGAATTTATAATGATAACTGAACACTGTCAGTGGGTTAGAGGGAATTTATAATGATAACTGAACACAGTCAGTGGGTTAGAGGGAATTTATGACCCTTTTGCAAACCTCACCACTGTGCTCCATGTTTGTTGAAAGGGAAGCTGTTAAGGGAAGGACTGGTAAGCCCACTGCAGGGCTAGCTAGCCCACTTGCAATCCATAAAATATAGGAAGCTAATAATTTGATGCATTAAAGCACTTTAATATTGGTCAGCTCTATTTAAAATGTTTGCCATATATTATTATAGATTACAGCAAATTTAAAACAATGTACACTTGTGCATTTTGAAAACCCATCAAAACCTGCATTTCTGTCAGATCACCCGTGTTGCCACTTTATTAACAAAAATAAATGGCAGCTTACACTGGTAAAAGTATGCATACCGGTAAAGAAGACGTCCCATAAATAATCAGCTAATATCAATGCATTCACATATGTTGTGGAATTGTCATTTGCCTTTTCTGTGCAACACATTACAGAGATATTAAAAACAGATCTCCCATTAACCAGCATTTAGTACAATGCCTTAAAAACTATCATTAATATCACAGAAACCTCATTTAAAGCAAAATGCTCACAAGCTTTCTTTGATACGGCTGCATATCTGTATCACCACAGTGAGATACCAACAAACTATAACACTGTTCTTACAAATTGTGCAAATACATAAATAACTAACTGTATTAGCCATCGCAATTTTTAATTGTGTAAATGTATAAAATGCAAACACAATTTCCTCTATCGCCCTGTTCTTTCCTGAGACCTTTAGTCAGAGACAGTTATCCAGCTACGTTTAAGAGCGACCATTTTATCTGGTTTATGGAAAACTATAAAGAAACAGAAAACAGCATAACACATCAGATGATAAATGCCTGGCTCATAATTTCCCCTCATGTCAAGGTTTATAACATGGAATACACTGATGCCAATCAACATGTATGACTGATCACACTTGGTGATGTAATGTACAATGAATGCATTACTGCACAAATAAAAATCCCTACAGAAGAGACACATAATTGCAAAAGTGCAAAGCATACAGTGATGGAAGCTTTTAGCTCCTTGACCGGTCATTGGTGGCACATCATAATGTCCATACAGTATGTAAATATGACTTGACATGGGTCATTTATGATGTGATTCTACGCGAAACATCAGATGTATGCTATGGTGTTCCTAAAGTATATCAATCTGCTACAGTAGACCCGTCGTTGTGTGGTTTTCAGATGTAGGTACAGAGAGGGCAGTGAAACAGAAAGTATGCTGAACTAGCCTGTTGGCAGGAGAGACAATTTGAATCATTAGACAAAGTTAGTGACAAAAACATTAGATGGATTCCAGTAATACATTCTGAACCTGGGTCACATAGATGTGCTCTCTTTTGCCTGTCTCTTATAGTTGGATAAATTGCTTTAGAGTGGGTGTGGCCTGTAATCTGGAAATGGAGGGCAATTGAAGGATAGCGCCTTAGCTTCCAGTACTTGAGTTTGTCACATTGAAAGTCTGCTGGCTCTTGGGTAAGCAATGAGGCAGTACTTCTAACACCTTATCAAGGAGGCCATATACATCAATTCATTTAAAGCAACCTCTCAAAGAGCAATTTTTAAAAAGTACTAACAATTTAAACTAGCTTATTTGAACTTGATATAGCCTATAACTTTCACAGATAAATTCCATCCAAATTTAAGTTTAAGCATTAATTAAAGATGAAAGATCATTGGTTCTTGGCATTATAAAAACCCACTGGATTCCAATAAAACACAGTTGACTTTTATACTCTATTGGCTGAAATGAAGATCATCTGACTGAGATTTGAGGCAGCGCCTGGTTGAGATGCAGTACAGGGTATTCACCAGCTCCACAAAGTGGATCTCTACAGCGCTCTGACAAAATAAATAAATAAATAAACAAATATCACAGTAAGTGCTGACACAGCAGACCAACTTCAGGTTACGCTGCTAATCTTTTTTTAAATTTTTATTTTTAAATAAAGGGAGATCCTCGATGAAAACATTAGTTAAAAAGGTCAGCACGCTCTGCCTCTCATTAGAAGCCTATTATGTATTATAAATCAGTGCAAGTACACAGTAAAACCTGCCAGCAAATACTAACCGTGGGGAACGATATTCAATTCCGTCATCTTTTAAACATTTGGAGAGAATATTTTTGTAATCTGTGGTCTGTGCCTTCAAGTCAAAACTATACCAACACACATTCAGAAATTTCATAACAATAACCCCCATCACACAGACAGCACGTTTTAGAGAAAGGTTAGTAAAAACAAACAAACAAAACAAAACAATTAGAAGAATTACAATTACAAGAAATAAAATTTAAGGAATTAAAAATAGACAAAGGAAGTAAGAACGGTTGCCCTAATCATCCTTCATTGATTCAGATTTGAATAGAAATATCGATCAATAGTGCTGGTTTCTGGAAGAGTACAGTCATTTTGAATTGTGCTATTGAATATTTATCATTTGTTTAATGCACAGTTTGGAGATAATTTGCTGTTTCAAATATGTGCCATTAAAGCCATGCATACATAGTTCACTGTATTTTCACATTTCATTACTTAATGCTGTAATTTATCTTTATTTTTGAACAAGCTGTAAAACACTTTCTGACATGCTGAGAGAGATCATTGCACATAATAATAATAATAATAATAATAATAATAATAATAATAATAATAATAAAAATAATAATTCCCATTGTCATAAATCTTGATGCCTGCATTTCATCTCTGTAAAACTGGAATAAAAGCGTTACAGTCATCATTTGATCAAAAGTGCTTCATATGAACTGTTTAGTCGTCGTTAAGTGAACCAGACAGCACTCAAATCTTTTAGAACACTGCTAATTGTTTTATCAAAAATAATTTGACAGAAACAGAATTATTCTTGAGTAAAAAAGTATTATTCTTGAGTAAAATGTTTCCCCCCTCTTCTGTACATGTACAAGACTGATATAAATAAATAAATGAATAAATAAATAATACATTTGTTTCATTGCAATAAATGGTCCAGTGGTGGCATTTGCTGAAGTTTCCTTTATGTTACTGTATAGTTTCAGTGTCAGTATTGGGTTATTTTTATTAGACTCAGTTAGCCTGGTTCTAGCTTTTAGGAGTCTGTATGGGGTGTAGCCTATTACGGATGACTAAGCAGTTCTTCTAAAATGCAGATTTGCTGAAAACGTGTCATGAATGGACAAAAATGCTATTTTTTTCATTTTAGAATGTGCCGTTTAATGTCACTATTTGTGAATGAGTGTGACTGACAGAGGTTAGGTGCGATAGTTCATTATTTACCTGTAACATGCTTATAATTGTCATACAGTATTTTCCTCTTCTTGGCAAATAGGAAGTTATAGGTGATGACAGGCAGGTAATGTAATACACCTGAAATACAGTCCAGGGTATATACGTATGCAGTCGTCATGTTTTTACTTTAAAGAGTTCTGTAGTACTGTTCCTTTCTTCCCTCTGTTATATAAAGTTATAAAGTTACGGGACAAGAAAGGTTTACTCAATGTACAGTTTATGTCCTAAGGGAAATAATGTGGAATATTTGCAAATATATAGAATAAGCCAGCAATGACATATTTACAAATGAACAGGATGATACGCTGTATAGTTTATTGTTTGAATTAACGTGCCTGGTGCCATTCAGTCTAACTGCTGTGGTTGTTTGTCTTTAGTAGTGTTTTACACACAATGACACAATCACAAAATAAATGCACATATACAGTTCATATCATCCCTCATCATCACTAGTTCCCTTGTTTATTTTTCACTTTTGAAATGAACAAAAGAAAAATGCAACAATAGAATAAATAAATACAATACCTGCTAAAATTCTGTATTCTTTAAAATAAAAGCATGTTATGGGTTAACAGATATATACAAATTGATGCCTGAAATGATGTCTCTCTCTCTCTCTCTATATATATATATATATATATATATACATATGTATATATATATAATATATATATATATATATATATATATATATATATATACACAGACTTTAACACATCCTTCATAGTGATTATTTCACAGTGACTTCCGGTTAACAGCGATGCAGTGTCCTACATGCCTACCTCTGCATGAGTGCTGGAATGAGGAGAATATGTGCCTGGAGTTAATGCTGATTGCAGCAGCTGGTTACACGTGAATCTCCATGGCAACAATAATGGTTGCTAAGCAACCATGTTCTTTTAGGGACAGCGAAAGTGCCCAAAGGCTTACTAAAAATATATAAGAGTATAATACCCCATCGATGCCTCCACTCCTCTCCTGTTACACGCACACGGACGTGTATACGCACACACACCCTCACACACACACAGTGGACATCGTTGAACACCGACCCGCATTCTCCAAGCTCGATGTTTAGAAACCCATCAGTGGAGATCTGTCGTGTATTGAAACCTCTACAAAAAAAAGAAAAAAGAAAAAAAAACCTTTGGGTTGCATCACCAAAGGAAAAAAAAAAAACCCTCTTTATTCTGAATTTCATGATACAGGACAGTAGAGCTGACCTTCCCATGGGGGTTAACGGTTATCTCAGTGTCATCAAGCCCAATATTGATTGATTGGCACAGTGAAATAAAAGGGGCATATTTACGCCATCTTGCCGCTCCAGGCAGCACAGTGTCTCCTGCAGACCCAGGTGGCATGCGAGCATTGCTGTGGAACAAAGCATTCCATCAGCAAATGTGACATCACTGCAGTCAGCTCAGCTGTTTCTCCTTGCATTCTATAAATAGCGTGAACAAAAGTGGGGACTGTTTATGCGGAGAATATTTAACTCTCTTGACCCCATACCTAGAAAGATATTGCTTTTCGCTAAAGTAAATATGCCCTGCTGGGAGGTTATATTGAACTTACTATCTTGGTACCTTATTGATTTGTGCATGGTTATGTCTATGTGTATGAGTGTATATCTGTTTGTAATACATACATAAGTGCTACAAATATGATTTATATAAGTAATATATTTGCTTAAGTTACGCATAGTTCTGGATTGACAGTAAACATATAAATTATATAGGAGAAGTATTCGTCGAGCAATTGCTAGAAACAGAAATACATTTTTGACTGAATTAGAATTGGTCCAACACAGAAAATGAAAGTACTGATCTAATTGTCTTGTTGGTAATGCTTGAGGTTAGGCAAATAGGGTTTGAGGTATAATTCTTCCTAATTTGGTGAAGAATAATTCCTCCTAATTTGTCTTTTAAACTGGACAAGAATGATAAAGCACGTGACCTCATGAATAGTGCAATGGGATAATCAAAATGAGCGGTAGAATCTCAAGATGATTGCTATTTACCAGAATGCCTTGCGATATTTTCCTCAAATGGACTCGCCTGCTTACGGGCTGATAACACGCCACAGAGAGGAATAGTTGTTAGGCCTTTGCTACTGAGCCACATTCAGTGGGAAATTCCTACCGGCCTTAAGAAAGTGGCGTATTATGGCCAGAGCCCTTCCTTGTATTTAATTGTGGGGGGGCTTAATGGGAGCGCAGCTGAAATTCAGCAGGCCTGGCTCCGCCGTGGCTGTTGGCGGCCGGCCAGCGCTGCCGCTCGCCCCGGCGTATCCGCGCACCGCCGTTGCCCGGGCTGGCAAATGCTCCGCGTGCGGAAGGGGGTCGGCGTGCCACTGGACGGCCGCCAGGACGTGTGCGGGACGGATGCCACGGCCGGACTCCACAGGCTGGCAGCGACGGCGACCGTAAAGGCATCCGGCTCGGTGAATGTGCCTTTGTCTGGGGCGCGCCGTGCCAGGCAGCTTCTAATGACACATTTCATTGTTGCAGAGCTCTCAACATCAAGTGGGCTGGTGGACTCATTAACCTAAAAAAAAGTCAGCCACAAGAGACTCCCATGATAGCACACTTAAGGCAGTTAAACCTGCTTGCGGTATTAGTGGCTTTAAGGTCACGCGTACGACAGCAACACCACTCCTCGCGGTGCTCTAGGGTGACATCCAGTCCCAAATCTCAAATCTATATCATGTTTTCTCATAGACATTGTCCAGCTCTCTGACTTCTACCAGTGTATGTTTTTTGTGTGTGTTTCTAGCAACAAATGTGATGTTCTCATTTTGACGTTGACTCTTCTTAAAATGGGATAGTGGGGTTAGTAGCACACGTTGTGGGTAAATTTAAACAGCAGAATACTGTGCTCGAGAAGAGATGTGCTCAAAGACGCGCTCTGTGCAGTGAAATGTGCGCTTAGCACATTTCTTTCAGAGGCACACAGCAGCACTGGTTTGTGGTGATACTTAGACAAGTTACAAGACTCAGGAGCTGGCCAGGATTGCAGTTTCCATCCCGCTAGTGGGGGAAAAAAATAACAGCTTTTATATTGATGATAAAAAAAAATTCAGGACCTGTAGGGCGCTTTCTTGAGAAATCCACCCAAGGCTTTTGTAAAATGTACAGCCGACAAACCACACATGCTGTACAGAAAACAACTTGAGGAAGCATCATGATCATCGTGTAGCATTGCTAAAGACCTTCACTTTAGATTAATATTTACCTCACTAACTTGCTATCTGTCCTTTTTATTGACAATAAATAAATATGTAACACGAGCATTGGATTTCCTTTTATCCAATATAATGGGCTCAAATATAATGATCCTTACCACAGCATCTCATTCATGCTATGCAGGCCAACATCACTGAACATTTTACTTAGACCAACTTACACCAACTGTACATGCAGCTGTTCCTCTCCCTTCTCCTGTCTAAGCATGTGCTGTCCCTCCCCTCACATCTGTAATAATGATATTATATATTGTAAACAATTAAGGTTGCAGAGAGATACAAACCACATTGCCTGCATTTGCCAGCATCAAAACCAAATAATTTGAATTAATATTTTTGGTTTGAGCAGGCTGGTTGAGTCATTTAAAACTTGTATTTCAGTATCAAACTACAGTCACGATTCAGACTATCGCAGAGCACAGTTCGACCAGACGTCATCTCTGCAAGCGGTCCTTGGCATAACTTGACCAACAGTGGGGAGAGGAGGAGTCATGTTTTCAGGACCCCTGCAGTTTCTTTCTGTGCCATTAAACAGAGGCCGCATTCCCACTTTGACAACTTTTTGTGTTTTTTTTCTCTTACTTCATGAAAGAAGCAACTAAGCGGAAAACTGCCTACCTGCTCATTCCCCGAGTCTCTGGAGCCTCCCTATATGTGTATTCCACATTTTTATGTATAGGCTAGGCAAGAACTTGTATCTGTAGTTATTACTTGTCCAAAAGTTATACAGTAGTTTATTCAATGACATACTGTAATATATAAACTGTATTATTATGTACAGTGTTTGTATTTGCTGCCTTTGGAGCAATAACTGACTCTTGTCCAGAAAGTTTCTACTTGAATAGATACCGGCCCCAGTATTATTTGTTTTTCTCTTCTCCATAACAGAAAGTGTATTTTTTTTAAAAAAATATTTACTAGTTGTAAAAAAAGTGAAAAATAATTGATTCTGAGGACTTTGTTTTTTATCTTCTCTCCATAGTTTTTGGGTGGCCAGTGTGGTTTATTTTTGTTTCTGCTTTGGCATCACTATTTTATATCAAATACGATCTTAACCAAACACTTATTTTGTCAGCTATTTATGCCAAATACCAAGTACCATGAGCTCTTGTAAAATGATTCAAATTCAATTAAAGATTAAGCTTTTGTTAACTATGGTTTCAGATTTTATCATAATTTCTAATGCAACGTCATCGGGTAAACAAATATTTGTGTTTATTTGAAGCCAATAGTATCCATTTATTGTAGTTTTTCTTATGGCACTTGACATGAGATGAGATGATGAGAGCGAGGCTGTGTTGTGTTACTTTAGAAGCATCCAAAAGGAAATTCTGTCTGAATGTCAGTTTAATTGTACTGTCCTGGTAGGGAAGGCCATTATGGTGTAGGCTATAAACCAAGCTACCTGTACAGAAATATGGAGTCCAGTTGACATTAGGTGAGAATTTGATTGCATATTACACGGGTGTTGAAATACTGTTTCACATTATAGCTATAATACATTTCCCACAGTAACTGCTTTTGATCCCCCTGGAGAATAATCATGGGAGTAATAATCAACTGGATTAATATTTCTACCTTACATATGAAATATACATTTAAACATTAATACTTTATTGATCTTATTTGGGTTCCTCTCGAGATTTCCCCCCTATCTCGCCACTGTTTATGTTTTTTTCTTCTTTTATTTTGTACCTCACCTGCTGGATTTCTGGGGTTCAGGCTGAGTCTTGCCTAATTTTTTCATATTTCCCGTTTCTGTAAAGTGTCTTTGTGAAAGTGCCTCTGTAAAAGCACTATGGAAATAAAATATAATGGAATTGAATTAAATAGATTTTGTCTTTAAATTTAGGCTTAAGGGAAATATTTTTGTTACATTTTTACCTGATATAAAATGTATTATAATACAAAGCTCAGGGTATACCACCACCATCAATGAGAATAACAATAATAATATTAATAATAATAACCATCAACATCATCATAAAGTACTGTAGTACTGGTAGTGGTAGTAGCAACGTAGCTTCCACTACCGTGCCAGCAGATTCCCATGAATATACTATGTATGTATTGCTTTTTCTTGATTGTTTCACGGAGAAACTCACAAATAGCAACATGGATAAAGTGGTGGCAGATTGGTTTCCATTAGACGACACAGTAAACATGGGGGTGTAAACAGAGGTGATGAATTGAAGATCACAAGTAGCAGAATTGTTAACACTGCAGTGAGCAAGAACAAAGGCTTTCAGACAAATCAACGCAGCCACGGGGAGCGGGAGGGAGCTGAGAGCGGAGGAGAACGAGAGAAGCGAAAGAGCGGACGAGCTGAGCGGCAGACACCTGTATCGGCCGGTGAAGATGTAGAGCATGAGAAGGAAGGCCTGCATTGTCTAAACGTTGTCTTCATGGACGTCCTTGCGCCATTAATGTGGCCGCTTTAAACCAAGAAGAGCTGCATCTGGGTTATCTATCACCTTTTTCAACAATATCTCCCAGGAGTGGATTCTGTTTTAAAAAAAAAAAAACGTGGTCAGTTTGGGGTGTCAAGAGAAAGCAGATGCAGTTATGGAACCAATCACACGCTCATGAGAAATACTTGGGGGGTGGAGGAATGGGGGTGGGGGGTGGGGGGTATCTATTCTTTTTGTTCTGATTGGACACTCTCATTCAGGGATTGCTTTATGTATTGAAAAAGATTTTTTCATTGATCATTTTACAACTGTGTGTGATGTTGATGTGCTTTTTTATTGTTCCAGCGTAAGGTGCCTACGTTGTTCATCACCCAGGATGAAAGGTACTAAATGGCTTCATGATAATAATTTACATGCAGGCCGTACGCTTTTCATTTGCTCATTTTATTTATTTATTTTCACATTTTGCATGAAACAGTAAATAAATCAGAACAAATACGCGTGATGAATCTGTAATTATGGCTATAATAAATCAATCATATCATTTGTCTGTGACATCAACTTTCCCAGGGTTCTGTATAAGAATAATTAAATTTAAACATACAGTCTATATAACTGGTAATGCAGCATAAACAGACCCTCTTGCTGTGGAGTTCACATATTAGAGCTCAAGGCGGCGTGTGCCTCGTGAAGAACACTGTGCTATATGTCATTATGCTCTCTGAGAAGCTAACACTACTGGGTGCTGTTTTCCATCCAGATACTTGTTATTCTAAAATAATGTAGTTTTGTAGTTTAATCAATCAATAGATTTAATATAAAATCTCAAGAGGGACATGTTTTGGAAAGAGATATGAGGAACCACATTCCACATATCCAGACAAATCATGAGCAAATTTACCAGTTTTGGCAGCAAACAATGCATTTTTCAAGGTGTCTCACCACCCCACAAACATTGTTCTTATTTCTGTGGTTGGAAAATTTTAATTTCTGCAGTGCTCCATCTGTACAATATTTATATCACATGGGGTCTCTTCTCTTTTAATGTAATACTCTGCTTTTACTACTGTTCATGTTTCCATATGGGGTTTGTAACCTGCACTGTCTTTCACATATCCTAATAACGGTTTATTTTTACATTCTAAAAATAGATTGACTATCTACGTATACTTCACATAAATACAATTCTTTATGAAACAGTGAAGCAAATTAGATACAGTGTGAATATTCATTTTCCAGAAAAGTATATTCCTCGCAACATCAAAGAGGTGCAACACTTATGGCACTGACAAATTGCAAATGATATTTCATTCATTAAGGGAGCTGCTAAAGTTTATTTAAATGCAATTTTATGTTGCATTATTGATTAGTTGCTGAAAAATTTACACATGCAGTGCACAGACTAGGTTTTTGAAGGATTTATCAGGGGGAGCCTGCAAACTTGATTTAGGCCCATTGCTGTGCTGGGTTCAGTTTATCTGGAAATAAAGGCCCCAAGGAGAACTTGCTTTGTCACAGATAAAAGCGCTCTTATTTGGAGCTTGGAGACAACCTAGTCACTGCTATTATACTGCTACCACAGAAGGCTGAAATAGAGGCAAATCCACAAATAATTTAGCAGTGGAGACACACACACAAGCACACACACACACACACACACACACACACACACACAATGCAACCCATAGGTATTTTGACAGTGACAGACATCATTTTTGTTGTTTTGGTTCTGTACTCGAGCACATTGGATTTGAAATTAAACAATGAATAAGAGGTTTAAGTGCCGACTATCAGATCTAATTTGAGGGTATTTACATCCACATCAGGTTATCCGTGTAGGAATTACATTCCGATACTTTTTAATACATAGTCCCCCCATTTTAGGGGGAAAAAAGTAATTGGCTGCTCAGCTGTTTCTTGGCCAACTGTGTGTCATTGCATCATTAGTTCATGCACAAGAAAGTTAACAAAAGATCTAGAGTTGATTCTAGGTGTGACATTTGAATTTGGTCAAGATGAGGACCAAAGCAGGCCACCATGCTTCTGATCAGAGACATAGCCAAAACATTGTGTGTGTCAAAATAAACTGTTTGATACATTGTTAAGAAGCAAGAACACACTGGTGAGCTCAGCAATAGCAAACGACCTGGTAGACAACGAAAGACCTCTGTAGTGGATGACCGAACAATACTATAAATTTTGAAGAAAAACCCCTTTTCAACTGTCGAACAGATCAAGAATGCCCTCCAGGATGCGGACACAGATGTGCCAAAAACTACCAATGAAGAGAAGACTACATATACCAGCATAACTTAAGAGGGGTCAAAGGAAGATGCAAACCACTGGTAAGCCTCAAGAACAGAATGACCAGGTTAGAGTTTGCTAAAAAAAAATTGTACATTAAAAAACCTCTGGAGTTCTGGAACAAACTCTTATGAACATATGAGATTAGTATTAACCTGTACCAAAGTGAGGGAAAGAGGGAAGTGTGGAGAAAGAAAAGAACTGCTTATGATCCAAAAGCATACCACCACATCTGTGAAACATGGTGGAGGTTGTGTTATGGTTTTGCCATGTATGGCTGCCACTGGAACTGGCTCACTTGTCTTTATTGATGATGTGACTGCTGACGGCAGCAGCAGGATGAATTCCCACGTATACAGAACATGTGATCTGCTCAGATCCAACCAAATGCCTCAAAACCCATTGGACGGCACTTTTTCAGGACTAATGGCTTTTTCAGGACTAAAATGTGCGAATGTGTGAATGATATTGACTGGCTTATTCAATCGCCCGGCCTGAATCCAACTGAACATGCCACTTGCATAAGACACAACTGACGGTAAAAAGCCCCCGAAACAAACAGAAATTAACTGGCCTGGCAGAACATCACCATGGAAGATACCCAGTGTCTGGTAATGTCTATGGGCAGTCATCGAATGCATAGGATTTGCAACCAAGTACTAAATATGACAACTTTGTTTAAGATTATGTGAATTTGTCCATTTACCTTTGGTCCTCTGAAAGATGATGTAAATAGTGCTGTAATTCATGTACAGGTCCCCCGATATGGATGTAAATATCGTCAAATTAATGCTGACAGTCTGCACTTCAACCTCATATTCATTGTTTAATTTCAAATCCAATGGGAACAGAGCCAAAACAACAAAAAATGTCAGTCTAAATACTTACGGGCTGCACTGTACACGCACACACACACACGCGCGCGCGCACACACGCACGCACGCACACACACACACACGCGCACACACACTATCCTCATAAAGTCCTATCTTTTCTTTTAAATGCCCATGATTGAGACATAAATTGTGTTCTTATTCTAACATTTGTTGGAATGATTTGATGATCTTCCTTGATCTACTGAAATTTGAACATTTAAACTACATAAAATACATACATATTTCAAATGTATTTGATGTGATAAATATGCTTTGTACATCATCCTACATGTTAGTTAATAATTGCCATATCGATTACACTTCATTCATTTTAATTCATTCACTATGATTCTCTTTAACATATCTTTACAAAATACCCAGAATATTTCTATTTTCATAAAATGTCCAAATAAATATACATGTGCTTCTCCCATTTCTATGTATTTATTTTTTATCAATTTATTCATTTCTTGCAGTGTTTACCAAGTGCAAGATTAAGGAGGCCAGCCAAGCTATTGTTCCTGCCAGACCTCAGGGCCCAGGGAAGTGAGGGGAAGTCTAATGCGTAGCAGTTTGTCAGCACAACACTCACCAATGAATTGCAGTCTATCGACAGGTACACACAATGATCCAGAGGCTACAGAAAGAACTCAATAAAAGTGAGCGATAACCTTGCTGAGATGTTAGTCCTTTCTAATTTTCTGTAATAGACTTCTGTATGCTTCAAAATTTAATTTAGCTGACCAGATTGGGTAGTCTGTTAGGACTTTTGCACTCCCTGTCTATGAAGAGGGTCAGGATTCAGCAGAGAAGAATTACAAAGAAACATGTGACATCCAACATTTAATTTTCAGACACTTTCTTGGAAGCATAATAATGAATAAAAAAATAATCTACCAAAGAAAAGTAAATAAATCAACACCTGAACATGGCATAACAGTAGTTTGTTTTCTTTATTACTTGGATCTATACACTTTGGATTCATTGCAATGTTTTATGAGATAGGGTAAAACATATTTCACAGCAATATCAGTCAATTTGGCATGCCCCAGTATGAATGGATGAACATCATTAGGAAGATAGTCATGAATATGAATAATTAAATCATAACTTTTGAAAAAAAAATTTATTTACAGAGCAAGTATCATGGGAATAAAACCAGGCTATGAAACTGAAAATGAATAAAACTTTCCTAGGAGCAGAACAAAAAAAAGTGAATTTATAATTTTCCAGAATCTAAATGTTAATGAAAACTGAAAACATTGTGTCACAGTTTATGGGCATGTATGTGTATGTGCATGTGTGCATGTGTGTGCGTGTGTGTGTGTGTGTGTGTGTGTGTGTGCGTGCGTGCGTGTGTGTGTGCGTGCGTGCGTGCGTGCGTGCGTGTGCGTGCGTGCGTGCGTGCGTGCGTGCGTGCGCGCGCGTGCGTGCGTGCGTGTGTGTGTGTGTGTGTGTGTGCTGTAACCTAAGGAACATCGATTGTGATTTGGTCAGTATCAATGGGTTATCCTCTATAATTTGTTATCAGAACTCTGCCTAGTTTTTCTTGCTAGTTGCTAGTAGCAACATCCATGCTTCTGCCTTTCCATCACATTGTACAGTAGCAGGTAAAGATTAAGGGCCTGATTTACTAAGACCTTTAGCGTGCGTAAAACCTTTTAGCACATGCAAAACTAATAACAAAACCAATGATTTGTGCAAAAATGACCATGACCAATCCCTGTTCATGTTCTTAGTTTTGCATGTGCTAAAAGGTTTTGCACACGCTAAAGGTCTTATTAAATCAAGCCCGATATGTGCCAGTCTCTTAACGCTGTGCCATTGAATATTTTGTTCCTAACAAATGTGGCTCAATATGCACTAATAACTGGTGTTATATTTAATGTTATTTTACCACAAGCTAGAGCATAACCTATACATTTTTATATATGGAAACATCTCGCTCAGAATATCTCGGCAGATATGAGAAAACCCCAGGGACACAATGACTTGATTGCGGTGTGCCTTCAGTTTTTAGTCCGCAGCTGCATATTTACACAGGTTTCCCAAGTACCGTACTAGCACGGGATTTGCTGTGCATTAAGTTTAGGATGGTCTTGATTGCTGCGTGCAATTGGAGTTCCGTATCAGCTGATCCCCTGGAAGTCTCCTGCTAATCCTGAAGTTCCCTGCTCATGTTTTACCCGCCGTTGTGCGCAAGCTCCTGAGCGGAGTTCAGAGACGTTTATAGGTACATGCATCAGTTCTGTTGCAAGCACTGCAAAAGCAGAGAATGGAAATGTTTTAATATTTGAAGTGGGATCATTTTTTTATTCCTAAAATATCTATACAGTTATAAAGCACAGAGTTTGGTACTTTTCAGGGTTTCCTACAGAAATAACTACAATGACCACAGACTCCCAGCCCTCAAAATCATTAACTTACAGTATGTACCTTCTGACCACATGCAACTTCACACATCCACACGATAAAGCCCCAAACTTAGGTTATTTTTGCAATTTTTTCACTTCTGGCCCTCTCTTAGTACTGCAGTGACTCCACATTGGCCCTCTCTTAGTACTGCAGTGACTCCACACTGGCCCTCTCTTAGTACTGCAGTGACTCCACACTGGCCCTCTCTTAGTACTGCAGTGACTCCACACTGGCCCTCTCTTAGTACTGCAGTGACTCCAAATGACTCCTCCCTCTGTACTGCAGTGATTCCACATGACTCCCCCCTCTGTACTGCAGTGATTCCACATGACTCCTCCCTCTCTACTGCAGTGACTCCACATGACTCCTCCCTCTGTACTGCAGTGACTCCATACTGTTCCTCTCTCCTGGCCCACTGCATTCCGCCTCACACAAAGCTGTATACTTTCAAACATTTTTTTTTCTCCTGTGCATAGAGACAAAAGAGCCATGTGGGACAGCTTACCCATATGTACAGGTATCCTGCATTCTCTCTCTCTCTCTCTCTCTCTCTCTCTCTCTCTCTCTCTCTCTCTCTCTCTCTCTCTCTCTCTCTCTCTCTCTCTTGTTCTGCGGCTTGCAGTAGCATTTCTCCTGCATCAATCTGGGCCCTTATCCTTCCTGGCACACAGCACTTGTTGATCTCCCAGGCTCCATCTGCCTCAATGCTTGCCAATGTCTTGGCATACATTCCCAAGGACACAAAGGCACGACAATAAATAAAGTAATAAATAAATAAATAAATAAGCAGCATAAGTGGATGACTTTGAGTGCAGGGCAGGCGGAGGTCAAACTTGAGAAGCACACAGCCACAGACTCAGACTCTATTAACAGGGGACACGGGAAGACGCTTCAGTCGTGTCTCAACATGCATTTCCCCGTAAACCTGAAAATGTTACAGCCATTCTGTAACAGCCAGTTGTGCCTCTCCGTGCAATACGTTCAGGGAGAATAGTCTACAAAGGTCTGCGAATTGCCACTAGCAATCATGTTCAGTAGCCGGGTCGACTGTATTAACAATGCCACACGGACCAATTACTTGTATTTTTCATTTTCACCCCCAATTTGGAGTGCCCAGAAGTGCAGGTTCATTGCTGCGGCATGTTCCATCAATCCGGGAGGGATTCACACTTGCACACGTGCAGACAGCTCCTTTGCACTACGCAGCGGACCAAGGCTGGCGCTCAAGTGACTGGTGGAGTCCCCAGTGGCTACTGAGGCATGGGTTACCCTGTGGACTAACAGCTCCCCTCCCTGTGTAATGCTGTGGCCTGGGGAGGGAGGTCTGTCCATGAGTGGAAGTGGGGGAAGGGGATAAGTCCCAAATCAACCCCTGGCTATAATTATATGTAAACCAATGGTGACAGATTTTGTCACTGTAGAACTGCAGTAAAACGAATATTGAAAAACCGCAGTGACCACAGTTTCACAATATCAATGAGCAACTTAAATGTACTGCTATGAAATAATGGAATTTAGATTAATATGTATATATACAGTGCCCTCCACTATTATTGGCACCCCTCTTACAAGCAATACTATATCGTCTCTGCATTTCAATGGATCTCTATGGGAATTGGGTTTGGATTTAGCTGTAAATTATGTTTATCCCATTGAAATCTATGGAAAAATAAGTCAGGAGAAGAAACCGTTCAAGTTATCCATCCATAGCTACTGTATTTCTGGCAGCAGAGTGATGGTTTAAAGCTTGTTTGATACGTCAGACCCTTGATGACTTAGAGCCATTTAGCCAACCATGTGTTCCCTACTGTTCCATTGTAATCTAGTCCCACCCCCAATTCCAATACCTGTTATAGTATCGCTTGTAAGAGTATCAGAAAATAAGATATCAAGCGTCTTTTGATGTTGTTGGGACACAGACATCAGGAAGTCATGGCATGCAAAGATTATAAAAAAGGATTACTTTATTCTATATATAAATGCAGGGGTGCCAATAATTGTGGCACACTTGGTTTTGTTAAAAATGATTATTTCTTGAAGAGGGATTTTTTTTCTCATAATAAATTTACTTCAATTAAAGGTTGGATTTTTCTAATTTTTTCAGTGTGACATTAAGCTGATTCACCAAACGGTGAATTTTTTATAACCCTTTTTATTCATCTTTACCAGGGGTGCCAATAATAGTGGAGGGCACTGTAATATATATATATATATATATATATATATATATATATATATATATAGTATATATTCTCACCTTTGAAATGAGGTGCCCAATGTTTATGATTATGAGGAAATGGGTTAATGTTAGTTATTCAAAGGGAGGGCTTCTCTATATGTTTAGTGAAAATGAAAAAAACTGACACCTAGTTTTTAAAATAAACTAGCAACAACCTTTGTTTTTAATCATGTCATCATAATTAGGCCTTGTTTACAAACCATATTGACATACAATACTGTGATTTGTACCGTGTACCACCCAAACATCTGAAAATAATAAGGTGTGACACTCACCTACGTGGATACGTGACTGCACTCTGTACACACCTGAACCAGATCCACCACTTGGGAGCCCCTAAAATTACTACAGTGCACATTAGTTTTCTGCTTAGAGTCAGATCATTGTGGTACAACTATTGAACTTAAGTGTTAAATGGTCAATAATGTTACTTCAAAGCGGTCTGTAGTGTCCATCCACATTCTGTTTAAATCTTGTGAAGCATGCAGTGCAGACCACATTTAGCTTAGAATTTCTAAATATGTTAATGTATGTTGATATGTCATGAATGACTTCAAAAACTGGGCATAGCCTGATATGTGTGTTTAGGATTCTGATATTTTGGTGATATTTTGAAGTGTCCTCAAAAGTGGACAATCTGAGAGTGAGGCAATGCACAGTTCAGACACGACTGCGATAATATCATATCCGTGACGATATTTTGATATTGACTCCTTCAAGCTAAAGCTAAGCAGCTCACAAAAAACATATTTATTTTTTGAAAAAAATAAATAAATCTATCTTCTACATCCAATAAGGATCAATAGATCAGTGTATCAGCACAAGGGTATTAACTAAACACAACATTTTTGGTATTTTATGAAAAGGAGTTAACTGGAAAAAAAAAGCAGGTTGTGTGGTAAATAGACTGTACAAAAACTACTGTTATTTATCTTTTTACCAGACGTTGCTATCCAGGGCAACATACATGGCTTACAATGCACCTGTATCCATTTATACAGCTTGATATTAACTGGAGCAACACAGGTTAAGTACCGTGCTCAAGGCTACATCAGCAGAGCCTCTTTCCTACACAACCTTCAGCTCTTTAAACCTGCCACTCTACACTGCCATTGTTCTGCACCCTGCATGGCTCTGCTGTGGCTGTGTACCACTATCCCATAGTTTTACAACTGTGCTGTCTTTATCACCTTAATTAATACATACACCTCAATTACCTACTGTAATACTGGGTGAGCTAGTGTGTGTGTGTGTGTGTGTGTGTGTGTGTGTGTGGTGTGTGTGTGTGTGTGTGGGTGTATGCGCGTGTGTGTGTGTGTGTGTGTGTGTGTGTGTGTGTGGTGTGTGTGTGTGTGTGTGTGTGTGTGTGTGTGTGCGTGTGCGTGTGTTACCCAAAATTGCTATACCACTTCTTCACATCACTGAGAAACAATGCTATTGCAATTACCGGTACAACTAGAATGTTGACCCATTTAGATAATCGATATGCTACTAGCTTAAAAAAAGATCATAGGGACACACTCAATCTGGGAATACTTATTATCTGTGAATTTCTATTAATCTGCTTGATTGTGCTGGCTAGACAAGGGTTCAGAAATTATGTGATAATTATTGGCAAAAAATAATGTGTTTATATATCATTGTGATTCCCCCCTCACATTATTAACTACTTCCATTGTGTTATGTTCTCACATTGTCATGCCTTTAATGAGCTCAATGCCTGTGTTAAACGTTCATTCTTTGTTGTGTAAAATAAAACGGTTATAGTTTTGAACCACATTATGGTTCACACAGACTTTATGCACCTGCTATTTTTTCCACTGTATTTGTAATATTTTAATTGAAATCATTTGTATTTCTTGTATTTTATCTCCAATAAAATATTATAGTGTATAACAATGTAGTGCAAAAAAATTACCTTACTGACTTTTTTGTTTATGCTCCTTGATTGAGTTTTTTTCTATATACGTATATTATGACAAGGTCATATACTGTATGTGCACACAGATGAGAACAGGGATGCTTTCTGTAGGAGGAGAGTAACAGGGATGCTTTCTGTAGGAGGAGAGTAACAGGGATGCTTTCTGTAGGAGGAGAGTAACAGGGATGCTTTCTGTAGGAGGAGAGTAACAGGGATGCTTTCTTTAGGAGGAGAGTAACAGGGATGCTTTCTGTATGAGGAGAGTAACAGGGATGCTTTCTGTAGGAGGAGAGTAATAATGAGCTGAGCAGACGCAGACGATCCTCTTTTATTTGCCTCCATGATTGGAGTATTGTGTATGACAGAAATATTTAATGATGGCCCTTTCTCCGGAGCTATTTCCTGAAGCCGTGCGATTGGCTGCATGGGCCCGCGCAGCCAGAGTCTGGGAATAGGAAGCTGTATAGCGGCGAGGCAGAGTCAGGTGGGGGGAGGGGAGGAGTGGAAGGGGGGGGTGAGCAGCTGTTTCTCTTTTCTGTCATTATCCTGACCGCTCTCACTGAAACCCATTTGATGAAAGTCAAATAATGCGCTGGCCGTGATTATGTGATGACAGGAATTTACCTACAAAGTTAATCCCGCATTGGGGTTACATTTCGATTAATTTTTCCCGGCTTGCACCGTCATCTCTGGGGGTGGGTAAAAGGCGGGGGGGGCTTTGAGGCTTGCTTCTTAACCAATGTGGTTGAGGAGGGGGGTGGGGTTAATGTAAAGGGTGGGGGGTTGGGGAGCAGACACAGCACATTAAGAGAATTCATGCGCAGAGCACACAGATAGCTCTCCTTCTCCACGTAGCTCCCACTGGCAGTTCAGGTCATTCCCAGGCAATAAGAAGAAATATCAAGCTGAATAAATGAAGCTGTAAGTGTCTTCCTGGCCATGGTGCTCTCTGAGTGCAGACAGTACTCCTAGATGTTGAATAATGCTGCATGTTAATCAGACTGTAGGCCCCTTTGGAGAATGAAGCCCTCGAGGTTGAGATTTTCTTGCATTAATTTTAGTATATATATTAAAATTAACGCAACATCTTAGACTTTATAGTAGACTGAAGAGAGGGTATTTAGTCCCACTGGGTATTCCACGCTGAGAAATTCTGTGATTCCAGTTTGGCACTTAAAAAGAAAACAACAACAACAAAAAACATCGCCTATTTCCTATGTCTAAGATAGTGTGGCAGGTCAGAGGTCAAATCACTATGGTAGATCTGTACTGCAATGAGAGGGTATTACACTGTAAGGAAAGGCATCTCTAGAACAAATAATTCAAATTCAGATCTTAAAGGAAGTCTTTTGATGAGACACTGCACCATTTCTGATATTCCCCAATATTGACTGATATATCAAATACCTCTTGGTTCAGCCGTTAGTTCATTGAATTGTGATTGTAATAAATACATCCCATAGCCTTCATAATAGTATATATACTGTATATATTAACATATACATACACAACTGTTTTAGACCAAATTCAGTCCTTGCATTGTATATTTATATTGTAAGAGAAGATATGAAAGTAAAAGTCATGTAAGGTGTTTGGATAACTTTTGCTATTATAAATGTATTGTCCTGAGAGTGTGTGAGGTAAAGAGGGAATTTGAAATTAAGCAATGTTAGTAGTATTATATTGAAATGAGTTCTTCATGTTTGTTTCACTACAAGAGCTGATACAAATGAAATTAGATTTCTCTCTGGGCCATTACCAGCAAAATGAACACGTAGAATGTGATGTCAAATTGCATCTAAGCCATTTGAAAGCATTTACCAGAGATTGAAATCATAAGTCTGCATTACAGGAATTTGTGATTTAGAGGGAACAGTCAGATCATCTTTGTTCCTTTATATCATTATTCTCCTGGCATTCTCAATTTTGAGAAATTACTTCTCTCTAGATCTCCTTTGTTTTTCCAGTGAGATAGTTTGTAGATTAATCAGTAAGTGATATTTACAGAGGAAATGTCACATATCAACAAAAGTACTTTGTGTAAAATTATTTGAACTCTCTAAGACATTTTTGTTGGTGTATGCATAATCAATGATCACAAATAAAAATTTTAACAATTTTTTAACTGCCCATCAGTTCTATGTAAATTTTGTTTGCGAAAGCGGGGCTTCTGTATTTATGTTGGGAAGAACTGAATTGGAAAGGGGTGGTGTAGGTTTGTGAAGTCCCTATCCTGACTGATCCTGGAATTCTTCAGCAGTCCAATAAGGTTGATCTTATCCAGCTTGGCTATAATCTATTGCATCTCCAACACCTAGAGCAGCCTCAAAAGCAGGATTGACCCATCCTACCCCTACGCTATCCTCAAGGAGAAGCACCGACATGAACAGGCTGTTATCCCCATGCATTCTGTGTCTTATTAAAGTAACACACACACACACACACACATGCAGATGCACACGCACAAGCAAATGTGCACACGCACATGCGTGCATAAGCATACACACATATGCGCATGTGCACACACACACACACACACGCATGTGCGCACACACACACACACACAAACGTGCACACGCACACACACACACACACACACACACACACACACACACACACACACACACACACACACACACACACACACACACACGCAGCCACTCTCTGTATTCCCCATCTCTCCCCCATTGTCTTCATAAATACAGCCAGGGACAAAACACAAGCTTCATGCTCAAGTGTAGCCTAAAATAGAAAAGAATACCGAGGGATGAGCTACAATTCTCCAAAGCACTTGAACCAACATTCATATTGGCCAAAAGGAATAGGTGCCTTTACCCCGCCCTCCACTTCAGTGAACCAGCCCCAGCGCAGAAATGTTAGACATTCCTTTATTCCGCTACTTGCTCTGCTATTTCCAGGAAAGTGCAATCTTTGCCTTAGGCTTTAATTATGTCCAATTTGCTTAGCTGGGTCTAAAACATTTAGAGGGGGGGGGGGGGGGGGGCGCTCTGACCTATTTATTAAAGCAATGTTCCCTTTTCAAAGAGTCACAATTAAGCTGCACAGAACATTTGAGGGAATCTGCATTAATAAAAATGGTATTCTAATGGATAGATATCATTTGCTTCTTCCTCTCTTTCTGCGTGTGTTATTCCAGGCTTTGCAATTTAGCCGTTATTCGGAATTAGGTCAGTATTGTTCCAGTCACAAAAACACTTACATGAATAGCACTGGTGCTTTTAATTAATTCTTACACTTTAGGTAAGATAAAATTGTTTGTATTGATGCTCCCTTTCCAAATTCCAAAAATAGAGCAACTTACTGAGGGGTTTATGTCTGTCGTTTTGAAGAGAAAACAATATATTCATGCATGAATATGTGATGGCATTCAAATACATATATACACGTATTAACTTTTTAATTAGCATTTTGAAACGTGATTTGGAATGATTTTGAATGCAAATCTAATGGCATTATTCTACATTGGTAATGTTTCTGCACAATATCCAGACCGACGCTCGTTATTAAAATGAACAGCGTACGTATTTGCAAAGCTTTAAGATGTCCCAAAACCCTTTAATGTTTTATCGCTCTGATTCGCCATGTCCCCAGAAACACAGCGTTCCAGACAATGCAGCACTTCCACCAAACCCCCCATTACAGCCCATCAAGATGCGTTTGCTATTTAATTTATGTAAATTGGAAAGCAACACAGGAAAGGCATTAGACAAGTTTATGTTAAAGAGAAAGCAAGATTTGACTATTAAGAGCGAGTTTAATATTAGCCTTTAAAAGAGACTGTGCAACTGTACATTTCTTTGTGCTCCTCTGTGTCTGATTGCATCAGTGTAGCGTCCTTTAAGAAGCACTACAATTTGTTAATAAGACAGTCATCTACATGCTGTCTTAAAGATTACATCTCTTTCTTTGACTTATTCTGGAGTCATGTTTAGCCACAAATATACATATTTTTAATACTTTGTATTAAATCACATATGTATCTATTACTGTATGCTTTGTTTGTCTATGTGAAAATAAACAGAATTAAGAATATATTTATACGAAATACAATAATCCAATGCATGGATTTTTAAGGATATTAGTAAGATGCTGTTGTCAGTGTGAATGTATATTAATGTACATGTAAGTTATTTGCATGTTTTTCTATTTTCTTTGTATATACAGTAAAAGTATAGCTCAGTACAGTTCAGCTCTCTATATATCAGATATCTCTTTGCTCTTTGTTAAAAGATCATACTGCATGTGACTCTCCTGTCATTGTATAGCACAGGCTAGTTGTTCTGTTGACAATCCGGTAACATTTGTTTGTTGCGTTTGCCTGTTAGAAAAAAAAGAAATGTTAATGAATTTTACAAAAAAAGATCCGTACCCCGGGTGACTTCAGAAAAGGACTAACCTGAAGAATGAGGAGAACTGGAGAATGCTTTCCTCATTCTTTGTTTTAGTCTTTTTCTGGAGTTACATGGGTAAGGATCTTTGTAGGCCTACAGTGAGCACCATAATTCATTGGACAGTGACACATTGTTTGTTATTTTGAGGTTCAAGTGCAGACTGTCAGCTTTAAGTTGAGGGTATTTTCATCCATAGCGGATGAACTGTTTAGAAATTATAGAACCTTTTGTACATTTTTTAAATAATTTTTAATATTTGGTCGCATATCCTATGCATGCCATGACTTCCTGATGTCTGTGACCCAACAATATCAAAATCTTATTTCTGGTACTCCTACAAGCGATACTATAACCTCTCTGCATTTGACTGGATCTCCATGGGAATTGGGGGGTGGGACTAGATTTAGCTGTAAATTACACTGGAACAGCACAGCACACATGGTTGGCTAAATGGCTCTAAGTCACAAAGTCAGCCCCACAAAGGTGACAATGGCAAGGAAAACTCCCTGGATGGCATGTAAGAAGAAAACCCATCCGGGCCTGCTCAGTGAATGAGTTTGTAGGGACGACAAGATGCAAACAAACCCATTTTTAATCGGGTTGTATGGCGCATCCGGAGGTCGGGGGTTGGGGTGGTGGGCTGAAGCGGACGATGGTGGGACGAGGGGATGTGGATGCAAACAAACCCATTTTTAATCGGGTTGTATGGCGCATCCGGAGGTCCGGGGGTTGGGGTGGTGGGCTGAAGCGGACGATGGTGGGACGAGGGGATGTGGATGCAAACAAACCCATTTTTAATCGGGTTGTATGGCGCATCCGGAGGTCCGGGGGTTGGGGTGGTGGGCTGAAGCGGATGATGGTGGGACGAGGGGATGTGGGTGCAAACAAACCCATTTTTGGTGACCCTCACAAGGGAAAAGAAAGGATGAGCTTAACACAGTAGATGTATACCAACCCTGATGTGTGGTGGGCCTCCATTAGAAGGGAAAATATATCCTCACAACAAGTAGAATATGCCAAACCAAAGATTAGTGCTGAATCCAGTGACTAAACTGATTATGTTTATCTCCATTAATGAATGCTCCTCATCATGTGACTCATGGGACATAGGCCTAGATAAAATAAATATTTGCCCTTAAATTGGACCCCTGATTAAATTGCAAGTGTTCATTTATTCTTCATATGAACAGTTTGGCAAGTTCGCTGCACAAACTGTCCATGAAGAAAAAAACAGAGCTTGCAATAATTTAAGGACAAATCAAATCATGTGGCCTGTCACACCCCGCATGGACTTCTGCTTGTTAAGGCCATTTCATAGTCGGCAAAAAAAGTATGCGTACAGACATCCGTAGGGTCCGCACGGACTTAAGGACATGATAGCAGACCCAAAGCGGGTAAAATTATTTTATTATGTTATAAATAAATGAAGGTTGGCCCATTCACTGGTGAAGAGAGCAAAAGTATATATTTACATTTCAGGGATATTAATTACCTACTGTATAGCTGTTTCTTTTTCCTCGTTTCTTATTTTATACTGCCTTTAAAATCCTATGGGCCCTGTTATACAGTGTATTTTGGGTCTATGCATTGGGTCTATGTTGGCATGTTTTGTTTCAAAATACTGTCTACTACATACTATATATACAATCAGTGGCCACTTTATTAGGTAGACCTGCTCATTCATGCAAATAGCCTACTCCTCCAAACAGCAAATCATGTGGCTGCAACTCAATATACGTATATAACGCATGCAGACATGGTAGGTTTAATTGTTGTTCAACCAAACATTAGAAATGGACAAGATGCGTGATCTAAGTGACTTTGGCCATTGTATTATTGTTGGTGCCTGATGTGGTGGTTCCAGCGTCTCAGAAACAGCTGCCCTGCTGGGATTTTCATGCACTACCATTTCTAGAGTCAGAGAATGGCGCAATACACACTGCAGCTCTGTGGGCTAAAACACCTTGTTAATGAGAGAGGTCAAGACGAGAATGGCCAGACTCATTCAAGTGAACATTAAAGGCAACAAATGGTCAAATAACAGTTGTTTACAATGGCGGTGTGGAGAAGGGCATCTCTGAATACAGAACACGTCAAACCTTGAAGTGGATGGGCTACAGTGGCAGAAGAAACAGGTTTCCACTCCCGTCAGCTAAGAACAGGAAGATGAGGCTACAGTGGTCACGTGATCACCAAAACTGGATGACTGAAGAACACTGGCTGGTCTGACAACTCTTAATGTAAGCTGCAACGTGCAGATGGTAGGGTCAGAATTTGACATAAACAGCATGAATCCATGGATCCATCCTGCCTTGCGTCAAAGGTGCAGGCTGGTGGTGGTGGTTTAATGGTGTGGGGGATGTTTTCTTGGCACACCTAATACCAATTGAGCATAATTTGAATAGCATACCATAGGATACCTAAGCATTGTTGCTGACCATGTGTATCAGGATAATGTGTCATGCAGGATAATGTGTCATGTCACAAAGCACACATCATCTCAAGCTGGTTCCACAAACATGCCAGTGACTTCAGGTTAGTCTAATGGCCTGCACCATTCCCAGATCTCAATCCAATAGAGCACCTTTGGGATGGAATGAGAGGTTCACAGCATGAATGTACGGCTGAACATACTGCAGGATCTATGTGATGCTGTCAAGTCAAAATCCCCTAGGAATGTTTCCAGTCAAAATCCCTAGGAATCCCCCTGTCATGGATCAAAATCCCTAGGAATGTTTCCAGCAGCTTGTTGAATCATAAATCAGGCAATGGCTATAGAAAAATAGCTTCATGTCTGATACAACCTATTTCGACCATTAGGGCAATAATTAAAACATTTAAAGCAACTGAAGCTGTAATGAACCTGCCTGGAAGAACATGCAAGTGTAGTTTGCCCCCACACAGAGGATGGTCAAGAGGCAAACATTTCTCCAAGGATCACAGTTGGAGAATTGCAGAAGTTGGTTGCATCCTGGGGTCAACAAGTCTCCAAAAGTGCAATTAGACACCGCATTTAGAAGGTTTGCCAGATGAAAGCCTCTTCTGTCATCATACCACAGAAATAAGTGCCTGGAGTTCAAGGCTACCGGAATTGTGTTCGAACTGGGGTGCGATGGTCAGACAAGAGAATGATTTAGCTTTTTGGCAATAAATAACAATGGTGCGTTTACCATAATAAGAGGCATAGTTCTGCAGAAAAGAACCTTATCCCCACTGTGAAGTATGGTGGTAGATATGTGATATGTGTATAGCTGTTTTTCCTCCAAAGACCCTGGGAACCTTATAAGGATACATGGCATCATGAACTCCATCAAATACCAAGAGATTTTTAACCAAAATCTGACTGCCTGTGGAAAAATGCTAAACCTAGATTGTGGTTGGATTGGGACAATGATGGAAAGCATACGCAAAAATGGTTCACTGACCAGAAAATTAAGGTTTTTAAATAGCCATCCTAGTCCCCTGACCTGAACCCCATTGAAAACCTGTGGGGTTGAGCTGAAGAGCAGATTCCACAAGCGAGGCCCAAGGACTCTGAAGGATCTGGAGAGATTCTCCATGGAGGAATGGTCTCAAATCCCTTGCTATGTGTTCTCCAACCTCATCAAACATTACAGGAGAAGACTCAGTGCTGTTATCTTGTCAGAGGGCGGGAGGACTAAATACTAAATACAGGGATGCCAATAATTGTGGCACATATCTTCTTCAAAAATAAAAATAAGTTTGCATTAAAGATTTGCTTTTTCTCTGATCAATGGTATCACAATGGAACCATTTTCTCATAGAAAACATTTGATGAACAACAAACTCAATTTAATCCTGCTGGTATTGCTTTTATTAATTATTAATTGCGGTTGCCAATAACTCTGATGGGCAATATATATATATATATGTAGAGAGAGAGAGAGAGAGAGAAATAAAGAAAGATAGGAATAATATTGAAACAGACCTGAATGATAGTAAATAAAGAAAGGCAGTTAGCATTGTAATGGTTTCTCTGAGCAGTTCATCGACTAATGCCTCCCATGGATCTTATGAAGTGCTTTTCATCAAAAATGTATGAGAATATCCCTTTATGTACATAGGTCTAAATACATTGCTTCCTGTTATACATTATTGAATTATTATAAACTCATGTGAAAGCACGTTGAGTCCATTCACTTGGTTAGATGGTGTGCAAGGGAACGTACTGAGGGGTCAAATAATCCGTAATAAACTACATATCAATGGAAAATTAAATGTGCTGCCTCATTCTGTTTGAGATGATGATGTGCAGTTTGATATTCATATTGTGTGTTTATTGATACCAAATACAATACCAATAAGGGGCCTGCCAAAACTGTTTCCCATGTTCTGCTGACATACATTGAAATATCACAGATACCAGTTCGATTAGTTTTGATAATCTGATTCAAATTTTAATAATTTGATTTACCCCCCCCCCCCCCCAAAAAAAAAAAAAAAAAAAAAAAATATATATATAAATTAATAATTAATTAATTAATTAATTAACGTTAAATTGAAAGATGCCAAACTGAAAGATAATGACTCTGTCCCATTCTTCTAAGTATGCAATGTACATTCTTCTAAGGTAGCATTTTCATTATTTTCACAATTTGCACTTCATAGGCATGTCCCAAACCAAAGTCAACAAAAAATGCGTCCTTATTTAAGCTAAATTTGAAGGCAACATCCGATGTATTGCTCACCAGTGAGGATATCCCATAGGTCTCTGTGATTACCTCTGGCTTCTCACTTCTATTAAAATAAAGGCAGCTGAAACAATGATATTTTAATTATTTAATGTGTGTAATGTTAATAAGCCTTGGTGAGCTTTCTCTTAACTAGTCAGCTAACGAGCTAGTTATCACGTTACTTTCCAATAGACAAGCTAATATAGCATTATGAACAAGAGTAAACACTGAACTCATATGACGTCATCCTACCTTCAAAGTGCGTCCCAAATTCAATGCCTTTTGAGGTTCCTTTACCATTAGAACACTACCTTCTAAGGATGGAGGCACCAATGATACTGCCTTTCGTTTGAGACACAGCCAATATTTCTCACCCAAAATTATCATTGCTGTTTAAATTCTCCTCGCCGTTTTCATTTTTTCTTATTCAGGGCCAGATTAACTAAGGAAAGAGTTTCAGCCCAAAAACATTTGCTATATTGCAGCTCTGTTGTGGTCGCAGATACCGACACCTTAACGACCAATTTACCCAGACATATTCTAATTATGCTATCAAATAAATTGGGAGCCCCATTTTTCAGTAGGAGAGACCCATTAAAAGGGTCAGAAACAATATGGCAGGATTAAATGCCCAGATTAAAAGGCACTAAGAAATGGATACAGAGCAACCAGGCACAAGTTGTGAGGGAATCACAAGTACATTTACAGATCAGGAAATAGAAGTCAACGGTCAATGTGGTACAGCTTCACAATGCCATATTACAACATGGGAATACAGCACCAATGGAGAGGTGAAAAAATTGTAGGAGTGTGAGCTATCGGCTATGGCCGACTGCTTTCAGGAGTTCGAAAAATTCCCACGCAAAGAGGAGAGTCGCAATTAATGCATGCTTTAGTAAATTAGACGGAATACTCAATTTTCCTAATTTACACAATCTCCACCCTGTTTTAGCACAGGTATACTGTACATATGCATGAACAGATTTCAACCATGCATCAAAAGGGAAGTCTACAGAGTGACGTAAATTACATCCCAATCCTGTTTTTGAACCATTGCTACTGTTCAGTAAATCTGACATGGATATTGTGACCTTGTAGCAACAGCTTGTACATCGAAAAAGCAGTTGCAATTATCCAATATATCTGGCCCTCAGTCTTTTACAGAAGTTATGAGTGCTGACTGCTGAGTCATAAAACATTAATATCGAAACTTGCTTTTTAGTTTTCACCCTATAACATTTCAAAAGGCAATTATATTAAGGATTTATCTATAGGCTAAATCGAGGGTTTCTGGGCCACAACAAAGACAGCTGTCCCTTTAAACAAAAGGAGGAAATTAGAACAAATTAGTTGGAAACACTGAAACCAAATCTTCAGTGCAGGCTACAATCATCCCCATCATAGTACCTGATTGTGAATGCAGCTCTATCTTCACACAAGAGTAAGGGGAAAATTCCTTCAACTGAAATAATTTGATGATAATCTGAGGCAGACACTGACCTTTAATTATAAAGAACTGAGAAGTGCAAGTTGTGTCTTTATGTCCCCCAAATGTCAACTTATTTATGAAATCAAAATGGAGCAGGTTTTGTCTCCATAGGTAATATATGCAATCATGACAGTTAACAAAAGTTTCCTCTGATATTATTCTTTATTGTTTGTTTTTGTTGTTGTTTACAAAAATGCACATATAATTGAGGTATTTTTGAGCTTCTCAAGATTAAAGTATGTTTTAAATTGATGTAAAGGCATGTTAAATAGCTAGATTATCCTCCCATGAAACTACAGGATGAATAATATCCTCTCATTAAACTTTACTCACAAAGACAAATAAACAAATGCAAATGAGTCTCTCATTATTTTCCACAATAAAGGCCGAGGCCTTGAATATTCATTTTGGCCACAGAACATGGCAAATCATATAATTTGCATATGATTTCTGATATATTTGCCTTTTAACGTGTCTTCTTTTGAAACTTATTTATTTTATAAATTCAGTTACACATTTGTTCATCCAAGAATCCACAAATCAAATTGCATATAATCTCTTTGCACCTGATCAGAAATTTAAATGATCTTGGCTTGCAGATAATAATTCCTCAACTTCTGAATCAGGTCAGTGTTGACTATTGTCATAATGTTGACTATTGTATAAATCAAAGTGTTTAAATATTATAATAATACCTTGCATTTATATAGCGCCTTTCACGACACTCAAAGCGCTTACAGTGACGAGGGGGAAACTCACCTCTACCACCACCAATGTGTAGCACCCACCTGGGTGATGCAGCGGCAGCCATTTTGTGCCAGAATGCTCACCACACATCAGGAGGTGGAGAGGGAGAGAATGATTATTAGCCAATTAAACTGGGGGATGATTAGGTGGCAGATTGAAAGAGCCAGGTTGGGATTTTAGCCAGGACACCGGGGAAACCCCTACTCTTTGCGATAAGTGTCATGGGATCTTTAATGACCACAGAGAGTCAGGACCTCAGTTTAACATCTCATCCGAAAGACGGCATCTCCTACATCGCAGTGTCCCCATCACTGCACTGGGGCATTGGGATTTATTTGACCAGAGGGAAGATTGCCCCCTACTGGTCCACCAACACCACTTCCAGCAGCAACTTAGTTTTCCCAGGAGGTCTCCCATCCAAGTACTAACCAAGGCCACACCTGCTTAGCTTCAGCAATTCAGCAGGAGCAGATTGCATGGTGGTATGGCTGCTGGCAATATCTTAAAAAATGTCAAATGAGCACTGTAATAATCAATCATTATTGGAAAATTTAGGAAAATATATCCACATCCACATTTAAAACCTTACAGGGGAATTACACAGAAAAATGATGTTTGATTTTTTGACGAGTAGCTGTCCTCCTGATTAAAATGAGCTCTCAGCCAACTCTCTACCTATAGTGGGAGCAGAGATAAAGCACAAAACTACTGTGCATGTTCCAGGTACCAGTTTTACTGTGGACTACAATGGCCAGGGGTTTACAGTTTATGGGCGGGTGTCAGATAATGCCAGTCACAGGTTGCCACTCCAGGGCTGAGCATTACTACTAATCTTGCCAGGAAGCCGTTCTTCGAGAGATGCTAACGTCACTCGCTGGCAAGCTAGCCACTAATGTTACAGTTCTACTGAAAAAATTTCACCACCATTAGCTGGAGTCAACAGAGAAAAACGGGGGCAATATTCATGAAGTTTTATTTAGGAAAACAACCCTTCATTTATCTACTTTTGGCATAGTGAAAATATTAGCTAGCATAGCCAGAAGTCTGTGAAACTTACGTTACTCATTTCTCCTCCCGGTCCACCATCAGTCATCATTTAGCCGAGGCTCTCCCGGGTTGGCTGCACGTAACTTAGCAGCAACTTGCAAGTACATGCAGGCATCTGTATTTTAATATTATTGCCTGAAGACTCATAGAAAGAGGAAGACAATTGTAAGTACTGATATAAATTGCCTAACCTAACCGAAGACTTCAGAACTGACAAGTTAGCTGTTTTTTTTTCATATCTTGATATGCTACTACACCTTGACTCACTATCAGCTTTTGTTCATGCAAAAAAGCATTACAAATGCTTTTACTTTTATACTCTTTAATACTATCAGAAATTTCACATGAAAGTATGTATCGATATTGTCATGTGGAGAAAGGATCTTTCTAGATGTCATCTCACCGAGAAAAAGCTTTTAGTTTCTGACTTTATTTACAAACAGAATTACAAATTTTTAAAAATGTTTTTTTTTCTTCTCACAGACATACTCTGGCTAACTTTAGGGGCAGCTAATATATTATGGTTGCATACAGTTTAAAAAATCTACTACTACTTACGACTACTACTACAACTACTACTACTACTACTACTACTACTACTACTAATAATAATAATAATAATAATAATATACATTCCACTTTTTTGTGACAGTTGGAAATGTATGAAAATGTGAGATATTACTGTCATTTATTAATATTTCTTGTAAAATACACACTGCAAAAAAAAAATATGGTTAAAGTCTGTAAAATAGGAAAGGTACAAAATTGTAAACAGCTGGAATATACAATCCAGTTGCCAGAATTTTACTGTAATTATTATTATTTTTTTACATTGCAGGTGTCAAACAGAAATACACATGCATTGATATTATAAACTTTTAACATGACATGAATCCAGATTTACTTCTCTTTGAGTTGGAAAATGGAAACCCCACCATGTGTTATGTACTAAAATAAATAAAAATATTTTTGTCAGTTTAATTTAAATCCTCATGACACATTTACATGCCTCTAATGTACATTGCATACTTCAGACACCATTCTATTGTACCTTAATTCATTGGTCAAATACACTCATCAATGTAACAGCTAACTATCTTGAGTTTTAGTCAATCATCTGTATTGGACAGTACACATAAACACATTCTTAGCCTTCTCCAAAACTTTCATTATCGGACTATAGCTATAATTTAGCAATAGATAAACTATAACTTTTGGCTCCAACCTGACAACATTACTTAACATTAGCCACACAACTGGATTATGGACAATAGCTAAGAGACTAGCTAGTGAAAATGGTGGTTTTTCTCCTCAATGGATGGAAGTCTCTTTGAAATACCCCTAAAATGCCCCTATGTCTTTCTGATTTTGGTGGGCTGTGAAGTGGATGTTTGAGGCCTTACCCTGGTTGATGAACACTTAGATTCTTTAAACAGGGGGAATCAAAATCACTCAGGAATATGGAGTCTATGTAATGTATGTACTATATAGCAAACATAAGAGTTCACAAATACAATATTCACTGGCCATTGCTTATTTTGATTGTTATTTTATGTGAAATGGTGGTGAAATGCAACGCACAGTTTATGTGACTTAGGGAGCTTTGAAAACTATTTGTTTAAAGTCCAAACTTTATTACAGACTTGTTTTATTGAAATAAAGTAGAGGGGTTATAGGTTTTATATGATTCATTTAAATGCAGAAGGTGACATCAGTCAGTTGTATAGTGGTCAAAACCACAATATGTTGAAAAAGTATTTTACGATTTATTTTCCTGTCCATTTAAAGGAAATGTTCCCATGGGCCTCTCCCCAAGATCAGGCATTTGAAGTGAAGTAGCCCATTTTTTTTCAATGATTATTAGTGGAAACAGCTGATGTGTCTCAACCATAGACTGTATAAAAATATGGACAAAGCCACTGTGATGTCACCCATTGCCTTTCCACGGCCTCGTAAAAACTGAATTGAAGCTCTGGATGTCTTTTTCGCCGCCCGTTTGTACAAACTGTGCCTGCTCCGTGGAGCCGAAGAGGACTCAACCTGTCCCTCTGATTGGTCCTGAACAAATGTTAATACCCTGTCCACCCAATGTTTTTAAAAATCAGCACATGCAGAGGCATTAGATGAAGGAAAGGCACCTATTGCAATTACATTTTTTTGTGGGAAAAATGTATTGACTGAGTATTTTGACCACATTGCTGCCATTGACTTACATGGTGAAAGACCTATACTGGAGCCAATCACAGTGGCACTATTGAGCAACGGTACAATTGCCACTCCCAGCCCAACCAGGAAGTGAGCTTCAAAACGAAAGCCCAGTCTTGGCCCCTTGGTCTCAACCAGAGAATGCTGGCATGCAGGGGACTAATGCATTTGTGCCTTGGGCTAAAGGTTAAGTGTGAATATGGGAGAAAGGGTTTGGAAGACATTGTAACACATGATTTTCATAAAAGTTTGATTCCCATCTTTTAACCAGAATCGCGTGTGCTTGTTTGAAGGATAAGTACACAATAAAAAAGAAGTATGCAGCTGTCCTACAGTTATTCAATGATATGCAATGCGGTGACCTAACAGCCCAAAGCTGACCTGCTAAGGACTTAACTGCTAAGTCACAACTGTACGGAAATCCTATTATAGAGCTGGGCAGAGGTAAAGATTTTGACTTATAGATTTGACTGATAGGATGTAGCGGCCTAGTTTGCACAAGTCAGAACCAATAAGTCTCAGAAAAGCTTGTAAGTTCCAAAAGAGACTACTGCCAAATGCCAAGGAGGGTCACGCCACTAACCGCAATTAATCAGCAGGAAGACCAACGGTGATCCACCAATGAGGGGAATGCTGATGATTACTTTATAGTTTAGGCAGTAAGCATAGTGCAGGTCTTGGAAACACCAAGCTGTTTCGCCATGCTGATGTCTCCAGATCCTTATGCAAGAATGTTATGTTCAGATGTTAGATCAGGGTTATTTTTTAAATCTCCATTTGAGCCATAAAGACTGCACAGATGGCTCTTCTGAACCACATAAGCCACTGCACGTTATTGAAATGTTCATTTTCCTCTCAAATATACATCTCCTCTGATTATTAAATAAATAAATAAATAAATAAATAAATAAATAAGGGATAACAATCCAATTTAAATAATGCTATAAAATTGATTCTAGGATTTGTACTAAATGAGGGGTAAGATACGTTGGACAATAAACTACATGTTACTTTTATTTTCGTCTATTCTTAATTATTAAAACTAAGTGATTTCCTAAAGTATTGTCACTATAGTAAAGGTAAGATAAAGGGAAAATTACATTTTCTGTGACATTGGTCTAATTCATCATGCAAAGCAAGAGGTTCACTGTTGAATACATTTTTTAAAGAATACATTTCATTACTACTGTATACCAACACTGCTAGACAAGTAAAATGTTAAATCAACTCAACGCTTTTGGTCTTAAGATTTAATGTGACTGTGATGCACTCAAGTGGCTTTAGACTGTTGCACACTGTAAGGTGTGATATCAAAGTGCTAATTAATATAAACATTGAGAGGCAATTCCACACTTTGCAAGAGAACAACTTGGAGCCATCAGTATGTTGGAGGCAGAATTAAAGGGGTAGTCCACTCTAATTAACTTTTAGGCTAATATTTTAGAATTTCTGAAAATGTTCAGCAATTTTCCAAGCTTTTTCTCTGTTATGATAGCTGCTATGAGCATGGATGATGTGAACTCCCAAAAATGCAATTCAATGATGTCACTGAATTGCATTTCTGAAATGTCTAATATGGAAATTGATAGGAGAGTCATTTTCATATGGCGGTAAAACACGCCTAGAATTTTTGTATCATAATATCACCAGGATAAATGTGTAGCCGCGGTTGTTTTCTTCTTGTTATATATAGTTCCATTTTGTATACATGTTGAAAATATTAAGAAATGTTTATTTATAGACAGCCTGCACCGATATATCGCAGCCGTTTAATCCTCCAACTCCCATGCACCATTGCGGCGCTGCAACCAGGATAAGTACAAGCCTGCAGTTACAGTTAGAAAATCTAAATAGCTAACAGTAACGTTAGCTGCTGGCTTCAACATCTATCTGAATAGACAGAGATTAAGACATCAGCACACCCCATAATCATGGTTGTTTTCTTCACGGCACACAGGTAGAAGGTGCTCACATTCATCTGCGCAACAGAATGAGATGTGTCAGCAAACACCTCAGCTGGACTCTCACATGCAATGCAGATCTGGGGCCTGTATTCATGTAAAGCATCTCAGAATAGGAGCACTGCTGATCTAGTATCAGTTTAGCTTTTAGCTCATAGCGGATAAGGTTAAGATATGCACAGAGGAAACCTGATCCTATGTATTTTTTAGCAATGACTAAATCCTGTGAATAGACCGTCCTGTTGGATATCAGAGAATGTGGCGCAGAAACACACAACAATGTCCCGTGTGATGTTTATAATATGTATTTATCACTGAGGATGTCTTATTGGAAAATATAATTTTCAAATGTATAGACTGCAGAGAACACTTGGCAGCTTCCTTGAGTTAAATAATATTGGGAGGTGGTTCTGAAGTCCAGTAAACTCTTGTTAGGGTTAAACCTAACCCTAACCCTAACACTGATTCATATCAGTCAGAATCATGTCTTATTTAAACACTAACCCTCTGGAAGAGCTTTTATCATGGTGAAGGGCAAATAAGTAATGACAGGATGTGATTGCTGCAATCTCAGGACCAACCTGCCAGTTTCTGAGACAACGTGACACTGCTTCAGCATTCTGTATGCGGATGGAAACACGCATGGAGGAAATGAGAATGGAAAAATGAGCCAAAATGTCACGAAGACTTAACTGTTCTTCAGAATATCTGAACGCAAACAAGTCTGTCGCAAGTTTTTAATGCGAATTTGGTCTCACATTTAGAAATGTATTAATTTTTGCCCTTTCGTTAAACGTGGAAACTTCAAAAGATGCGATTAAGTGTTCGAGACATGCTTTGAAACAAAAAGATATCTATGAAATTGATTGCAACACACAGAGTCCATGTAGGGTGTTTAATATCAAAGGCATCACTTTGATTCCAGCGATTGGATTTAGCCATTATCACATTTTAGATGAAATAACACCCTCCCCCACCGCCCCAACCCTCTTTTACTCCCTCCCTTACCACTCACAAATTATCTCTGCCCTATTTGCATCTTGTATTTGCATCTTGTACTTAGATATCTTGCTTACCAATGAAAAATGCTATTAAAAATGAATAGCTTTTGTTTTGGAGCAGATTTGCTGATGGTTTGCGAATGACCTCTAGCAGAATACACCCTCAGAGTGGGTTAGGGCTGGGCACTGAGGAATGACTCATTAGCCCCAGATTGATCACAAGCTGTGGGCTGGTGAGAATGTTTCATCATTAATATTTCAATTTAATTATTCTGCAGGCATTGCACCCATGTTGACTCTGTAGCCCTTACCGACACATCGCCGCGTGATATATGAATTATAATGAACAGCATTTTAATATTTTAACAAACAGTTCGGCTTCATATGCTCATGCATCAACGATCCCGTCATATTAAACGCAGTCACTCAACGGGCTGGCGTTTTGTCAGTGCCATGCATCACAATGTTACTTTGCCAGGGTTTGACCTAACGTAATTCACAGGAGATCAGACGCCTGGTATGTTTGATTTTTCTTTTGAAAGGAGATGTAATGGAATAACTAACATTTGTATGAAAACAGCGGGTGGTGGGTGTAGCTGTGTCTGCAGACCTTAAGGTGTTTTTTTTCTGAAAATAAACCCTGTTAGAGCAACCAACATCTTAGTGCAACCAACATCTTAGAGCAACCAACATCTTAGAGCAACCAACATCTTAGTGCAACCAACATCTTAGTGCAACCAACATCTTAGAGCAACCAACATCTTAGTGCAACCAACATCTTAGAGCAACCAACATCTTAGAGCAACCAACATCTTAGTGCAACCAACATCTTAGAGCAACCAACATCTTAGAGCAACCAACATCTTAGAGCAACCAACATCTTAGTGCAACCAACATCTTAGAGCAACCAACATCTTAGAGCAACCAACATCTTAGTGCAACCAACATCTTAGAGCAACCAACATCTTAGAGCAACCAACATCTTAGTGCAACCAACATCTTAGTGCAACCAACATCTTAGTGCAACCAACATCTTAGAGCAACCAACATCTTAGTGCAACCAACATCTTAGTGCAACCAACATCTTAGAGCAACCAACATCTTAGTGCAACCAACATCTTAGAGCAACCAACATCTTAGTGCAACCAACATCTTAGAGCAACCAACATCTTAGTGCAACCAACATCTTAGTGCAACCAACATCTTAGTGCAATTCAAAAGTGCAACCAACAATATCATCTTCCTTACCAAGTAGTAAACCACTATAATAATAATAATAGTTTACAGGTGGCAAAAATATCAGACATATCAGGCTGTCAACTCTTAAAATCATGCTTATAAACAAAATACATTTTTAGTGATGGTAAAGGTATGAACCTCATACATGAGACATGGACATTGTGTTAATCACCGAATCATATGAACCAATCAAAATAATGTATTCTCCACGAATGCATTGCTTGATTCCGTTCAGTGAGTGACTCACAAGATGTAATAGCTCCACTTATTGTGCGGTTCATGAGGCCTGACTATCACCACCACTATTTCCTGGGCTGTTTTTTTTTAAATGACTCATGTTTAACAGTCTTCAAACACTGTTAAAACAAATGTGTATGGTAAAATTAACTGTGAAATCATTTTTAAAACAAATCCCTTGGTGCTCTGGTAAAGAGCTCTAGGAACCGATTGTCAGTTGCTATCACTTGGCAGAGAGTTAGAAATTAAGAGCACCTGGCTGCTTCTGCTAAGCAGCTCAGGGACTGACCTCACGGGAACCGCAGGCCCTGCCCCCTAGAAGTTGTAGCTCCTGTAAGAAAATGGTTTTAATGGGGTACGTACCTCTTAAAGGGGTATAGACATTCCAATTTGCGGTCCATCAAAATGTTACAGTTTGCATTCATGCATATAAATTAGCCTGCAGTAATTTAACTCAACAAAAAAAAAACATAGTTCATTGCATCAACTTACTATAAATATACATATTAGCCATGCTGAACAGATTTTCAATTCTGATATAAAAATGATCATGTCTTCTAAATAAAACTATGGGGGAAAAATTATCTTTCCCCATGAATATGCTGTTTTCTATGGTCTATATACAAACCCCAATTCCAAAAAGGTTGGGACAGTATGCAAAATGCGCATAAAAGCAGAAAGGAGTGATTTGTAAATTATCTTTTACATATATTTAATTGAAAACAGTACAAAGAAAATATATTTAATTTACCTTATCAACTTTATAGATTGTTGTAAATATGCGCTAATTCCGAATTTGATGCCTGCAACACGTTCCAAAAAAGTTGGGACAGGGGCAAAAAAAAGACTGAGGAGTTGTTGAAGGGTTGTTTCTCCTGACTTATTTTTATGTAAATATATGTAAAAGAGTATTTACAAATCAGTGATTTCTGCTTTTATGTGCATTTTACATACTGTCCCAACTTTTTTGGAATTGGGGTTTGTACAAACATATTTTGCAAAACTTTCTGATCGCTTTGTAACATTCAGTCAGATCACGCAAATATAAGTCTCTCCTTGAGAAACAGTGTGAAGTGTGTTACTTTTTTTTAGTCTTCATGAACAAACCCTTAAACCTCAAAACAGTTGATTTCATTCTTCAAAGAAGATACTTTTTACCAAAACTAAATGTACTGCTTATAACGTATTCCAAATTTTAATTAAGATTTTGTGACACCTTTATTCCAGTCTGTTACTGTTTTCATCAAGCCATTTTATTTTGTGAGCCATTCTCAAAATTGGGAGCGGTTTGCTCTCAGGATGTAGGTGAACACAAAGCCATGCATTAGCGTGTCTTAACCAAATGGAGCATAATCTGGGATTACTGTTTCACTGCGGATTCAGAACTGCTCTGTACAATGCACCATTTTGCCAAATGCTGTCCACGGGCAGGAGAAGGTCGTGCTGGTGACTGTTTTCTCCCTGGCTGAAATGTGCTTTCTTCAAGCTGTTGTGCTGAGACAAGGAATTTGCAAGGCGATTAGACCAACTCTGTTATAAGTGGAGCGATAACAGAGCTCAGGGTATCTTCAGTTTAGTCTTTACATGCCTTACACAGAAATGCGTGATCTAGTATGCATGTTTTTTTCCACATTATAATATACTGTACTATACAAGGTGTCTTCCACCCTAACCAAGTTGCTGCCATTAGACTTTACCCAATTTGCACAATAACCCAGCCTGGTTAGGAATTCATTAAGGACCCTTGCAAACAAACTCATGGCCTACAGTTGCAACAAAAAAAGAAATGAAAACATAACTGAAGTGCTCTGCTCTAGTGTTGGGGGCACAGTGTGGAAATGATGTTGCCAGTGGAAGAGAAAACACTGTGGTTTTGGGAAATTAACGATGACTGTGATACAGTTTTTAAAAATGAGGTTCCTATTTCATAGATTTTATACCTCACCTCAAGTCCACCAAACTACTGTACCATGTGCCTATGGCCTTAATTTGATTGTCTTACAAATGAAACACTTTTTGAGTAAGGAAGACAATTCGTTTGCTCCCATTCTTCTCCTGTGGCGGAGAACATATATAAAAATGCTTGGTTTAGGGTAGAGGATAACATAGTTAATATTCATCAGTGGGCTGATCTCCAACCCTGAGCCTGCTGGAGGTGTGAACGGGGGCGCGGCAATGTCACTGCCCCCGATCACCCTGCTCAGTGGCACATGTCGGAGGCTGAATCCCGTGGGTCAAAGGTCAGCCCTCTGCTGTGCCCCAAGCTGCCTCCACAGCTTAAAAAGCAGATGGGGTCACCCGGTTTCATTATCTGAGAGAGGGACCATGTGCTAAGGGCCAGACCGTCTTATCAAGTGGGTCAGGTATGCATACAGTATAAGGTCCATTGAAAAACAGACCAATAGGTACAGACAGGCACAGACACACACACACACACACACACACATACATGCATGTACAGATGCACAGGCACACATGCACATGCACACACACACACACACACACACACACACACACACACACCCACATGCATACAACCTAAATTAGTTTATGAGAAAAACTGGTAGTATCACATTTGTGAACCATATTGTGAACAATATTTTTCTTCATTTTACTTTGAACTGCATTTTACGGTTTTCCCAAGGTAAATTTATAAACACGATCAATCATCAGAGTCTATTGAGAAAAACCACATCCCCATCTTAATGGAATCTTGATTCATAGTAATGCAGGTATAATTAAAATACAACAAATAAATAGCTAGCAATACATTGTAGTAATGTTTTTAGGAGAGAAAGAACTATCCTACTTTTAAGGAGTCACTGAAGATATTGATCAGAGAGCAGAAAATCACATAATAAACAAGAGTATTAATTTAATCCTTCTACAATCTTGAAGGAATACCTGAAGATCGGGCAAGAATGCAGAATGATAAATGATAAAGGCATAAAATCTTTATACATTTTCAATATAATCAGTACCTAAAAGCCAAGGTATCACACTGTAATTGGTTTATTATACTGCTCTTGCTTCATAGAGCCGTGAAAACTCATTACAGTTGTCAGGAGTAGGTAAAGCATAACATTATATTAGTTTTGATGTGGTTTGCACCAAGACCCGAGGTGACTTACTGAGTAAGGTTACATTACTTATTAGCTTCAAACAAAAGCGAAAAATATTGAAATGTAATTTATACAAAAAGTGCAATTAACTTAATTTGCAAATATGTATATATATTATTATTATGATTATAGCCATGGTTATGTCTTTTTCTTATGCTACATACAACAGATGGACACACTGGGTTCTAGTTGTGATCGAAAACCAAGGGGTGCTGTGTAATGTAGTTCAACAGATTATGTTATGTGTTATGATATATGTTTGCAGGCCCCAGAGCTGCTGTAACCATTCCAAAAAATGTGTCAATGGGAAAGCAGGCCCACTTAAAGCAGTGAATTTATGACAAACTGGTGTATGGTATAACTTAAACATAGCACTCCCAGAGCGTATTTCCATCTGGCTCTGTTATCCTTGGAAACTTCCGTATCTTCCTGGAACAACACGATTGTCTCTCAAGCTCAGGAGCTGTTCATCAGTTTAGTTTTTTTAAATGTTATTTTACAGCCTAGCTTTCAAATGTGAGAAATTCCCATTAAAATCACCCAAGTGATGGGCATATAGGTTAATATAGTCCAACGACTGGGAGTGCCTGTGGGCCAAACAGAAATTAGATTGAATATTAACTGCCTGTACCTTGTATTGTTCCTTTAGCTCCTAATTTATTGACGATTTGCTCATAGTATTCTGTACCTCGTAGAATGACATTTACCATGCCCCGAAACACTGGAGTCAGAGGTAGCGGCAATACATCACTTCCATTTACAGTATGAGTATCTTTTTTGCATTTTATTTCCATTACTTTTGATTTTTTTTGTTAACACAGCAGATAAGCGATTAAAGGGAGGAAAATGTTTTGTGAAATAAAGGATTTTGTTGAATCAAAAAGTGGAAAAGCGGTTGCGTGCTCAAGTGCGGTTATGCATCAGGGTGAGCATCAACATCATATTTATACCATTTCCTTCAACCTCTTATATGAAGAGGGCAGATTCTTTAGAAGAGTCATGGAACTGGCCTAGCTTTCAGGGTTTGTTTTTTGAAATGTACGTCCATTATATCAATGAGTGGTAGCTGTGTGAGAGAATGATGGCTTTTGAATTGACCAGATATTAACAGATGTTTGGGTAAGAGGACAGCTATTGCAGTTAGCACCAGGTCACAAGAGGCAGAGGGGGTCATTCAGAGAAACTACAGAATTCAGACTCAAGAGAATGCTGTGTCACACATTCAGATCCTGGATGGCAGATGCCCTTGAGACTCCTGATAAAGCATTGAACTTGTGTTGTGTAAAAATAAAATAAAGTAAAAAATTAAGCAGGTAAATGGTCTTGTGATCAGTTCATTTTGGTGTTGAAGGAGATGGAGTCCTTTGCTTTATCTGAAAATGTGCCTTGTGTTGATCTTGTTTGCTTCTCGCAAACAAGCAAGCAGGTTGCTTATTTCGAAGACTACTGCTGACACGTTCAGTGTGTTACAGACTGGTAGCTTGAAGATAATGTGTGTTCTTGATTAAACAGGGAGCCTTTTACAGCATTGCAGGGAAATTCAGAAACATTGTGCAGTCTGAACCCCGTCGCTTGCTTTTTGTCCCATGGTTGAAACAACGGCAGTCATGAAACAATGTGTGTGCGTTGGACGTAATTGAACGAATCCGTCGCACAGTCTGTGGAAGTAAAACCTTAGCTTTTGTGTATGGTGAGACAGATACAAGAAGCTTCATTCCTTTTTTCCAAAAGTCTTTATGCTCAGAAACCTCCATGCATTTGAGTTCTGTCAGACATTCAGTTTGTTTTCTTTCTTTATTCTCAATATTTGGTTGTATTTTTATTAATCTGATTGCATTGCATTTCCAGTACAAATGTGGTATTAAAATATTCCAATTTTAAATAATGTAATACATGTATAATCAGCTTTTCTAGCAGAGATTAGATTTTTACACTAAAACAAATCAGTAGATGACATAAAGGGCACCAGCAGTGTGCTTTAAAATATATTAATTTATAGGTACATTTTTTTAAAGGAGTGGATTTGTAAATGGTACTGTCATGGTGAATTTCCACACAGGTAGAGTGTTTTACTCAGAGGGACTAAAATAAATTTTAGTATATTCCCTATTGCTTATATTGCCATGACAGAGTGTCATATGTTGATAGGAGAAAGCTGTTCAGTAGTTGACTGTGTAGTGCAAAGAATTGTGTAGTGTATGTACTGTCTTGTAAAGAACATAAATAAAACTTTTGCATACAAACTGTTTCACATGTAAGAAGGGTAATCCCAAACGCACTACAGGCCGGCTGTATAAAAGAGGACTACCAGGTGGTCAACAAAAAGGACCAGTGAACTAGAAGAATATCCCTTACCGGGACCACTTCACTGGGACTAACCCCAAATACCCGAACCACTTCACTGGGGCTAACCCCAAATACCCAGACCACTTCACTGGGACTAACCCCAAATACCCAGACCACTTCACTGGGACTAACCCCAAATACCCGGACCACTTAACTGGGACTAACCCCAAATACCCGGACCACTTAACTGGGACTAACCCCAAATACCCGAACCACTTCACTGGGACTAATCCCAAATACCCGGACCATTTCACTGGGACTAACCCCAAATACCCGGACCACTTCACTGGGACTAACCCCAAATACCTGGACCATTTCACTGGGACTAACCCCAAATACCCGGACCACTTAATTGGGACTAACCCCAAATACCCGGACCACTTAACTGGGACTAACCCCAAATACCCGGACCACTTCACTGGGACTAACCCCAAATAAGGAGGGCTGGAGCACACAGAGCTCAGAGCAAAAATGCCTTTATTGGACTCACGTTTTGACGTCTACTTTTCTTTTGACTCTGAAGAAGACGTCATAAATGTCAGTCCTATAAAGGCATTTTTGCTCTGAGCTCTGTGTGCTCCAGCCCTCCTTATTTGGGGTTAGTCCCAGTGAAGTGGTCCGGGTATTTGGGGTTAGTCCTAGTGAAGTGGTCCGGGTATTTGGGGTTAGTCCTAGTGAAGTGGTCCGGGTAAGGGATATTCTTCCAGCTGATTCACATGTTTATGCTACAATGGTATCATTGTTCATGCATGTGTCTGAATTTAATTCCTGAAAATATTGGAATTAGCGTTTACAATGCAGTGTACGGCAAGCTAAAGTTCAAGTGAAATTGCTCAAAGTTTCCGCAGCTTTACTTCCTTCATCAATGAGATTAGTGTGGCACAACCACCATACAGGCCATTCGTGTTCCATTCAATCAAAGTTTAGTTCTGGAACTAAAGTAGCTCAATTGAGAGCCACACCACAACCTGTCATTAGAGGATGTTTGGACCAACATAATATTGGTTAAAAGTCCCCAATTGCACATAACATTGACCTATTACGTGAGAAAACTATGAGATAACTGAATTGAAGACTGCATGCAGTCTTATAATCAATATGTGCCCATTCACACAACAGGACACCAAACTGTTCTTCTTCACAATGTGACTCACATTCTTGGGAAACCATCTGAAATAGCCAGATGTGTCCATTTTTCATTGGTATCCATCGCCACATTATGGGTCTAAATGGCCCGACTTATTACAACATGTACGTGTGAAATTTAATTGTATACGATCTGTTTATTTCAACATGCAAATTTACAGCTGCGATGCTTCGAATTAGTCAAATATGAGCATCAATAAATTAGCAGTATTTGTTGCATAGGCAGTGTAGCCTTCCTATACCACACACTGTATCTGAATGCAGCATTGTCATTGTCTGTCTGTATCTCAGTTCTCACAGTCGCACGTGTGTGTGTGTGTGTGTGTGTGTGTGTGTGTGTGTGTGTACATGGATGCGTGTGTGCATGTTGGTGCATATTTCAGTAGATCGTGTGCAGAGTATGATAAACTATAAATATGGGGTGAAATTTCGTCCTGGTGGAATGCAATGACTGTGAAAGGGGTGGGATCAGAGTGACAGGTTTTGGTTAGACCTGTCAGTCCTGCAGGCTCCACAGGTCATCAATCCCAGCACAGAAGGATGGAAAATGTTGGAATACATTTCAGTGGCAGACTCCCACAGGTCAGCAGTGGCCGGGCTGTTCTTCAGTTACTGAGCACCGCTGCCCTCAGATGTTTGTGCGGAGCAGGGCGTTGTGACAAAGTCAGTTCTTCCCGAGCCCCTGCGTTAGGCCTGAGTGGAAGAGTCGGTGCTGTACAGAGCTTGAACGGACATTTCTGGGATGGGATCTTCCAATGAAACATCCACAGTAGCTGTGCTCTCATGCTTTACAAAACCTTACATCTCTTTGTGCGTTTAACTGAATTCCGGCAAGATTTCATAAATGAACAATTTATTAAAAAATTTAATTAAGATTTGTATTTAAAGAATTCAAAGTCGAATTTGAACAAATAAAAAAATATTCTCCGGTAATACTGTTTTTCTTTCTTTTTTATATTTGCTTTGATCAACTGATAGCATGTTTTGTGATATCTTTCACTAAAAGTTATGTTATAATAATAATAATTTTTTTAAATTTTTTTATTCAGCTTCAAGCTATTGTTATGACAACTCTTTTTTTAAGTCCTGTCCTATATTGTATGTGATTTTTTTGTAATGTAACTTAAATAGTTAGCATTTTAACAGTACTGAAAGCCCTGCCCTTAAGCCAGTCATTTAGCCTAAATACAATCTCAGACTTAACACATGGCCATATAATAGGATGAATTTCAACTCAGTCAGTATCTCTGCAGATTGGCCAGCTGGACCTTTCTGCTGACCAAGCCTTGAAATGATTTAGATTTTGCTACTTTCTTTTGCATATATAACCACATGCAGCAAGGTATTAGCTTATCTTTGTCCATGAAACTGATCATTTCCAAATTCTTCATCTCTTTCTTTACTTGAATGGATTCTGTATAAACTCTCAATGTAATCCCATGTTTGTTAGTAACTATTTTTCACTACATTTAGCCTTTAGCAATAAACATGTCGGTTAGGATTCTTTTTTTAAGTGAAGGTGAGCATTTGTAGCCTTTAATTGCCACCAGCTGACCTCAGATGAGTGCAACTGCTATTGGTTGGCTGCATGTCTTACTATTAAAATCATAGCAGCAAGAGTTCCAGAGAAAGCCAGAACAGTGGAGACTGAGAGCTGAGTTCTGGAGTAGCAGGTGGTGATTCCCCGACTGTGTCCGAATCAGAGCCCTTTCTACTGCGTCCTGTCTATTTTCCAACCGTACTGTGGAAGTGTCGTTAGATGTCCCGCCCTTTTGCGGCCATGACCATGTCGTGTGTTGTTTTTATTGTTGTTGAGGGAAAATGTCAGTGAAGCTGCGTCTGATTTTTAAAGCGTAGCTACGCGCCATATTTATGCAACCAAAAATGTTCCCTTACTTCTTGAAAGTATGCTCCCGAATATACTCAGGGAAACCCCGGAAGTAACTATATCATCTGGTGGTTTTAAGTACACTATATTTAGAGAAGATTTGGCATACTTAACAGCTTTCTCATCCAGTGTCAGAAGGGTTCTGATCCGGATACAGCCCAGAACATCTGCACAATGGAGCCTGCACAGAAGAACCCGCCGCCTCACGTCAACATTACCCCAGAGTCACCTCCAGACCCATTTTTGTGGTAGCACATTCAGGAGGTTACAGGTTCAAACCCAGAGTTTTTTGTTCCCCCATGACTGACAATGTGAATTGCTCCGGTAAATATCTGGCTGTATTGGCCGTTTGCTTCGGTGTATAAAACAAGTGTATGCAAGTCACCTGAGGACAAGGGAACCTGTAAAACAAAGAGAGGCAATATTGCACCACATGCGGGTAGAGATTGAGCAGACATGCAGGGCTGCCACATTGTGGAGAGGCCGGTAGCCATGGTAGCCATGGTAGATAACTGTGCTACTCTGAACACTCTCATTTAATGTGTTAACTGTTCATAGGGACCCAGTGGTGCGCATTTAAAATCCTTTATGGGAATAGTGCCTGTGCTACACATGGCCCAAAGAATGTCTTATCCTGTATTTTAAGAAAAAAGATTCCAATCAAAATATGTGAATAATGTGTGTGTGTGTGAGTGTGGGGGGGGGGGGGCACACATCTGACTGAAGTAGGAAGTATTTTTTAGCTGTAACTTCACTCGTACCGCTGGTTCAACACCGGTAACCCAAGCCAAAGGCACCTGCTATACACCAGTACAGCAGTTGTTCCCTCTATTTTCTACAAACTGAAACGATAATTTTTTAGTGAAAAGGGGCGAAACCGCATTGCAGAGCTTGGCTGCTTTCATGCAATGTTATTTACTCTGAAGGCTGCGATTCAGGCTTTCTGACCATGTAGGCTATACAAAAGCACAACCCTTGTCTTCTTTAGCATCGTCTGAAAGGATGTTGTAGCCTGAAGCTCAACACAATGGCAGAGAATAACCGTCTCTGACAGGAAAATCTCAAGCAGACCTGTCGGCGTAGTAATGCGGGCCCGCAAATAACAAGCTGCACAATTCTCTGGTTGGCTTTAATGGCTGTGTTTACCATTACCCGAGAAATGGATTGTCAGAGCAAAAAGTGTGTGCCTTGAAGGTATAAGGGACTATTCTATACTGTCAGTGGAGAGAGCTTAGCTGCCAGCATGTAATCGCAAGTGAGACTTGTCGATGTGACACTGAAATCCCTCCCACCTTGGCCACAAAGTTTGGGCTTGGACAGGTATGCTGCATTTGCACTGCCCTCACCCCCCGGCCCCCCCCCCCCCCCCCCCCCAAAAAAGAAAACTGCATCTACTATTCTCAGAATAGAAATCCAATTTTGCCTGACATTTGAACGGTTGCTTGCTGTCGCATGTCTTCGAGCGACTTTATCATGAATTGTGTTGCGACAAACCATTTCACAGTGAGCAATGTTACAAGAATATGTTGGGAACATTGAGAGCTTCCTACTAGTTATTATCAACAATATATACTTTCATGTGATCTGCTTTTCTAAAGATTTTAAGATTTTTTGATTCTCAATTCTGACATATGATTGATATTGGTTGACTAGAATGCAGGATTTATTGCTTTTTAATTATATTATATAATTGCATTATATAGTCCAGCCTGGAAGCTATGGAGTCAATATTGACATTGTTTTTTTTAGGCTTGTGACGGATACCCACTGTATACCACTGAAAGATCTTTGTTTCAAAGAGGACCTGAATTAGCTCTGGTGAAAAGCGTACAATTAGCTGAGGAAGGACGGCTGATCATGACTCATTACAGCGCTGCCCATGGCTGTCAAACTAACTCCCATCTCTTGTCATAAATTCTCAGAGTTATGAATTAGTGGGAGCAGGGATGATGAAATCTACAGCATGAGCGCCAGCTGACCCAGGTTAGCCCAAGACAACTCCCTCCCCCACCCCCACACACACACTCTTATTTTCTGTTATTTTTAATGCAAAAAGGATTTCATTTTTCATTATTATTTTTAAATCCAGCTTTGGAAAGCCTCGGGGCTAAGTAAATGTGATTGACTTACAGAGACTCTTTTAGATGTGGCTTCATAACACAGAGGCATAAAGACAAGTGGATCCATCATTCTGTGAGCATCACCATTGTTCACTTAATTCATGCTGAAGGATCCAGGTCAGCCTACAAAGCCAGCCTCGCAGGTCCGAGTCATAACTTTACTAAAGCCTGGGCTCGAAGTAAAGAAGGACTTCCAAAGCTCCCAGCCAGAGCAAACAGTGCTCTCTGTTTATAGCGGAAAATGTCGCCGTATGATATTTTACTTCAGCGGAGAAAACAAAGTCGTAATTACACTTTTGTCCACATTGTTTCATTCATGCAATTGTAATTATGTTAACAATGACTTGAGTCATAATCTTAGCATTAGCCTACCATTCTGATTTCTTTTTTTTTTTAAGTCCCACTTTTTTTCTGCACGGAGACCCTAACACCCCTGTTTTCGGAACAGACCAACGCAGATGCATTCTCCGTAGCAGAGAACAAGAATGCAGTTTGAGTCAACGTGTTGATCTGGAAGCATTCCTGTGAAGAAGAATTAATCTGCTCCAAACAACCTTTTATTTTCCCTGAGACCAACTTGTCAGCCCTGACTAAAAGCAATTTGTTTTTGGCCCACTGCTATCTGCCCATGCAGAACTTTGAAAGCAGTGTGCCATGTTGTTGGTTTTTTTTTAAATGCTGTTTTAATCAGATTAGCCTTGGCTAAAATCCCAAACCAGGGCTGAAGTGCAGTGCTTGTGGTTTCTGAACGGCTTATGCTAAATCTGTACCATGGAAATAATCTACTTTTAAAACCCAGGAAACAAATCAACTGTGCTAAGGACATAAGACGCTGTCATTAGGGAGTGATTAGGATAAACATTTTTATACACTCTGCAGGCTGGCAGGCTGTATACTGTTACTATACAGGACAGACCATGTGGAGATAGACCATATGTGCTCCTCCTCACTACTGTGACTGACAGAGCCACTGCATAAACTCTACTCCACTCACAGCACATAAGCGCATATGCACTTGTGTATTTATACACACACGTACACACACACACGTACACATGCACACACACATGCACATGCACAAAAACATCACAAAAGGTTGACAATTTGTGAGAGAGAGGGGGGGGGAGACCATCATATAATTCTAAGCCTATACTTTTTTCAGCATCTGTCAAAACTGCCATATTTATACTAAATTTATACTGAATGAAGCATGCAGTTTCCTGAAGATTGCATGTTACATTATACATTATAGATTTAAATATATTAATTTAATGTATCGATGTATTATATTAATTTATAATTAATCTTAAATATACATTTCACACACACACACACATTTACTTTACAGTAAATTTACAGTATATGCAGTAAATATGTGTATTCCTTTTACTGTATGTATATAAATGTAATTTAACAAATTAATTTTAACGAGCATTCCCTGCAGTCAATTTAAACGTAAATATCACATTGAAATATTTCATTTATTTATTGAAAATGTATATATTGATTTCAATTTGAACTTATTATTTTATAATATTGTAGTTATGTTTTAATTGTGGATACAGAGGGATTATTCAGTAGTGTGGAGAATTCTTTACATGTAGACTAATAAAAGTGTTATCTATAAAAGCAAATTTCTTTGCTCATCAATAGTCAAGTGTATGAATCAAATATTACATAACATAAATCATGTAAAACAAAATCAGTTTTCTTGATATTACCAGGCCAGAAAAATAAAGTTCCCCCTTTTTATGGAGGAAGGCTCCTATCAATATTTTTATGGGTGGTGTATTGGCCAGCACTCTCACAGTTATCATTGTGTGTGTGTGTGTGTGTGTGTGTGCGTGTATGTGTGTGTGTGTGTGTGTGTGTGCGTGTATGTGCGTGTGTGTGTGTGTGCGTGTGGGTACATGAGAATAGATCAGAAAATAAAACGTTATTAACATGAAATAAGTTGAAATTATACATTTTGCATATATATTTACAAAGACATTTCAGTCAGGCCACTGTTGTTCAAATAACTTTATTGACATTATGAAACAATACATTTTAGGTTTGGCGGTATGGTTCTGTTCACCAAGCCCTCCCGCCCATCCAAGCGAGCAAGCATGGGGTATGGCGGCGAGGGCAGCTGCACAACCCCCAATAGGGTTACGCTAGAACAGAACCGCAGCACTGAGAATGGTTTTGACAGATTCCATTCAGTCAGTTATATATATATATATATATATATATGGCACTTTTAAGTGTCATTATCACAACAATTTACAAGGAACCAGGCCTGAACCCCCATAGAGCATGCCTAGGGCAACAGTGGCAAGGAAAAACTCCCTGCTGTTAGCAGGAAGAAACCTTGGGCAGAACCTGACTCTGAGGGGGAAGTCCATCCGCCGCTGACTGGCACCGGTTACTAAAATGCTGATTACGGAATAGAAATTTGCAGACCGAACATATGAAAATGTCAATGTATAAGGAGCCAGTGAGGAAGACTGATTGAAGCCCGGCAGGTGCATCATAGCTGGGTACATGCATGGAGCTGGAGCTGACCGTCTGCTTCTGGAGAACGATGTTTGTTGATCTATAGCTACCGCTCCGGCGGTTGCCGAAGCGGGAAGGAGAGAGGAAAAGAAATCAGTAGGCACTCGAAAAATGTTAGTGATTCATGCAGGAGCGATATAGGCTAGGTGTATGTGCGCAATGGGGAACTGAAGAGGATGGAGCTGGGGTGGAGGGGGGGTTTTTTGTGTGCAGCGGGTGTGCTGACAGGGGATCCACCATGGTAGGGCGAGGCGGTTAAATAGACCGCCTTGTTATGTGAATGGACTGATGGGTGAATTGTCACTACTCAGCTGAGCTGTCAGCTGATTATCTATGGCCAGGTTTCACTCTCGTGACCTGCCTGAACTGACGCTATGCTCGATTTACAGTACCCTTTCAGTGATTTTCATAAATTTACTATGAAGTAAATGCTATACATTTGTTCTCAAATAATTTTTATCCGAGGAAAAACTTTACATGTAGTAATGATTTAACAAGCACTATCCATTCCACTATCCAAGTCTTTGTGGAGAGCACTGAGTACAGGCACAGACATAGTCCTCCTGCAGTCTGGTAAGGTCCCCACTTTGTTAGGTAGCTGTGGTTCAGGACCCCATTTGGCAAATTAAATATATATATTAAAAGTTGCATCTCAGTAAATATTATGAGCAATGCGCTTAAAACAAACTTTCTGTCACTTCAGTTTTGTTTTGAAAGAATATTTTTAATTCATGGTCCCCACTTGGTTTGTATAAAGCGATAGTCCCCTCTTAGTAACAGGCATATGTGTGTGTGTGTGTGTGTGTGTGTGTGCCACAGAACTATATAAGAACTTATATAGTTCTGTGGTGTGTGCCTGTGTGCATGTGTGTGTTTTCAGTTCAGCTGTACTGTTGTGGGATTGCAGGGACACTATACTAGGTTAGTTATAGGATGGCCTGCATAGTGCTCAATTATTAAACAAAGCCTTAGAAGTCACTGTAGTGATTTGCCTTTTCTCTCCCTGCTCATTGCAATTGTTTAAAGACGTAATAGGTCATTGTTGAATTGAATCTTAATGAGACCGATTTTAAGACTTCCACTGTGTGCCACATCAAGACCATAATGACCATAAACAAATATCAATGAATAAATACGTAAATAGAAAGTTAGATAATACATGGTATCACTTCACTATGTTTATTTAAATTAAATGCAGATTTTTTCATTGAATGTTCAATACTTAATTGTCAGCTTTGTATAAACATCTGTTTTCCCACAGATTATGTTTCATTATTTTGAATTACATGAAAGTAAATATCTATATAAATATCTATTTTTGATTGTAGGGATGAGACACCAACATGAATACAATAACCTTAAAATATATTCTTTCCATCCGCTTCTCTCAGATAGCATTGGCCACTTCGCTCTCAGTGCCACAGACAGCAGGGGTGTTTTCAGCACACCACCAGAATATCCAAACACTCTGCTCCTCCCCAAACACCACCCTTCATGTTGGAGAAAAAAAAAACCACAGAGTGGTGTTAAATATAGCTCTAAAGTTACACCAGGTATTGCAAACATAGATATAGTACAACTCACTGATGTGCTGAGCTACATCTAACCTGCCTGGTTTATGCATTTGAATGCAAGGATAGTACCGCAAACACAGACACCCTTACAGCATATATTCTTGTGAAAATATTCTGTGGACATGAGAGGAAGACATTTAGATGCATTATGCATAATGTAGGATGGGAGGGCTTTGCATCAGACACAGAGAGGATTCTGGGAGAACAGATTAGCATGAGCTCTATCCCTCTTAACCCACAGAGATCCAACTGTGGTCTGTAATTACTACAAATCTACAAACTGCAAACCCCTCAACCACACATACCACTCCAATCACCAAGAATGATTCAAGCGCTCGGCATTACTTCATGTGTCTAATGTATATGATACTGTGGACATTGTGTAGCATTACATGTTCAGGGTCTGGCTGTGCAGTGGTCTCTGGTACAAAGACAATGTGATTGATAGTGCAATCTGACTTATAAAACAGGGCAGGCTGAAGAGGGCTATCAGGTGAGGGAGAAATACATTGGTCTGACTACAGCTATTTGGTAGCTGCCCTTAGAAAAAAATTAGATGCTACACCAAGTCCTGTTTATTCTAATGACCACCATTCCATACACCCAGGCATTATTACTTTGCTTGGCAAAGCAATAATGTAGGTCAATTTATTTAAAAGTGAACTGAGATGCATAATCGACATTAAGAACTGTGGACTGGAAATGCCAAAAGCGTTTTTCATTAGGCCCAGTCTTCACTGACGCAACCTCAAATTGACATGCTATGCAGATGAAGCCAGTGTCGATTCAAGACCAAGGAACTGGTCACAGGCACATGTGACATTGCACTGTGTAAGGAGTGGAGCTGCAATGAGCTAATACAGGAGCAACTATAAACCCATAAAGAAACACAAACATACGGTATAGCTGTACCTAAAACAGACCATGCGGTATAGCTGTACCTAAAACAGACCATGCGGCATTGGCAAGTTATTTCTGACAGGTAGAGCATGAGGATGATAAATGCTATTTGGCATTTAGCAGATGCTCTTATCCAGAGCAACTTACACAACCTTTTACATATTATTCATTTACACAGTTGGATATATACTGAAACAACGCAGGTGAAGTACCTTGCTCAAGGGTACAACAGCAGCGTCCTACCTGGGAATCAAACCTGCAACCTTTCGGTTACAAGGCCAGTTCCTTAACCATTAAACTACACTGCCATCTGGTTACTATATGTACTTCTTTCTGCTTGATTTTGTTGGTGTCATGTTATACATACTATAGCTAGTGAAAATAGAGGCACTTCAGTCAATGAACAACCAATGAAAGTCCAATTAGTGGATCTGTGGGTAAAATATACATTGCTGATACTAAGCCAATCAAATGATGCTATTCACATTTTTTACAGTAAAAGATTAGGTAATATGGCATAAAATTACCATGGGCACAATTAAAAATGGAATGCACTGAAAATGTGGCTAAAATAAAAGATGCGTTTGTTAAAGAAAGATTCTTCCCTGACAGACTGGCTCAAGGCATAAGCACACCAAACAGCTGCCAAACCACTAGGCATAAGCACACCAAACAGCTGCCAAACCGCTAGGGATGGGGTCTCTCATTTGTACATAAAATTCATATGAAATTAATTTTAAAGTAGGAATACTGTGTCTTGATTGGTTGCAGGGAAGAATCAAGCCTGTGATGCATGATACACAGTCAATACTATCGGTCAGGGTGCCTTCATTTAAAGACTCTTGGTCAGGATCTAAATAAGAAAGAGTTGCAGAAATATAGTTTGTTTATTTTCAAGGCCTTCCTAAAAAGCAGAGCAGTGCACGCCTGTGTGAGACTTGGCACTTGGTGTAGGAGTTTGGCTGCAGACCATCCCCAATCCATGGGCATTGCATCTGTAATGAGCCTGTTGCTCTGGTGTAGGCCTGACCTCCACTACACAAGGTCATCCCTGCACATGAAGAAAAACCCTTGTTGGGGGGCACGACATTGGCTTGACACGTAGCTAATTCAGCCCATTATTGAACGATGTTTCTCTCGATGATGCAATCAGGTTGACCGACAGCAGAGTAGAATTTGAGAAGGGTCTGTTCAGCAAAATGATGGCTCTGCTGCACACGCTGTGCTAGACACAACAAACCTGTCAGGTGTTTTGTATAGGATTAAAATCACACAAAATCATTGGGTACTTCACTTTATAAACAACTAATGGCCTGTGTGTGTATTTGTGGGTGAGTGCGTGTGTGTGTGTGTGTGTGTGTGTGTGTGCGTGCGTGCGTGTGTGTGCGTGTGTGTGTGTGTGTGTGTGTGTGTGTGTGTGTGTGTGTGTGTGCCTACAAGTGTCCATAGCACTGCTGTGTACTGTGTGTCCCCATTGTTTATGTCCTTTGATGTTACTTTTTGTATGTGGACATAAATAAAATTATTAAAATGTGTGTGTATGTGTATTTATTGTAATTAAAGTGATACAATAGCAGTGATCCACCCAGAATTTGAGCTGGTAACCTCCGGTTTAATCCAGTTTCCTGTCCAATCTGCCACATTGCTCTCCTTTTTTTTTTTCTTTTTTACGATGTGCCAGAATTGAACACATAAGCAGCACATTTCTTTTCATGAATATTCATGTTAAAGATTTTCAGTTCTTTTGTGTAATATTTCATGATACAGTACTCTGATATTCTGCTCTCAATAATGAATAGTGAGGTAATGGCAATGGGGCTGCAAAACATAATGGATGCAAGGACGGATAAAAAATTGATTAAAGACCTTGGAATTTTCTTCCACTACTGTGACATTCTGACAGAAAAATATTTAAAGCGGGAAAGATTAGAAAATGGCTCATGAAGAAATAAAAGTAAAAGTTTAAAACATCCAGCCTGCACAGTTACTATTTAATAGGGTGATGAGACCGTATCCATAATGCGCGGTAATATTTTGTTGGCTCAGTGTGAAGTCCATAAAATTAGCTTGGTTCACTTTGCAGTATAGATTTCGACAAAGAGAATGGGCTGTGACTCAGACATCTGAAATTAACTATGAGTCAAATCACCGCAAATAGACTGCGACACACATATAACTGCGACTGACGCTGTGCAGACTTGTTGCTCATGCAGCAAAACTGGTAAGGGAAAGAAAAAAGGGGACAGGGAGAAAACGATCGCTCGGATATGGACACAGGACTCATGTCCGGCTCATGAGCGTCACGCTTTGCCGTGGCTCTCGTAAAGAAAGGCGCGAAAGGCCGCCTCGAACGTTTTTTTTTTTTTTGCTTTCCGCGATTGTGTCGGGTGGGGCGCAAACGCGGCCCCCAATGCTCGGATTCAGTGTCTCCAAATAGGCATGCCCTCCAGCCCAGCCTGCCCATTGAAAAACGGCAGAGAGAAAACAGCTCTGCTGGAGTGGCCAGGAGGAGAGCACAAGAATGGCTTTGTCAGGCAGCGGCCCATTACTGGGACAAGTGCCTAAAAGTAAAGCAAATACACACGCGCCCAGCTTCTGACATGCCAGACAAAGAGCCAATTGACTCACCGAGTCTCCATTAGTCCTCTTGCCAATTTGTAAACATTACGGGCATTATCTATGACACCCACAAGCCACACAAACGTGTTAACCTACAGAGCAACGGCTGCTAAAGGAATAGTTTTAAAGCTGAACTGAAGTATTGCACTGAAAACATGAAACAAACCTGTCTCTCTTCCCAAGCCAAAATGACAAACACACATACACACACACACACACACACACACAAATAAACATTTTACATTTGTAATGGCATCATAATGGCATTGTAAGTCAAAGCATTTTGGTACCAGATTAATGGATTCTAATGTGTATTCTATTTATTTTTTTCCTGAGAAAGATTATATGGCAACAGACCTAAAGTGGGTGTCATTTTAAATGCATCCGTTCTTCAAAAGGAGAAAGAAGTAATAGGGCGTTTCTTTACATATGCTGCCACAAAATTCCAATTTCAGAATGGGACGGCACCCTGTCATTGTGTTGGAATTTACAATCTGTTTGGAGAACCCAATATTCCATATCACACGGAATACCCCTTTATTTCCTGTGATATGCTTTTATGTGGCCACCAGCTTTTTTGTGCATTATAGGTGAGATATTGTACTGTGATCCCCTTGCACACGGTGTCTGGTAAAAGAAGGAATTGTGGTGTTCAAGTGTGCAGAAAGAGAGATGATGCTGTGGTGAAAGCCTCCTCTCACCCATGTGCTTGATAATGGCCTGATACCACCACCCCCCTCTCTCTCTCTCTTCTATATCTCCACGCAGCCCATTTGCATCTAATTAGCACTGCCCATAAAGATTTGATGTCCCTAATAGAATGAAAAATGTACTCACCGAGTTTGGTAAAAGAGCAATTAATGAAAATGTGGGGGAAATCGACCCTGCTGAATTACAGCTCTGCACTGTACGGTCTCTGCCTATATGTTCTCACTGTAAACTTTCGTTTGACCCACATTGCTACGCTCTCTCTCAGTCTCTCTCTCTTTCTCTCTCAGTCTCTCTCTCTTTATGCTAATTTATATGTTTCTAGTTTCACCCATCGGCGATGTGAAGTGTGACAGAGAGAGTGGACGGAACGCAGGACTGACTTCACTGTAAAATCTGCTTTGAGCGCCTATTACCCAATGAAGAGTCCTCCCAAAACCCATGGGAAAGTAGGCGCCTAGGAGAGCTCTCTGGGTGGGTTGGGTCACTGGCAGCCAATTACATACAATATTAGCATTCCATCCCTCTCGTTCGAGGTGTCCTCCGCCATTTGTGTTATTGTAACCTTTGATTTAGTTGTACCCATGAGGGATGGAGATATTACATTTTTTTTTCATATATTTTCCTGTTTTTTTCCATTTAAAATATTTGTTTTTGCTATTTCTCTGTTTTTGAAAAAATCCGTTTTTAGAAACAGCATGTCATTTTCTTGTTTGATAACAAATGACCATTCTCATGTGAAATAAATAAAAAATTTTGATTAAGGCAGTCTTATAATTTGAATGTTTATGTTAGTTTAAAAAATTATTAAATTGCATTTTACCAATAATTCCTTCAAATAAGATGATGAAAAGTGGAATGAAAAACACCATCTTTGTCGAGCTGTTCTACACACGTTTCCACAGCAGCAGGTAAAAATAAATCTGTAAAAAGCTAATGCCAATGGTAAAAGATGAAGACCCTAAGACACTTGCGTATGTATGTGTGTGTAGGTGTGTGTGTGTGCGTGTGTGTGTGTGTGTGTGTGTGTGTGTAGGTGTGTGTGTGTGCGTGTGTGTGTGTGTGTGTGTGTGTGTGTGTGTAGGTGTGTGTGGTATTTATGTGTATGGAATAGGAATAGTTTATGTATACCTGTGACTCTACATTTGCGCACGTGTGAATGGTGGAGTGCTTTACCTAACTTTTGTGAGCCTGCAGAAACATAAACGCCTTAAATTAAAAAATGGTTTAGAGCTCTTGAATGCAAAGCATTGCACCGCAATCGAGCCCTTTGTTCTTCGGCATTGCCAGCTTTTAAAATGAAAGCTCTAATCTGCTTATAGAGGATCATTAAATTGTGCATTTTACACTTCAACAACTGCATTTTGATTATCTACTGCCATGGAAAGCAAGCAGCTCCGTTTCTGCCGACTTAATTACTTACTGTAGAATCCCCCATTATTGTTGAAAATAGTATGTCAGGGTCAAAAGCATTATTAGAATGAAAATTAGACACTGGATGAGGAACAAACGTAGCATCATAGCTCTGGTTACAGCGCAGTTTCCCCCGTGCAATGCCGTGATATTGTTAATCTGTAATGTGTTAAAGACAAGGAGTTTCACAAACCAACCATGAAAATTAAAAAAGGGAAAGTAATGGAAGTAGAAGGCAGAAAAGAATGATTGGACTAGCTCTGGGCCAGACATCTGGTGATGGGTCATTAGCTGGATAGATAATTATCCAGGTTCACCAGTCTAATGCTTGAACACTTCACCATATGCTAAACAGCGAATTGTCCCTTGGTCATGGGTTCCATATATTAATATACAAAAAGAAAAATACTGCTCTATGTAGTGTGTGTGTGTGTGTGTGTGCGTGCGTGCGTGCGTGCGTGCATGCGTGCGTGCGTGCGTGCGTGCGTGTGTGTGTGTGTGCGTGTGTTTGTGTGTGCATATGTGTGTGTTTGTGTGTGCGTGTGTGTGTGTGTGCATATGTGTGTGTATGAATAGAATGTGTCTTGATATCAGTTTATCATTATTGAAATAAAATATTGTTTCATTCAAAGAATGCTGCGTTTTTGTGATTAAATAAGTGATATAAAGACATCAGAAGGAAGTGAAGGCCTCTTGATCTTGCTTGCTTGGTATGAATCAAGCTTTTAATACAAGTTCATAATTAGTCGCATGCATAACGCAGAGTGATTAGCATGGGCATAAGGTTGTTAACACAACATTTCTCTATTTCCCTGAAGAATATTAATTTAATTAAAAAGCACATTGTTCATTTTTTCTGCATCTGCATTCTTCTCTGCTTAACGGAAATAGGTTGCTGCATTCATTATATTATGAAATACAGTATATGCACCATGCATGAAAATTTGGGCAATATTCTATGTATTAATTTTTTATTTAGATTCCCTCAGTATCTAGTGTGTGTGAGAGAGAGAGAGAGAGAGAGAGAGAGAGAGAGAGAGAGAGAGAGAGAATGAGAATGACCACTGTCACATGACATCCCTCAAACCCAACCTAACACATTTTGCTGCCAGCCATGACTGCAATACATTGTCAAAACAAAAATTAAGAAACACTCCAACTTCATTTTATAGCTCTCAGCTTTCTTGGCTCATGTTCACATTGTTATGAATAATTTCTGCTGTGTTACTAAGGTTATCTCATAATCTATGATTGCAATTTTTACAAGAAAACTTGTAAAGAAATATACGACAGTTCTGAAATTTGAGGCGCCAGAGAAAAACATCAAAAATGAAAATTCTAACATTTAATGGTTGTTGGTGAACACTGGCAGGCATTTATAAATACAACAACTAAGTGGAGCAATACAATATTAGCAGTATTTATGAACTAAAATAAACATTTTCTTTTTAATGGTTTTTTTTGCAGGATATGTCCTGCACTAACTCTTTCTCAGTACTTGTCTTGCCATTTATATAGGAAAAAATAACACATGTTGCATGTTACTTCCACATTGAGCATTTAATATAAAACAATAAACAATGCACACATTTTGGTCTTTCTAACCGCATTAGTGATTGAGGCCTCTTCATAATATAAGTTACATAAATACACTAGACTTACATTAATTAGACATTAAACATTGAAACTATAACTTAAATCAGCAGTTGTGAATGTGAGTCCCTATATGACGCTTATAACTGAGGTTTCCACTTCCTCCCCAGGAATGATTGGCACTCTGAATCTATTAAAGGGGTCAGAATTTTATCAGCACAGACTATCGATCTACCACTCCTCTAGGCCCACAAAATAATGCATTGTAATGAGCTGTGATTCCCTATTGAACAACAGCGCTGCAAGCTTGCTTAATAGGATCCAGCAATATTGGCTATGATTGCCCACTTCATTCCTGGACACACACAAACAAACCGGCGCTTTCAGCAGGATGAGGCTGCATTTGTTGTCTCTTGTTTGAAACCCCCAGGATAATGATTTTTTTATAAAGAGCAATTCATTTACTCACTGCCAGGGCACGCATGTATACTATCTATAAACATGCTTGATCAAATATTTGCTTGCAAACAATAAAAACGATGTGTCCTGCAATTTTTATAAAAAAAAAAAAATCTTGCTCATTCTTTAGCTTGTTGAAAATGGGTTGATTTAAAAAATAGTTTTTACAAACACCAAATGCATTCTTTTGTATTTGCAGCTTCCTCTGTCTTTTATTTCCTCAATACAGTAAATGGGGTTTCCAAGGTTGCACATCCAGCTAATGTGCTAGCCCTTGATTCAGTGATGTACCCAGTGGCCTGGAATTGAATCATGACTGCGCTGACAATAGATGAGGTTTCTGAACAGCATCATACAACTGTCCACAGCATTGCCTCGTGGGGAAGCCCGTAATGGCTGGTTGTTCCCCAGCTCGTCTTTATGCAGTCGACTCTATTTGCACGGGGCGTCTATGGTCTGCCTATACCAGCTGCACAAGTGGTCCGGCCCTCTAGTGCAATGACTGTCCAGCGGAACTGGGGGCATATCTCGTTCATCTCATTCACCCCTCCCACAGAGATATAGACATATAGATTTTGACACATGAAACATTCTGCTTCATTAAAAAAAGAACCGCTTTTTTTTTTTTGCATTGGCCCATTGTTTAATAAATGTTAAAAAAAATTCATAAAACAGGAAACTCGATTTTAAATATTTATTGTAAATGTGATTCCGTTTACTGTGACAAGGTTGATCCTCCATGTAAAGATGGAGACCCTAGCAGATGATCTGACCTTGTGAAAGATCAATGATTAGCCAAGTTACCATATACCATAGACTGCTGGAAGACCGGAGGCACTCGATCCACAAGCAGAATCACTGCTATGGGAGGAGGTGAGCAACACACTGTCGACTTAAAGCTTCCCAGCCTGGGTACTGGGTAGCACTGTGTCGAATTATGTTCTGCCCTGCAGGGCTCACGGCCACAGTTGGCACTAGCACAGCCAGCATTGTAGGTTGCGACCGTATTCCAATGCATGTTCATCAGTCATCTTGACCGCAGATAACTTAAATCTACTGAGTGCGGTTCTTGTGTCTGCCCACAAAAATGCTGCCTAAGGCTACTGTGAAAGAGAGCAAAGTGAACCATTTATATGAGGATGAATTTTTAAAAAGGGATTAGAAATATAAGCGTTGGTAAAGCACAATGTGGCTGTTTATTCCAACTGTCAATCAATGCTTCCTTATGGAACTGCTACCATGGTGACTTGAGATATGTTTCACATTCTTATATTACTATGATTGTAATGTCCAATCCTTCCAACACTCAAATCTGACTACTTGGACCTGAGTATCGTTGTCAGTGTGTGAAAGCACTGTGAATCAGTATGTGAATTATGAAACTTGGTATCTCTACAGTATCTTTCTACTGTATGTACATACAGTATGTTCTAACATCTTAAAGGTAAAAATAGACGTGTCAAACTAGGATGCTGTGAGTGCCTGCATCTGTACGGTATAAATTTCCATTTTAGAAGTACATTTCGTAATATAATAGATATCCAAACCAGTTTAACTTCAGCCATTAAAATATACCATACTAAAATATTTCTAAAAAATGTGTTATTACAGGTATTGGACATAATCTGTATATCATAATCTTGGGTCCATTAATGCATTCTCTCCACACCGGTTCAGTATGTTCTTTCTTTGCATGATATATATATATATATATATATATATATATATATATATATATATATTTCTTTCCCTTTCCACCTCTTTATTTCCAACTTTTCAGCATGAATTTCAATTTGCCTTGATGATGATTTCCTGGACGCATTCAATCATCTTAAGTGTGACCTTTGTAATCTGACCTCTTAGATCTTCTTACTTTTTTATTGCCCATCTGGAGACTATGCTTAATTTTTATTTTAGTACTCATCCTAACTATAGAGTGTCACAGCTGGCATTCGCTATACAGATCATATCTGCCCTTTGACTCTACTTGATGCTTAAATAAATATCATATTCAAATAGTCAGCTAGTGTCCACAAACCTAAACTACACTACTGCTTGTCTAGGCCTCTGGACTTTTTTTTTTTTCTTGACTGTAGTATTTCTCTGTGTGTTGGCATTCCCTTTTAAGGCCTACGGTATATTCTCTTTTGCCGATATACAGTAGAAATCTTGCTGTGATCAACATTTGCCATTGAGAAGGTTTTCATTCATTTATCCTCCATTGATTATTTCTCATCTTTTCGTGTTGCAAAGTAAACTGATTTAAAATCAAGATGTCTTCAGAATTGTATTAAAATAAAAATCTGAAAATTACTTAATCAAATCCACCTTCAATTAGATGATTGCAGAATAAATATCTCCAACTCACAACTAAACAGCAGACCAGATCAGCTGTAGAAAGCTGGAGAATGTATATAGCTTTGAACCTTCGTAGGAGGACCACTAAGTCCATTGTAACAAAATGAAAAAACCCAGACACTACCAAGATTAGGCCCCGCTACCAAACCGAGCAACTGGACCAGAAGCACAATTGTCAGAGAAGTGACCAAGAGGACACTACAGAACCCACTGGGTGAAATTGGAGAAACTGCCCAGATATCAACAATCTCTTCAGCACTTGCCAGATTTGGCCCCTTTGAGACAGCGGCCAGAAAAAAGTAACTTCTGAGAGAGGCCAACAAGAAAACATGCCTGGAGTTTGGTAGAGGCAACGTGCCTGAGACCTTCTGGAAGAAGATGGAGCTCTTTAGCGTGAAAGCAAAGCATTACGTTTGCCAAAAATCAAACACAGCCCGACGACAAGCTAACACCATCCATACCGTCAAGCATGGTGGTGACAGCATCATGCTATGGGGTTATCTTTCAGCGGGATGGGGTGGGAAGCTTGTTGTAATCAAGGCCAAGATTGATGGAGCCAAGTACAGGCAAATTCCTTCAGAGAACCTGTTTCAATTTGTAAAAGATCTGCATTTAGGACAAAACATTGCGCTCCAATAAGACAATGTCCCAAAGCAAAACCTGCAAAGGAACGCCTTAGAAACAAGATGGTCAGTATTCTGGAACGGCCCAGCCAAAGCCCAGACTTAAATCCCATTAGACATCTGTGGTACCTGAATAGATGTCCACTAATGCTCTCTGTCTAATTCGGTAGAGTTGTGCAAAATGTGCAAAAATTCCACAATCTAAATGTAAAAAGCTCATACAGATATACCCGAGAAGAGGCAAAGCTGTAATTTTTTTTTCAAAAGGCCTGTTTATAAAGTCTGTGGAGGTGTATATAAGTATTTTTTGCATCGTAAATATGCTGAATTTATTGTGTTGGTGAAGGGGAAAAATATTTCAAAGCATTAAAATGTCATGGTTTAACAGAACAAAATGTGTACAAGTTCAAGGGGGGTGAATATCTTTTGATGGCACTGTAAACACAAACATTGTTTACAGACACAGCTTGGCAAGTTCAAAATTAACTCTCTAAACTGTGCTTGTGAAGAAACAAAAATTTAATCCAAGCCTATGTCTGTTAAAAAGGGCATACTCCATAGTTCAGTTTCCTTTTTTTGGTTTCCGTCGCTGCGATCGATTTGTTCCAAACCCTTGCTCTTACATACCACTGTGTTAACCACTCCAATCTTCTTTATCCTCAGTTGGCCTGCTCTTACCTTGAGATAATCACCTACTGGCAGACTAACTTTTCTTTCCTGTTATTCTTTGTTTTCTCAAGCTCCCCACAGCACAGATCTTATAACCAATGATGTAGTCACCCCTTTCCCCTCCACCCCAACCCACCTGCATGTCCATTCATCAAAGAATAAACAGCAAACTTGCTAGCAAAAGAACAGCTTCTCAATCAGACCATATTGGTAATGGCATGAATAAGGTAGAGGGTGGGAACATGGGCTTGGGTTGGGGGTGGGAGTGCTGGCTATAGCAAGAGATCATTTTGAAAATTGCCAGCTGCAGCTTCTGCTATCAGGATGAAACCGGTTCTGACCAGAGATGTTCAAGTCACTGTCGATTTTTGTCAAGCTGGCCTGTTTATCTGTCTCGCTGAACGGGACGGCATGGGCTACAGTCGATGCAAAACTGTCCCGCCACCTCACAGTCGACTTAATAATTCATCTCTTCCTGGATCCTCCAGAGATCTGCGAGCACAGCTACCTTTTTAATGGGCTCTGTGATTACCTGAGTTTTTTTCTTATTTTTATTTTTTTTTAACGGGAGACGCTGGGCTGAAATCAATGAGTTCAGGAGGTGTAGCGCCATCTTTGTTTTATTTTTTTTCTCTGTGTGGCTGAGAGGAATCTAGAGGTTTCTGTACATCCTTTCTATCTGTAATACTGTCAGGCTGCTCCCCTACAAAGCCCGCCCCCCCCCTCACTAATTTCCAGCTTGCGCTGGCCATGCCGATACTGCTGCCCGTGGGACAAATTATCATCAAAAACTGGAAACAACAAAGGCGTACAGAAAACATTCTGCTCTAATTTTAATCTGAAAGCAGTTTTATCAAACCACCTGAGCAAAATAGGAAATTATTCTCTGTGTTATTCTCACCCATAGGAAGATGGCTGTTGCAAAAGCAATGGATATATACATATAATTCAAATTATATCAAATGATCAAATGAATATGGTGTCTTAAACTAACTATTCACGACTAAAGAAAAAAGGGTTAAAAATACCTGATATCACAATCAAAAATACCATATTCTACCCTCTCTTAAGATAATTCCCAAGAGAAAAGATCAATAAAATAAATATATTTTTCTATATCCTCACTGTAGTACAATAATTATCTCACCAAATAAAAATAAAAACCCTTTGCGATGAAAAGGCGTGCTCTACATGAAAAAGTAGGTTCTTATTTGAATGGCTCTGAGGCCTAATGATTCAGCATATTTGACTGCGTCTGGAAGCACATCATTCTGTCTTGAGGCACGAGGCCTAAAAGTGTGATCTCTCAGGGGCCCTAGTCAGTGTCGGTGGGCTGGTGTGCACTATAGCATACAAGAGGTCAGCCAGGAAACGGCTGACCAACCACGACTCCCTTCACCATCCGCATTTCTACATCATACTTTATCTTAGTGCTAAAATGAATGAACAGATGACTAATTACACTAATTAATCTGCATAACCAGGTATGGCATAGAAAGAGGTGTGTTAGAATAATTGTAGGACCTATACATTATTATGCTTGTGCAGACAGATGTGCACATACAGTATGCATATGCGTGCACCCCAGCATGTCTGTGTGTGTGTGTGTGTGTGTGTGTGTGTGTGTGTGTGTGTGTGTGTGTGTGTGCATGTATGTGCGTGTATCTACACGTGCAGTTGCTTCATCTTCTCACTCTCTGTCGTTTCGCAGCAGGACAAAATGGAGGCAGCAATTGGCCGTGATAAATGAAACCTTAATCAATATGCAGAATGTGGGTGGTATACCAGCAGCACACCCATACAGCAGGGTCTCACCCGTGACCCGTATGGAATCCTTACCTGCCCACCACGTCTCCCTCTCCCTGCGCTCTCCTGCTCTGCAGTGCCGGGGGGTGGCGCCAGGTGCCCCCAATGTGGGCTGCTGATACATCTGCTGAGTCCACACATGAGCCCCGGGCATTTAAGGGCCTCCTATGGAACTGAACACAAGGAGCTATTTAAATAGCATTTGTGCGAGACTCTTAAAGTCGCTGTTTGGTCTGAGCTTTCATTTCACGTGTTCTTTGTTACCAAGGCAATGGGATATATTCTCTTTTTTAAAAAGACTCTTTTTTGACGCTTGGTGCAATAAATATTTGCCATGAACTTTGACTTCAAAATAAAGTGTTACTTTTTTCTTTTAATAACAAACACAGTTTTCTACTGTTGTTATATATACAACGTATATATATATATATATATATATGTTTGTTTGTTCTTTTTGTGATCCCTGAAACAGTGAACTATTAAATCTTGAATTCTTGCATTAATTAAGGCTCAAGTGTTGAATCCAATGGTCAAGAGTCGTTAATGAAAGAATGGCACCCCTGGTAAAGATGAGTAAAAAGGGTTACGGTATAAAAAAATAACTGTTTGGTGAATTAGCTTAATCTCACATTGAAAAAATTAGAAAAATCCAACATTCAATTGAAATAAATGTATTATAAAAAGAAAACATTTCTTATGAAAAAAATTTTCTAATCAAGAAATAATAATTTTTAACAAAACCATGTGTGCCACAATTATTGGCACCCCTGCATTTATATATAGAATAAAGTAATAATTTTTCATATTTGGTCGCATATCCTTTGCATGCCATGACTTCCTCATGTCTGTGACTCAACAATATCAAAAGACTCTTTTTTATTTTCTGGTACTCTTACAAGCGATAATATAACATCTCTGCATTTGAATGGATCTCTAAGGGAATTGGGGGCTGGGACTAGATTTAGCTGTAAATTACACTGGAACAGTATGGAACACATGGTTGGCTAAATGGCTCTAAGTCATCAAGGGTCATCACTCTGCTGCCAAAAATACAGTAGATATGGATGGATAACTTGAAGGGTTTCTTCTCCTGACTTCCATAGAGTTCAATAGGTAAATTTGTCAGGAGAAACAACCCTTAAAGTGATCCATCCATATCTACTGCATATCTGGCAGCAAAGTGATGGTTTGAGGCTCGTTTGATACCTCAGACCCTTGATAACTTAGAGCCATTTTATCAACCATGTATTCCATACATTTCCAGCATAATCTACAGCTAAATCTAGTCCCACCCCCCAATTCCCATAGAGATCCATTCAAATGCAGAGACGTTATAGTATTGCTTGTAAGAGTACCAGAATATAAGATATCAAGAGTCTTTTGATGTTGTTGGGTCACAGACATCAGAAAGTCATGGCATGCAAAGGATATGCGACCAAATATTAAAAATGATTACTTTAGTCTATATATAAATGCAGGGGTGCCAATATTTGTGGTACACATGCTTTTGTTAAAAATAATTATTTCTTGATGAGGGATTTTTTTCTCCTAATAAATTCACTTCAATTAAAGGTTGGATTTTTCTACATTTTTTCAGTGTGAGATTAAGCTAATTCACCAAACGATGAATTTTGTATAACCCTTTTTACTCATCTTTACCAGGGGTGCCAATAATAGTGGAGGGCACTGTATATTTGAAATAAAACACGTGCTTGGCCTGGACAGAAGAGAATTCCCCATCTTGTGAACCAACCCACTATGTTTCTCTCACCACAAGTTTCCATTATCACACCTTTAGTCTCACAGCAATCTTTTGACTCCACCAACAACAAACTGGTGTTCCTGCTGTGAGTTGTAGCTACTAATTGTGATGTTTAATGGTGTTTAATGGTGTCGAGCTGCTTTTTGTCAACATAACTTTTGGCCATTCTTTAAAAGTAGCTTTTTTGGTTTGCAAATAATAATTGCAAATATATTTAACATATATTACATGTTGCATTAGGTCCCATTTGCAAGCCTTAGCTAAAATAACTAATGACCTAATTAAGCTCCATCTTTATACATTCCCCGTCTTCTAGGTGTGTTATCTTTATACATTCCCTGTCTTCTAGGTGTGTTATCTTTATACATTCCCTGTCTTCTAGGTGTGTTATCTTTATACATTCCCTGTCTTCTAGGTGTGTTATCTTTATACATTCCCTGTCTTCTAGATGTGTTATCTTTATACATTCCCTGTCTTCTAGGTGTGTTATCTTTATACATTCCCTGTCTTCTAGGTGTGTTATATTTATACATTCCCCGTCTTCTAGGTGTGTTATCTTTATACATTCCCTGTCTTCTAGGTGTGTTATCTTTATACATTCCCTGTCTTCTAGGTGTGTTATCTTTATACATTCCCTGTCTTCTAGGTGTGTTATCTTTATACATTCCCTGTCTTCTAGGTGTGTTATCTTTATACATTCCCTGTCTTCTAGGTGTGTTATCTTTATACATTCCCCGTCTTCTAGATGTGTTATCTTTATACATTCCCTGTCTTCTAGGTGTGTTATCTTTATACATTCCCTGTCTTCTAGGTGTGTTATCTTTATACATTCCCCGTCTTCTAGATGTGTTATTTTTATACATTCCCTGTCTTCTAGGTGTGTTATCTTTATACATTCCCTGTCTTCTAGGTGTGTTATCTTTATACATTCCCTGTCTTCTAGGTGTGTTATCTTTATACATTCCCTGTCTTCTAGGTGTGTTATCTTTATACATTCCCTGTCTTCTAGGTGTGTTATCTTTATACATTCCCTGTCTTCTAGGTGTGTTATCTTTATACATTCCCTGTCTTCTAGGTGTGTTATCTTTATACATTCCCTGTCTTCTAGGTGTGTTATCTTTATACATTCCCTGTCGTCTAGGTGTGTTATCTTTATACATTCCCTGTCTTCTAGGTGTGTTATCTTTATACATTCCCCGTCTTCTAGATGTGTTATCTTTATACATTCCCTGTCTTCTAGGTGTGTTATCTTTATACATTCCCTGTCTTCTAGGTGTGTTATCTTTATACATTCCCTGTCTTCTCGGTGTGTTATCTTTATACATTCCCTGTCTTCTAGGTGTGTTATCTTTATACATTCCCTGTCTTCTAGGTGTGTTATCTTTATACATTCCCTGTCTTCTAGGTGTGTTATTTTTATACATTCCCTGTCTTCTAGGTGTGTTATCTTTATACATTCCCTGTCTTCTAGGTGTGTTATCTTTATACATTCCCTGTCTTCTAGGTGTGTTATCTTTATACATTCCCTGTCTTCTAGGTGTGTTATCTTTATACATTCCCTGTCTTCTAGGTGTGTTATCTTTATATATTCCCTGTCTTCTAGGTGTGTTATCTTTATACATTCCCTGTCTTCTAGGTGTGTTTCCTGTAGAACTACATTCATTCAGTGCACCCATATACCAACAGTGATGTTTTGGGGTGTAAAAGATTTCCATCAGCATATAAAGCCATTTCGCTGATTGAAGCATTATGTCGAAAACACATTAATCTTTAACCTTGTCTGACTAGAAAGGTGGGCGCAGGCATATTTACCATTTACCATTTAATTATTTAATTATTTTCGTCTACACACCTTTAGCTTTGCCCTTAAGGGCTGGGGTAAGAATTTAAACCAACTTGGAGACAGTGGAGGTGCAGAATACCTCAGAATACGTCAAAACTGTCAGAGTCATTGCAATTCATTCCACTCTATTCCCCATTACACCCTTCTTCTTGTCACAAGCAAGGACTACATGCTGCTGTTTTGCTTGGCTCTTTAACAGTGCTACCTTACACAGGCAGGTGGCGGGGAAGCTAGTAATAGCTAACGAGCAGAAGCTCTGCAGAAGGTGTGACAGCGCTGGCCAGTCTGGATTCTTTTCACATTCCGTCTTTAAATAAATGGTTTGTGCCACCGCAACATCGCACCATTATTTCCCTGCTTTGTGGGCGAACGCCTGGCTTTCGCCACCGACTGTTCGGAATATCCTCGCTCTCAGTATGTAGGCTGTAAATGCTAAACCTTTGCAGTTTTATCTGTGCGCTTAAAACTAAATTGTTCTCTGCCACCAGCGCGTGCAGTTTTTTTCTCACACTAGGTTCTGTGTTGTAGTCTACCACCCAACCAGTCCAAACCACCCAAAACATATTTTCAAATTGATAGGCCGTGAAAGCGTGTTATCAGTAGCAAAAGCTAGCTGCTTGGAGTGGTACTGTAGGCAATGTTACAATGCATTGCATCATCTGCTATTTCTCTCTTTGAGGGGTCCTGGGGTACGCACCCATTCAGAAGGCCATCTCCCTGAATGGCTTTAAAAAAGCCAGATGATGGGGGGGATGAAGAACAAGGGTAATTGTCAACCACGGGTTTTATGCTGAAATAAACACCCATACTGTATATGAATTGAAGAACGCAATATTGACCCAGTTAAAATTCCCATAAAAGGCTCCATTGACTCATGCAACTGCCACAATCCTCACAGCAGCAGGTAAGAAAAATATGTTTTCAAGATGTGCTACGAGTTTCTCATTATGGGTGGAGGAGATCGTACCTGGTTTGAGTCTGCGTTGTTTAAGTATGTCAGTACGGCGGTCAGTACAAATCATAGCTCTAGATTCTGGCTCTCATATTTTTCTGTTACCCGTGCAGTTAATCACACTCAGCACATATTCCATGGAACTATTAAAAGGGAGAATGTGTACTCTTGTGTCACCACACATAGAAAATATTGACCTTACATGATGTTGCAGTTTCACTTGAACTGGGATTAATATTTCTGTGTGATTTAACCTTACAAAATACACTGCATTGATCTTACCATACCTTGCTTAATCATGGTAATTATGGGGCTACATTGACACAATTAAATGATTGATGTTTGAGTGATAGATAACATATTGGCTGATGACATAACAGCTGTTGGATCATTAATCTCTCCAAGCATATTTCATTAAAAAATCACATTTGGCAATTCACACTTCATACACAGTTCCTTAAAACAAAGTACAGCAGTTGCAGAACAAATACAGCGTAATCATTTATTTTGGATACCCTCAAAATATATAATAAATATTCATTTTTTTCAAGATCACATCTTTAGTCTTCAGTTTGTTACCAATAAGCAAACAATTGCAGTAATACTTTCATTTTCCCTGTGGATTTTTAAGACCATTAATATGCTTCTGTGCCCCATGTAAGCATCTCCGTGCAGCTACCCCATTCTGCTTCCTGTACAAGACCAAAACTCCAATATAGCACTAACCCACTGTGTTTGATCATTGCACCATAATTGTGCTCCCTCCAGGGCCAGAAGACTCAGATCAATGATCTAGAAACACTGAGTTGACTGGGTTTGAGGCAGCATAATGGAGAAATCCTCAGAGATCTTTGGATGTTGCGAGAATTCTCCATGAGAGTGTCGATGCACGAGGGTCATTCTGCATTGCCCACATGCCCCTGGAGTCTCCCGTAGATTTAGAACAGGATACAGCGTGGTTCCTCGCTAAAATATTTTACACATATGTTTTGTTTTTTTTATTGGAAAGAATGCATTTTATAATAAGTGACATGAGCTGCCTCATAATTCAGCTGCACTGGGGTTTAGATAAATGGATTGGTCATGCAGTCATTGCCACCAGCTGTATATTTTTCATGCTTTTAATATTGCCTGTGAGCAACACACTGTCACTAGTGTCTATCACACACCACCCACAATCCTCAATTACTGAGACACAACTGTGGCCTCCAATAGTCAGGCTGTAGTGAATAGTATGTCTAAGGTGCAAAAAGATGCACTAATAGCCTGGTTATGACACAGTCGCGATACAGAGCAGATATGGTCCCTACTATATGAGGGAAGAAATCCCAAAGACACTTAGATGCATAAATGTGTATCCAACCATAATGAAAAAGACAGTTATGACAAAAGATGGCTGCTAAGTGAAACAATTGTCATCCCCGCTATCTCCTCTGTGCTCCTGTCAAACATAAACCACGCCCCATTTTGTTCACTTTCTAAAGAGTTCCACGCATGCCATTTCATGTGTTTACATCGAACAGTGAAGCTGACGTTAGCTAGCTTTAGCAGAAACACTAAAAGCTGTAGATGTAAATGCAGTCAATGCACCGGGAGAAAGGGGGTCGGGTTTGATTTTGCATTCTAATGGTGACCCCCCCAAAGCTCCCGCCAATCACCGCACCTCACGCAAATCTTCACCTGCGGGAGGAGGCAAAGCGGGCAGCTTTGTCACCCAGAGCAGCACATCTCTACCGATGCATTCCTGATATCTTTAGGCAGGGCAGCGTGTGCCCTGAGGCAGAGCAGGAGAAGGCAAAAAAAGGAGGAAGAGGGGAAAAAAAAGCCAGGCGAGGAAAGATTTCCCAACCTGATTTGACTGGAGCAGGGAGCCCATTAAAACTATAATGAGGAACCAGATCAGGCAGATATATTTAGAATCCATAAGAGCCTATGGTGCATAGTGTTATCGCTCCATTTTTTTTGTCAGGGCTGCAGATATGGGCATTGGGGAGGAAAAGCCGTGGAGATATGTATTAGAAGCTAAAGATAATGCAATTGCCATGTGATTTAATCACAGGCGAGCCATATTCTATATTTCTCCCTTTCCATTTTTTACATTTTCTAGGAACGTTACATTTTCTCAAAGAAAAAGTGTGTGTGTGTGTGTGTGTGTGTGTGTGTGTGTGTGTGTGTGTGTGTGTGTGTGTTTTGTGTGTGTGTGTGTGTGTGTGTGTGTGGTGTGTGTGCGTGTGTGTGTGCGTGTGCGTGCATGTGCGTGTGCGCGTGTGTGTGTGTGCATGTGTGTGTGTGCGTGTGCGTGTGTGTGTGTACATGTGTGTGTGTGCGTGTGCGTGTGTGTGTGCATGTGTGTTTTTTCCACAGCAGGGTTTTGCATCGCAGCGCTACGCCGCAGCGGTATTGCGCGTTAAGATGGCAGCGCCTGGGTAATGGCGCTGCTCCCGTCTGAAGCCTTCTCCCTCGCTCCCCCCTGCTGTTCTCGCTCACGTGTCTCCTCTCCTCCATCAGCGAGGCTTCTCCCACAGTCATAATCTATAAAACATCAGCCCTGTAAAGCTCTGTCTGCTACATAAGCTGCCTCAGAGCACTTGGGCAAAGCAATCCAGAGAGTCTGCGGTGAGAGGTTAGCATCCATTTTTGTTCCTGTCCATTTGCCACTGGACAGTAATTTGTATTTGACGGTAATTTTTTCTACCTGTGTGTTTCCTTTAACTTGCCACTTCCTGCGTGTCTGAGGTTGAATTCGCCCAGCGGTGTCTCCTCCTGATTACTTTGGTGTGATCCCCCCCCCCCCCCCACGCCCCTATGATGTGATTATACTCTGGGTTTTTGGGTAGCTATTTTCCTCCCCTGGGATCCCATCCATACACTTTGTGCAGGTAAATGAACAGACACATCCACCTCTTTATCATGGTATTCTGCTGTGGGGGAAATGCTGAACAAGCTGGGATGTGCCAGGGCTGGAGATTGTGCTCTGCTCCAGATAAACTGGGCAAACACAAATAGTCCAAATCGCGGAAATCATTTGGCATACATCCCACTACAAGGAGGGGAAAAACATAAAATCGCCACGGTAAGAATCACAAAGTAGGGTGCTCTGAGAAAATGTTTAACCCGGATGGATGGAATGTGATTGTCGAGCATCACGTTGTTGTAAGCTGCCTCAGGTTTTTTTTTTTCCCCCTCTGAAAGAATAGGTTGACCGATTACACTAGCAATGAGAGAGAGAGGAGAAGCACTGTCATTGTGTGTGTGTGTGTGTGTGTGTGTGGGGGGGGGGGGGGGGGGGGGGGGGGGGGTATTGGAGGGAAGGCTGATGGACTGTCAGCAGAGCCAGGATAAACTGCACTGCGGACTGCCGAAACAAGCAGAGCTTGCAGACTAAGGCCTGAACTGCTGCTTTGAGTTTGATTGTGGTCACATGATTTTAAAGGTGCCATGACTTGCTTTTATTCAGGCCAACACCAACCGACAGTGCTTTGCATATAACTAGCCTCTCAATCGCTGTGTTTCTGCTGGCCCTACATTAGCTGTAGAAACTGGGATTAGCATGTCTATTACATAGATTTATAGAGCTGGCCAATCCCCGATACACAGGTTTACCTCAAATCCAGGTGAGTCCAAGCGGAAAAAGGTCTCTCTATCCATATTATTAATTCACACTAAAATGACTTCTGGTGCTGTGTTTCAGATCCCAGACAGTAGAATCAACATATTTCACCACAATTATTGTTGGTTGTCTCTTGAAAATAACTATACAGCATAACAAGACTGCTTTCTACTTCATTTCATATAAACAAATGAACATACAAATGTACAAATCTGGCCAGCAACCCCGCTACTAAATGTAGAAACAAATGTCATATAGTCCAGTGTTTATCTTTATGACTCTTCAACTTGAGATTTCAACTTAATTTCAAATCCTTAGGCTTTAAAAAAAAAAGAATCAAACAGGCAGGAAACGTAACTTTTACAGTGAAGAATTAAAATGAAATTTGTTTTATTGGCTTGATATCATTGATTACCATGAGATTCAGATTTTTATCATTACCATCAGTCATATACTACACTCCTAAAATGTTACTTATGCTAGAAAAAAGGAAGTTTAATTAAAAATAGGTAAGAGCATGACAATGAAACATACAGTAGGTGTCACTGGATGGGCACGTGCATCTCTGTCTTATGAAGGAGCTGTAGGAGGGAATGTAACATGAAATATGTATTTCATAAAAATGCATACATTGAGGTGCATCAGCTATACAGCAAATGTATTTGATTTTCATAATTCCGGCACATCACTCCTAGACATTTCTATAGAGACTGGCTAGATGGAAATTGACCCTCTGTCATGTAACCCTCTGTTCTGTATTATCCCATCTTAGAAATACATGACCTTCACATACAGTATCACATGCCCCAATGGCCAAACCCTGACAGAAGGTTGCATTGGATTTTATATTACTGGAATTTATTTAAGTTTGCATAATTACTCAATCACAACATGTTGTATTAAAGTGTTTTGCTGAATCAAATTATTTCCTGTCCTAAACACAGGCACTTAAAAAACACAGCCCACTTGCGGTATTTGCATTTAAAAATATGATGGCAAATTCTTGACATAGCCCATAATTAAATAGCTTTGATGCACATTAATTAAACAAACGGGAATTTTTTTTTGGGATTATGATGTTCTCTCCTTCACACTGTGAGGTCACATCTCTTGTTGTGATTATCCCTGACAAATTTATGATAAAATATAGCATTAAGCATTTATTAAAAATTATACAATTATGTGATTTATGACGAGCCTGAGTTGCCTCCTCCCTCTATTGCCTAAAGAAATGGAAATGTTAATTACTTTTCGGGTCTTTACAGTTTAATCATGCCTGCACATATTTCAAATATGACAGGTTAAACAAACACATATTTATGCATCTCATGACCTTTGGACTTCTTCTCTTATGTGCCTTCAATGTACATGGTGAGAGACAGCAAAGTTAGATTTTCCCTAAAAAAATGAATGAATAAATAAAGTAGAATGAAATAAAAATTTTAACTTATTACAAAATCTTTGTGGAAGAAAATAAAATAATGCAGTGCTGTAGGATATAGCATGTGAGAAGAGAGGCAGTGATGTATATATATAAGGAGATCACTGCCTCTCAGGAGCAGTGGAAAATCTATATGACAAATGAGTCTGGAACAAAGCGCTGATCTAAAAAGGCTGAACATGATGCTCGATTTATAGAGCGAGCTGCAAGAAAGACTTCCTATAGGTTTTGGAGGGCGTAGTGACAGACGTGTCACATCTTTGTGTCTCTTAAATCCGAGCCTAGCCCAATGTGGCAAAGGAAACCTCATAAATGTATGTGAATGCTATTCCCGAACAATACATCCCAGCAAATTTCACAGGGACAGTGTACATTTATGGCATTACGTTATATTTGGTTCCATTTACCATATCTAATTTCTGGATAAGGAGAGACATCCACCCACACGTACACAAATACACACTGACATATGAATACTCATGCACACACACACACACACACACACACACACACACACACACACGCACACACACACGCACACACACACATACACACAAATGCCTGTCAAGGCAGCCAGTTTGAGAATTTTAAACAGTCATCTCAATACTTCAGAATCCATTCCTTACTTGCCACAATTTATTATTTTCAAGTAAAATATTTTCTTCCTTCTGTATCGAAAGTAGCATAATGTGAGTTGAGCAGATACAATTTTTGTGTTTTGTGGAAAATTACACCTTAGGAAACACTGAAGATGCAGACTGGGAGCTGACAAATACACACCATTGTGTGTATGTCTGTGTTTATATGTCAGAAATAATGAGGACACTAGTCTTCTTTAATTTTCTTATATTTCAAATGAGCAATAGAGGCAAAGAAAATAGCCATTGACTGTTCTGGCTGTTGTATGTCAACAGTAGCATACATTACCTTTTCCTATACATGTAGGTATCCTAGTTAGGGCTGAAACCTTTACTGTTCTGATTGCAACCATGGAATATTAGTTTGTATGACAATATTTGCATTTTTCTCAGTGGGCTGTGAAGTCAACAGAATTTAAGAGCTCAGCTTTCGGCTAACACATTTAAATATGAACGGCATGCAGTGCAGAGTGCATTATGATAATAAGTTACAATTAAATGCAGATCCCCATATCTATTTTCCCCTGTTTTCTGAACACTATAGAAGACACCAGTATACTAAAAGACTAATTCAAGTTGCTAACTGAAGCTTAAAGATGGCATCTAAAAATGGATGTGTGTAGTTACAACCAATTGGATTTCTTCATTTTGATTTCAGCTCCCAGTCTGCCATCTCCCGCACCACACGTGTATGCACACGTATACACATGATTCAGGCGCAAACCTAAATAGGCACACGCACATACTTGCACCCATGCACACATATGCAAAAATATTTCCTTTTACTTTGAACATTTGATAATGATTAGAATGGTTAGATTTTCACCTTGCCATAAATGTGCTGCTATTCTATCATTACACCATCAAGCATTAATACAATTTTACTAATATTTCAGTGCCATTCATTTTAATGCGATTTCACAAATCCATGGCAACCAGCAATGTACAGTACATGACTTTGAATGCATGCCAAAGTATGACCATGAGCTCACTGATCATCCGCTCAGTGCATAGACGTACGGCAGGAACCAGTGTGGCATAAACTAGAGTTGAAGCTGGCTGACCCCATGCAGTATGATTGCTTTTCCATTACCTACAATCATCGCTGTAGCGCACAATGTCTCACTGAATGTTGCCATCTGCTCAGATTGAGATGACAGTGAAATGTTTGGGCTTCACCTGCAGTCTGGGGTTAAGATCTTCCCCGGAAATACACTGTACCGCTGCATTCTTCTTTTGTGGTGTTGTGGCCGGTGATGGAAACAAGCCCCTTTCTTGTTAGCATGTTTTACGCCTCAGGATTTAGCGCAGATGCTAGTAGACTCAAAATAGTCACCCAGTTTACTGACTCCAACCACAGCTGGCTTGTAAGTAGGACAACAATAGAAACACCAGCAATATGAGCTGACATTGGTCACCACCAGTAAGGAAATTATGTTAATTTACACCTCAACATAAGGGCACCTGGTTCCAACTCTACAACATATAAGGGGTTGTACTTGGGTCATTAAGCCAACCTGACCATTATGGGTGCTTGTGCATAAGTTTGAGTTTAAATTAATAATTTTTAATGATTTTTTAAAATGCAGTAATCATGCGAATGCAATGCTTCCTTTAATCTTCAACTCATAGTTAATAGGTAATGGCCAAAACAGTAACACTAAATTGGGGGGTTGGGGTGACTGTGCATCATTAAAGATTTTTTTCCAGCTCATGAATCCATTCAAGGTAATGCTCGTCTTAATACTTTTAATAATCCCATTCATAAATAATCAGCTTCACGAGAGAAGAGAGGATTTTCATCAAGTACACTGTGGATGTCATGTCAGATAGACACAGGCAAAGAGCATACCCTGGGATTGGGCATAACTGCACCTCTTGTCTGCGCGTTCCCCTGCAATTACCGCTATCATGCTGTGATGCCAGGCTTCCCAGGACAGACGCTCTTTAAGGCTGATACAGTGTGTAGCCAGGTTATCCTGGTGCATTGTTGGAAGGACTTAGTGTAGTGGTGACACAAGGAAACTTGGCTGATTAAAACCCACCGACCCCTATCTGAACAAAGCCAAATGTGTCCCGCCATCTGCAGACTTACTGCAGCCGTACCTGGGGATCAGGGTAGCGAGGGGTCAGCTTTAGAGCCCAGCCTACACTCATAGCCAGACTTACTGCAGCCGTACCTGGGGCTCAGGGCAGCGAGGGGTCAGCTTTAGAGCCCAGCCTACACTCATAGCCACCTGATCCTCATGGCTCAACCACACCATTGCATGAAATGAAAACAATGAAAAATCATAAAAGATCAACCTGAGATGGAATGTGAAAACAAGAGCACCAAGACAACCAACAAAGAATCAGTACAGAAAACCAGAGCACCAAGACAACAAACAAAGAATTAGTTGCACAGAAAATAAGAATATAAGGTGATGACCACACTTTTTTGGCGTGACAATTTTATTTCATTGTTCACATACGTTTTCTGATTAATGTAGCACTACTTCTATGGTCATTTACCAATATGGAATGCATTTGATATGTTATAATATTATTTATATATTTATATGCTTAGATTATATATTTATGTTTGTGAAAGAAATACATTGTATGCAGTATGACGGCACTCAACACTACAAATGGATTTTAAAAAACAGGAAAGCTTTGTTAAGAATCATCAGCAGCGCTGTTGCTTTTCAAGGATAGAATATACTTCTTTTTTTACAGATTTATTCATGCAATTCAAAGCAAAGCAATGAGTGACAAAAGATAATACTAATGAAATGGTGGGGGAATAAAATGTTTTCAGTTAATGTTTTGAAGTATTTTTTATGAGCCTATAATTCATTTCAAATGGCACTACTCTTTAATGTCACAGATAATACTGAAACAAACATGTTTATATGTAAATGCTTTTTTTAATCAGTGTTTGTAATTACTCAAGTGTACTTCATGTTAAAGCTGATAATTATTCACAAAATTGGCTGCAGACATATTGTATTGAAGTTGGGTTATTTGCTCCATTGCCTTTTAAACTGTTTTGTGACAGCACTGAAAACCTTTTTTGCAAAGAGTTTTAAGTCACATTTAAATGTAATATATGTTCTTTATTTTCATTTAGATTATTACCATATTAATCATGTCTATTTAATTAAATCCCTTATTTATTTTACAATTTTAACAGGTTTCCCAGAAACAATACAGAAAAATAACACGCAGTCTACGCAGTCAGTTAGCCAGCAGGCTCTTACACTGCATCACCCTGAAGGCTGAAATCTCACAGACTTTACTTTTTTCTCTTTTAAAATCTGCACATTTTGTTGATTGGAATGCCATGCATAGAGATGACAAATGTTTTCATTTGTCATCATGCAGTTTGTGATTTCTATTTCCTAGCACAAAAGTTCTCTCCATCAACGACAAGAGGTTTCACTCCTGATTTGATATTCAGGAAGTACTCAGCAATGTCAGAAAGAGATTGATTTTTAAATATTCATCACAAAACTAGTGTGCAGCTGCACGCGAATGAACACACGGATCAATAACTTCGCATTTGCCCCCTGATATTTTAACCTCGATCTTGGTGACCGAGCGAGTATGATTTTCAAGTCTTTCCATCGTCACACAATTGACTGGAGAATCAATATTATTTGCAGCAGGTATTTTCGCTCACTTCTTCTTTAGATGGCATGAAATAACCTTGGACACATGATGAGATACGCTGTCAGTGCTATCTTATCAAGAGCTATGCTGCTGCACATCATAACCACATCGCTGAGAGTAAGGTCCGCCAAAAGCTTTTTTTTTTTTCTTTTTTTTTCCCCAGACGCATTCGGCCTTCCATCTCCGCAAGCACTCTTTCCAATTCTCTCCTCTCAGGAGATTATTCTCCTCCAGCTCCTGTCCTGTTACGGTCATTCCCATTTCTTTCAGAGAACGATCCTCTTAAGTTTGTTTTGTTTCTTTAAAAGTGCACTGTGTTTTTCCCATGACAGACTGTACAGGCTTCTGTGCCTCACCATAGTATCTGCCGCACCATTCTCCTATGTACCATCAAGCTGAAAGAATTTTATGCCTGCATTGTTCCCATGGCTACTCCTGTCAAGCACGGCAGTAAATCCACAAAACAGTGCCACTAGATAACATAACTAAGTAAGCTGTTGTAATAAAATAAATATATCTGCAGTACTGCTGAATTTAATAGCCTGTTTTGTGAGAGAATAATACCTATTTATCCCATTTTGTCATTTGCTTGTTTTCAGTTCATAATGTGATTTCTCAGACTGAAAATATGTAGAATTCAGCAATGCACCCAGGCACTGTATGAGATGGATGAATCACAAAGTGGTGGAAAGGGTATGTGTGTTTTCTTCTTCTTCTTCTTCTTCTTCTTCTTCTTCTTCTTCTTCTTCTGCTTCTTCTTCTTCTTCTTCTTCTTCTTCTTCTTCTTCTTCTTCCTGTTTAACTCAAACTCCATCAAACAATTATAGAGGAGAGTGGTAGAGAGAGGACAGTGGGGTAAGCGTTAAAAACAGGGGGAGCATTGTGACATCATCTTCTAGAGACTGTGTTTTTGGATCCCAGGATGAGCTGTGGTGGTCTTGTGATAGAAGCTCCAGTGAGCAGGTGGTTTATATTCTTGACCCAGAGGCAGGGGTGCCGGAGGAAATTTACAGTCATCGCCACTCTCCGCTCCAGACTCTTGACCTCCGCCATCTTAAATGGCCGCTGACAACTGGAACCAAGAAGCCTCATGAATCTAAAAGAGAAACGGAGACTGACCCGTGCTGAATCCCAAATGATTTCCCTGGGTGACATCATTGGAACATATTTTCAAAATGGTAAAATTTCGTTTATTCATTTTTCTGTTGACAATCAGTTAAGTCCTTAGTGAAATATAGTGGTGGAACTGCACCTGGAATAGCCTTATCAAAATCTATTGTTTTGATTATTAAATGTAACGATCAAATTGTTCTATATTGGTATTTTTGCATGATTGTTTATACTTCTTATAGAATGTGTACATATTGCATTAAATTCATTACATTCTTCATATTTTATCTAGCTGTACAGCAGCTCATATAAGAAATCCATATTTAGATGGGTTTAGATGGATATTTGTAATTATGGCGGCAGTGTAGTATAGTGGTTAAGGAACAGGCCTTGTAACCGAAAGGTTGCAGGTTCGATTCCCAGGTAGGACACTGCCGTTGTACCCTTGAGCAAGGTACTTAACCTGAATCGCTTCAGTATATATCCGGCTGTATAAATGGATAATATGTTAAATAATGTAATGTAATTATTTTCTAAGCCTAGAGACTTACCAAAAACATTGGATTTGGGTAAACATTATATATTTTTTCAAAGTTGAATTTATATTACATCTTGTGTGACCTGTTTGATGTTGAGTGAATTTGTGTAAGTATGAGTGACACTGTGGAACACTACCTAATTATGCTTAATCTAAACCAAAGAGTACTGGTATCTGAGCTTGAATTCATAATCAAAGACAGGTAATAAATAACAATCATTCAGACTCAAGGTGTGTGATAGAGTATTTACAAAGTCCTAATGAATATTTATTACCAAGAGAAAAAAAATAGGTAATGTTTTTTTATGTAGTGTGGGTTTGTCACCTAAATCATTCATATTTCAGGTAGTATCATTTACTGGAATTAAATTCCATTACTGCTGGGAGGCAAAGTAGCTCATCTGCACTAGAAAATGCAAGAGCACACCACCGTGTTTATTTTGTCTCACCAAAAATGTATATTTACTTAATTTGGGGAAACAAGATGTGAACGGTTGGCATGGTAGCCTAATTATCACGATTATATGTGTTTCCATGGAAACCCACTAGTCCGTTGATTTTGATTTATTATGTTGTTATACCCATCAAGCAGATTTGAATTATTGGGTATGGGTATAAAAGGATTGCAGTTTCCAATATTGAGTTGGAATTGAGTTTTGACAATTTGAAACATAATTTTTGGATTGACATGAGCAAATAATTGGAGAAATTCCACACACCATCCCACCACCTAACAAGTTGAGTGCAATCAGTAAGACATCATGTAGCGTAATAAGCCATTTTATGTTATATGAGATGGACATTTATTTACTCTGGGGATAAAAAAGCATTAGGCCAGTTTTTTTTTTTAAATTGACTTAATTTGCTGTTAAGTTTGAGAGTGCTCAAACGTATGCGTTGGCTGTGTTTGTGACTTTCATTTATATGAATGTATTTATGAAAGTTGAATTACAATGTTCCTGCATGCATTTGCTTTATGCCAGAGCACAACTAGACAGGTCTGGAGTTTTTCAGCGGTTCTCTTTAATGACCCGATGGAGCAAATATTTCAGATGGAGGGAAAATGTTCCAAAAGCTTACAATATTGATTCATATTGCTGTTTCAGGTATGATCTAAGCGATTGTTTAATTCTGATGGCATTGTTACATTTACTTTTAAATTATCATTTCTGTTTTCATTAGTGAAGACGTTACAATTCCCACACCAATTCTGGATGCAGTATGAACATATTTTATTTTGTCATCGACTATCATCTTTTTTTTTTCTCCATATGGTAATTGAATTTCTCTTTGAGGTGCATATTTTCTCCACCACTGATCCAGGCCTCTCTTACCACTCATCTGTGGCTGTCATGTGATCCAGAAACGAAAAGAAATACATCACTGATACTGTATACTCCAAGCAGATAGGCCATCCTCATTGAACCAACCTTTGGCTTCTGAAGTAATATTGAACACTGCATAAGTGAGCAGTGATCACATCTCCCTGAGCAGGAAAGATCTGATCACACCAAAGGCCAATAGCTTTAGCCATCCTTCATTATTTTAAGCAGCAGTATCTGTATGTTGATGACATAGCTTAAAACCAACTTGCTTTTTTTCATTGGTGGTCAAGGTTTTTTCATATTCTGCATTGTTTTATTTATTTAATTTAGAAAATGTATTTCATTAAGTGAAGTCCAAGTCCACCATATCACAGAGTCATATCAGAGGCGTTGTCTCTAGTCATGGAAAATACTCAGACTCTAAAACAGCAGGGGCTACATGTATAAACAGTGCTGAGCATAAAAATGCCCTCCGAAAGCCACGTAAGCGAGTTTCCACGGAGAAATTCAGATGTATAATATAACACGTGCTGTGAGCATCTGCATACCTCTGCACACGATGGACACCATACGTACGCAATGTTCGGAGTCCGTGTGATATGGCGACACCATGACAGAAAGGCCGAGGTAGAAAATGCAACACTTTTCTTAAGCAGATTTCCGACTTTCACCCTGAGCGTTCTTTTACGCATTCTTCAACTCAGAGTTTTATACATGTGGAGAAAAGGAATTTAAAAAAAAAGGAAAAGCAGTGAAAAAAGAGAGAGCGTTTACTCAGACTTTTCTCCTTTTGGAGTTTTTTTGTGTATGTAACGTCATTTACTGTGGTGTCTTAACTGTTCTGTGTATTTTAATTGGGGGAATTAAAGGAATGGGTACCCCCCCCCCCCCCCCCCCCTTACAAATGTTTTTAACTGTAATGTGATGTCTGACTTGATGCAGTGAAACAATGTACACAATGCTTTTAAATGAATGCCTTTTATTGGAAAATGAATTTTTATAACCAATAAAAGACAAGTTTTATACATGTGGCCCCAGGTGTCATAGACATTGTGTGCTTTCCATTGTGATTCTGATCACCCCCCTCCTTTCTGTTCTGTTGGGCCCATTGTTAAACATGAGTTTTGCAATGCAAATGAACGTCTCCTTAATTACAATGCACTTTTGCCTGCCTTTTGAACTGCACCCAGCAGAGGACAAGTGCTGATACCTGCAGGGCAGGCCCCGTGGAACCATTAAAGGGCCTCCTACATGTTTTTATAAACAATGAATCTGCCTTAATCAGAGCCTGCTTTCAACCCCACAATTCTAATCATGATTCCGTGATTCTTACAATTCTATTATTTAAATCATGATTCTATGATTCTAATGAGTCCGTTATTCTAATTATGATTGAGTGATGGTACACTGGGGTGAAGACACAGTTGAGGAGCCAGGGCATCAGACTGTAGATAGTCCTGGGAGGACTCTTTAGGCCTGGGCTAGGTAACCCTGGGCAACCCTGGACCCGGAGAGCAGAGATGTTTTTTTTTCTCAATGAAAACCTATATTTAGATACCAGGATTAATTATCATTCATAATTAATGCAGATGACCATGTGCTGGAGGTACTCGGTATTTCACCATTCAGACTCAAGAATATCGTGGTCAGTTTAGTAGTCTAGTAACTGCTATGATCCCCAGATTAAGCAAAATATGATCTAATTCACTTATTTGCCATTATAAATTCATCCTTCCCTTGAACTTCATTAGGGGCTCTGAACGGGGGTCTCAACCACGGGAAAGAAGTCGGTGCAAATTTAACCCTGCTGGTGTACATTTAAGACCCTGGGGTGTTTATTTGGGACCACGGTCTCATATGAACACACTAGGGTGTTAAATGTACACCACCATTTTGTCTGTGTGGCATGAGCATGGCTACAGTGATACATGGTTTGTCTTATTGAAATATTGCTTCCCAAAATATTTGTTGTCTGGAGTCCAAGATGGTTTCCATTACTCTGGAGATGATGAATATTGTGTATTGCTTGGTAATGGAGAGCATTCAGAGCCAAATGCTGAAAGGGGTTAGATAATGCAGTTTGAATATTATTTATCAGTGGGAAACACAAGTATTTAATGAATGACCTTATTCCACAATATTAATATCATGTTACATTCTTCAGGTTTTTCCTGGTATAGTTGATGTCTATGACCTAGCATGAGACTGACTTACTTACAAATGTGTTGTGGAAGGAGAAACTGCAGTAGTATACAGTAGTTCAAAACATACGCAAGTTCCCACTGTGAGAAGAAAAGCAAACTTCTTCTTGATTGATTGGAGGTTTTAATTGATTGATATTCAGAAATTGCATGCTAAACATAGAGACATGTTTAAATACTATATATTTATGTAAGAATATCTCTATGTGGTTTGTACCACACATATTTTTACATGTGAGTTTTCATGTTCATTGTCTCTTCCTATTGACCACACTGGATATGGTCAACTGCAACTTTTCTTCCCTTTGAACTGTGGCCTCTTCACTGTTCCCCTCCAGAGAAGGCTTAAGCACTCATATGCATGTGTACCAAATACCTGTGAACACCTTGCTAAAAATTACTCTCTCTCCAGAGAGAGTTGTACCAACAGTTGTGGTAAAGAAAGAATACTAGAGTAAAGCACTGTTTTGCTGTGCATTTCAGGGCATCCGATTCTGTCTGGTATACGGCTGGCTGTCTGTTAAATAAGGTGATCCTAGGTTCATTTTAAACATCAGATACAGGACATCACACATTTTGCAGTTGCTAAAGCATGAAGTTTCTCGTGAAACTTTTCAAAACAGAACTCCAAAATGCATAAAAAACATGCTTATATTTTGTATGTACTAACATGCACACAGTTCACACAAAGTTATTATGTACATATTTGCCAAGATACATCAAATGGCATTGATTTACAACAATCTCCCACAATTATATATAGGAGTACAGATGTAAACTTTCAGTTTTAATTTGGCTGTTGTCTCATTGGCTGTTATTTGACATTCAAAATATTGCTGCCTTTGTTCAAATTTACTGAATCAATTATTGTTTACATTTTTACAGCATATATTAATCACACATGAACATTTTTAAATTCCATTATACAATGACGAATGGAGTAATATCATTTTGATGGCAATGGCTATGCAAAGGGCTATGCTCCAAACGGACACTAAACCAATCCACTGTTATTTGTAAAAGAGCAGAGATACAACAAGGAGATCTGATTCTGGAGTGATAGCCATTCATCATGTTAGTGTTGAGAGCTAATATTTGACCTTGTGGGAGTTGAGTGATCATTTTGTAATTATTGTGTTGCAAAAAATACAGAGGATAGTTTATTATGAGCGGGAAAAATGAATTCCACAGACGGTGACATTAATAACTGCTAATTTGATTCACTGTGTCCTCGGCCTTTGTTGAATGGTGCAGATGTGGAACCTGTGTGTGTTAGGGACAGCAGGGAGTGCAATGGATCCGAGTGGAAGTGTGTGTGTCTTTATGCGTGGGTGGGTAGGAGTATTTGTGTGTCTGTTGGTAAGTGTGAACTTTGTGAAAATGTGCTCATGCGCGTGCTTGCATGTATGCGTGCAGGCATGCATAATTATTTGCACGCGCGAGTACATGTTTATGTATGCGTGTGCATGTCCTTGTGTGTCTGAGCGTTAGTTTGTGGGTGTGTGTTTGTGTTGGTGGGCGTGTGTGTGTACAGAGGACAGCGGGCATTTCATTGCAGCTGTGGGAGCTTCTCGACTGGAGCTGTCCATTGGCAGGTGCTGAACAAACACACATGTACGTACAAGCAAGCGTACATCGAGCTCAACAGCATGAACCAATTCTACTGAATTTCTGAAGGGTTATTTGATGTTTAGAATATGTAAACCATGTAATATCACACATTTAAAAAATTATAAATATATGATTATTTTAGTTAATAATTTACGAAAAACCTTCCTCTCAAGTAACAACAAACCAGCTTTACCAATGAATTGACATTAATATCTCCTCTCAAATATCACATTTTTTTTCTTTTCTGCTGCAGTGGCTCAGATTGAAAGGCTGTTGGTCATGACGCATTCTGTATAAAGAAAAAGATTCACGCTGCAGCTGGGATGTTTATTGATTGGGAATGAATACAGGCCTAGCACATTTCTTTATGCCACCACAGTTCAGCAAGTCAACCGCTCCACATTCAAAGCATTCTTCGGAGTGTGTTAGCAGTACTAAAGCTGATATTCTACGCTCATTCAGTAAGTAAATGTTAGCTCTGTGCATGGCTCTTAGTTTGGCTCCTGGTCTTGGCCTTTGTGTAAGTGTGGCTCCCAAGACCCCCCTCAGAATCTGGCAGGCTTGCTTGTTGGCAGTGGAGTCGGGGGTCAGAGTGCTGCCCCTTCCCTTGAAGACAAGCCAGAAATTAGCTGGACGCCAGACTATGAGAGTTTAGTCAACACAAACCCCATGTACATCTATACAGATCCCACATTGCCCAAACGCCACAGTCGAGCTACACATTCTACACCAATGTTTGCTTCATAGAAACTAACCCAGACTCTGTTTACCATCTAGGATTCTAAGTCCGCTTCAAGAAATTGAACATAAACTCTATTTAACATCTGGAATTTTATGCCCACTTCAAAGAAATGAAACCAGTCTCTATTTACTAGTCTAGTCCACATATACTCAATTCAGTATCTGCACACAAAGTTCAAACACAGTGCACAGGCCGTACCCGCCTGTAAATGTAAACATTTTACTTTTCATTGTGAAAGAGTCTTCCTCTTTCAATATTTTCACTGTAAATAATGTCACATTTTATTTCTGCATCTTCTTCTAATCATTGATTTATAACACGTCGTATTTTAGCAAGTGTGAATAGTGTCCAAACGGAATGAAGAAAATGGTTTGAAATTTAAAATGAAACTTAATGTTATATCACTTGTTAAGATGTAAAAAGTGTCATCTTGCCGGGAATTTCAAAAGAATTTCAGAGGTTATGCCCTCTGCTTCACACAAAGAAAAATGATGTGACATAAAAAGTTGGATCAAGGATATTATTTATTTATTTATTAAAAAGAAATTCATATTTCCACTTGAAAATATTGTTATGTAAATAATGTAATTATCATCGGAAAAAGATGTTCTGTTAATATCACGTCAATTTAGATCTCACCAATAGCACCCCACACAAGCGCACTGTACACGGCTCGGCTCGATGAGAATGAAATCCGCTTACTTCATATCCTGTTAAGTGTGCTGGGCGGGTGTGGATGTGAGCTGCAGTGGAGATACTGTACCAGCACTCCCTTCCTTTCCTGCCGGATTCATGATTTCTGTCCTACAACGGAGGGCGTTGCCTGTGAAACAAAATCTTAGCCATGCTATTTCAGTGCATTTCCAGCATACTATTTCCTCTCGCACACACCCCCCCCCCCCCCCCCCCCCCCCCCTTGTCTATCCCATGGTATCGCTCTGCTTCAGCTGGGGCTTCCGACTCTATTTATATAGCACCGCACCGTCCTCTGTCTGACCTTGCCGGGAAAGCGCACCCCGTCGCCGCGTTTAAAACTGCGCTCCCGCAGCTCGCTCCACAGAGGCCCCCCTCTCCCCGTGCAAAAAAGAAAAGAAAAACAACATCGAAAAAAAATGAACCTAAAAAAAAAAATCAATGGTGCCTTGGCCGGGGTCGGCGGTGCGCATTACCAGAGCGCGGCCTGTCATGTGCAGGGCCACTGTCTTTAAAGAAAATCCTTTACGCAATTACTGGGGGGGGGGGGGGGCTCTGCTCATCGAGCCGCGGCTTCAACGCGGTCCGCGGAGCGCCTGCCCTCCCTCTCGCCGGCGCCGCGCTGCCAGCGTCTCCTGCAGCTTGCTGGGCACCAGTGGCCGGGTAGCGGAGTGGGGCTGGGGGGCAAAACCTGCACACACATGGTTACTGTCTCGTGTCTGTGGGTGCGCTGCTTTCCACACAGCACGTCCACCCTGCCTCTGCCTCTGCTTGCTTGGGTGAACTAGCCTTTCTTTTTTTTTAAAGTGGTGTGGGGGTGTTTTTAAAAAACCGGATGATCATTTCTTTCAGAAATCCTGTCTATAAATAGAATAGAGAGGTTTAGGAAAATGCAGCAAGCCCGGTGTTGGAAGCAGAGAAGCCCTCCCGTGTCGATGCAAGCACTAAGGAGCATGCAGACACAAGGCAGGAAAATACAGCGTTTCCCATTAGTGTCCGTCACCCTGCGTTTTCTGCCAGGTTTGCCACAGGTCTCCGAGAGGTCGTTTGAGCGATAAAGAGGGGAGAGGCAGGACGCACGACCGGGGTCCTCGCCGGTTATTAGGGCGGCCGCGCGGTCGCCTGCCGAGCGGCGACTCGGGGCCCCGTCACCTGCGCTGTCGGGACGCGCGGTCCGGGGAGTCCGCTTTGCTCGTCACGTGACAGGGGGACAGCGTGCGCTTCGTCACGTGTGAATTAGAGATGGCCGGGGGGTAGTCACGTGGGCGGCGCGCAGTCAGCACTGGTGAGGCTCGCGGCTCTTTAGCGCGTGTACCTGGCGCTACCTTTTCATCAGGCCATATGAACTTATACTGCGTAAAAATCTGATGAACCCTCGATTGTGTCTCATTCATTTTCAGTAACTGACTATACTGTGTAGTAATATTACAATGCTGGTAATTATTATCATCATAATTATGTGTGCTGGGGATGTTGATGCTGTGGCCCATGTTCCTGCCGTTGTCATCGTTGTCGTTACAACATTCCTTTTGTTGCGATATACACTTTGAGGTAATGTTACAGGCATAAGATATACACTTTGAGGTAATGTTACGGTCATAAGATATACACTTTGAGGTAATGTTACAGGCATAAGATATACACTTTGAGGTAATGTTACAGGCATAAGATATACTCTTTGAGGTAATGTTACAGGCATAAGATATACACTTTGAGGTAATGTTACAGGCATAAGTCCTGAAGCTGACTGAAAGCCTCCTGGTTCCAGTGTGCCCGGGGTGGTGACGTAATCCCTGTGTATAATATTAAACCGAGCTGTCAGAGGTTCCACAGCCTGGGAAGAGCTTGTCACCGTTCACCTTCACACAGACGGCCGCAGCCAGCGAGCCCCTCCTGGCCTCCCCCTGTCCCTCCGTCTGCCTGCCGGACGGCGCTGACCTTGCCGTCCGCCATCCAACGCCCACCCCCCCCCCCCACCCCCCCTCCACTCCCCTCCTCCTGTCACTCTCCACGCCGTGCTTGCAGGGTCTGTAACTCGCCGCTCCTGCGCTGGTACCCTGGCCCGACCATCTGCCTCACCTTTTGTGCTGTGAATATTGACATTTCCCCTGAATTCCAACACAAGGCCTCTCTGCAAGGGGGCGGGGTCTCTGTGGCGCCGCCGGGCTCCCAGCGAAACGACCCCCAGCGAAACAACGTGGTCCAGGCGACCGGCGCCAGCAGGTAGCGCGACAATCCGATCGCACGCACATGCTAAAGGCTGTCTTTGCCTTGCAGGAGGTGATTGTGCCATCGCTGTACTTGCTTTTGTAACTATTTAAACATTCATCTGCCAATAGTAACCTACTGTTCTTCCACCATGTTTGGAGATTGTGTTCATTTTGGTAACATTTTAAGTTAATCCCCTTTCCGGATTTTATTTTCCTCTTTTCAGAAAGATAGGCGTATGTGAGATGAAAGACTAGCTAACTGAATAACAAAAAAACATAAGAATAAAGCCTTACCTTTTCAAGTAATAGCTTCACACTTCCACTTTTTATTGAGGCTAATGAATTAAATATAATTAGGCATTAACACTTCAAAATAAGCCTAATTTCTACTTACCAAGCAACAAAAGTATGAATTCAAGATTACATTTAAGCTAAAATTATTATAATTATTGTAATGTTCATAATTACATCTGGTTAGGTTTTAAAATCTTTATTTAAGCAATTACTTCTTGGCACATTTCTTATTTCTGGGCGCATTTTGCCTGATTCTTATTCTGTTTTGTGAAATGAAATGCTCTCGTTTGCAAAAATCTGAAATATTGTCATACCACTGGCAAAAAAGTGTCAGAATATTAAAAAAACAAAACAAGCTCTAAGTAAACCAAGCAATAAGCAGAATTTAACTAAAGCTTTCTTTAAGTGGGTAACATAGCAACACAGCAGAGGTCACAGGGCATCCGTCCATCACCTGCAGGTTTTAATTTTTTAATTTTTTAAAAAACCATGTTGTGAGCCGTGGTGCCCATCTGATTGCTGCATCGTTTCATGTTTCAGAAACTATGCATCTCTCAGTAATCCAGTGCAACTCATAAACAGTCAGGTTGAAAGCCTGAAGTCATTCCTGCATTAATAAAAAACCACCAGAAAAAAAACCACCAGAAAGCCACTAGCCAACTGCCTTCCCTCCGCCAAGGTCTGGGAGGAACAGAACACCATTAACATGCACTCTCTGCTGCATGCAGCTGCACATACTGTACTTACGCGGCTCGGAGAGGGTCGAATAAATCATTGAATAGACGGAAACAGCTATGCACGGTGCCCCCATTACGGTTCTCTCTGCAGGTCTGGCTGGTGCAAAGGGAAGTGCGCCACCCTCTGGTCCTTGGAAAAACATCGAACAAGAGCTGCATCAACCCCCCCCCCCCCCCCCCCCACACAGACACACACACCACTTCCCCCCGCCCATCTCCCCCCGGGGGCCCCGTGGCCTAGTATGAACCAGCCCTGGCACTCAGTCGCCGCTGGTCATACTCCTTTCCGATCAGAGCTCTTGCATGTCATGACCGACCGTTATCAACTGACACAGGCGTCACAGAGGGGTTCTCAATTATGAGCTATTAGCATTAGCATTCCTGTTGTGGTGACTGTTAAATCTTGAATGTCTCTCTTGAATAGCATTTAAATACTGACCTGATAGTATAAAATATCACAGATGTTTCACGTTTCCTTGTAGATGTGTGAAATATACAGCGCGTATGATTAACGTAAACATAAAATCCATGCACAGAGTGAATACATGCCGAGGAAATGCAAATAAAGGTTATGATAGCTATAACCCGACTGAATGACAAGGTTGAAATTTTATTTCTTTGAGCAGCTGAGCTTAAACTTCATTCATGCCTGTAATAACTAATATGATTGACTTTTCTTGAACTGAACCGGTGAAGGTCTTCCCAGTGGTGCTGGACAGGACCCAAAAAGGCAATGCTGAGGCATGTGCGGTGGTGAGGGAGGTATTCTGGCTTACGTTCTGTGCCAAAGCACAGCAAGGCCACTGCAGATATTCCAGAGCATCCATTTCACCCCAGCAATGACAGCTCTCAAACCTTTTCTGTTGTACAAACGTGTTTATTGGTGCCTTTATAACTGAACAAATGTCTTCTCACTTATCAGATCGCCTATTAATATAGTAGATTTATGGAAGTCAACTGTAGATTCTGTCTCAGAATCATGGTATGAGAGGTGAATAGGTCTTGGCGATCTTTCCAGTTTTAGCAATGCATTATATTTATATTATTTTTATTATTTATAATTTTTTATGTCCTACATACAGTGTATTAAAAAAGGCCACAATACATTAACCACCTCAAATTGTACAGCGATTTTAACATGTTAAGCAGTGATGTGATGTTTTTTCTTTATTAGATTTATTTAGCTATTCTGGTTCAAAAGAAGTACAGGTAGATCCTCAGTGGTACCTATGCCACACAACTGACATAAAAACACAAAAATAAAAGGCTCTTAGAATGAATAAGTTCTGGGAAATCTGCATTCAATATCTCCAGTTAGTACAACCAGGAGAGACTGCATTTCCTGAACCTGAGAGTGGCTCTGATTTGTTGCAATCGATCCATGTCCATCTTGTTTGATGTCATAGAAAAGCAGAATAAGACAGTGATTGGACCAGTATTCAGAGTCAAGCTGACAGATCATCTTCAATATGATATGGGATTAAAGAGTGATTCCTCAGGATTTGTGTTGTAAAATGAACCAGGATAGAACAGGGCAGGGTTCACCATATAGCTCCCCCAGGTTAGTCAGACCCTCCAGAACGAACATCTCCACCATTAGTATTAGTATTGGAGCACTCAAGACCACATGTAATTTTAGCAAAAATGTTTCATTATGTAAGCGATTGAAATTCAGTTTATTTTAACCATACAGTCTAGACATGTTCCATCACAGAGACAGCATTTCCGTTAGTCTCTTTGGTTTATATGAGCAGCTTGAAAAATAAACGATTTTTCATAGGCAGGTAGCACTCACCTCCTTATCTATTTTTACCATTGTGAGGATTCTTCTGTCCAGCAATTATTTCTGTTTTTCAGCCTGCCCATATATCCATAACACCAGCCATGCCCCCACGCTTCCTGTCAGCAGAACACAATCGAAAGATTGAAATACATTAATTAGAAAATGGTTTGATGTGTGCTATATATAACATTAAATGTATTTATTGTAGCTCATACTCATGAAAACCCACATAATTAAACTACTTTGCATTTAACTGAACTCAACAGCAACACACATTTGCACTGAGCACACTGTACATGCTATGTATATGTTGCCGCTGCTGTGCAGTTTGCATTGCACCGTGCATTCAGGATCACCGGGCTGCCATCACTCCCACTCCCTCTCACTCCCTCTCACTCCCTTTCTCTCTCTCTCTCTCTCTCTCTCTCTCTCTCTCTCCTCTCTCTCCCACTCCCTCTCACTCCCTTTCTCTCTCCCTTTCTCTCTCTCTCCCTCCCTTTCTCTCTCTTTCTCTCTCCCTCTCTCTCTCTCTCTCTCTTCTCGCTCCCTCTCACTCCCTTTCTCTCTCTCTCGCTCCCTCTCACTCCCTTTCTCTCTCTTTCTCTCACTCCCTCTCACTCCCTTTCTCTCTCTCTCTCTCTCTCTCTCTCTCTCTCTCTCTCTCTCTCTCTCTCTCTCTCTCTCTCTCTCTCTCTCTCTCTCTCTCTCTCTCTCTCTCCAGCTCCTCCTGCTGATGCTGAGAATGCTGTTGGCACATCCTCACTCTCTCATGTGACACAGAGAGTGAATGCAGAGCTCTGAGCCACATGACTGCAGCAGCAGCACTGTTTTTTATTTTTTTAGGAAAGGCCAGCCCTATCGCCCTACACCCCTGAGCCACACTACAGAAGGGGTATCTCCTCAGGTACCCTCACCATGGAACCCCTTTTCCCCTTCATTTCTCTGTGAATCTCCTGTTGATGCCTTAAATCCCAGCTCTTTGTGCACTTTCTGCATGCATCATCCGCCTGTGAAATTATGTATTTCTTAGAGGGATTACAGCCGGAATGCATATCTCAAATGTAAATATGATTGTCTCCACAAGATCGTTATCAAAAAAATATGAATAATGGTTCTGTACAAACAGTACCCGGAACCTGCTATAACTTAATTCTCTCCTTTCTACATGGAGCATGGGTTATTCCTACTGCAATGTTATAGTTTTCATTATTTTCACCACCTTTTAAGATGAAAAAGATCTTTCAGAAATATCATCTCTCTGTGGATATTCATATGTGCAAGATACTTAAAACACACAAAAGATATGAGACATATTTTGTATTAAAAATATATTCATTTTTGTGATAAAAAGGGTCCCTTCAATTTTCAATATAGTTAGTGCCACTTCATTATCAGCCATATAAATCATTGCAGAAATGTGGAAATCCTTTATGTTGTCAGGGCGATGATGGTGAATTGGTTTCTTTCCTGGCAAAAACGAAAACAGAAGATACGTGATTTTAAAAAGACAGCCAGGTGATCTGAGAGGTACGGACCACATAGAGCCTCCTACTTCCCCAGGCTAGACAATAGAATTCATTAGTCCAGTCAGGGAAGACTAATGGCGCATATAGATAAGCCGGCAAGCCTCCATGGAGGTTTTCAAAATATTTCAGAATGTATAGGCTGTTCACAAACACAGAGGGAGCGCTGCCTTCACAGTGCGGGAAAGACAGAATACCCATGTGACATGTGCTGGATGTAAAGCACAGCTGTAAAGAAGCAGACGATTGTATATTTATTATTCATTTATTTTATTTATTCAATTATATATATTTTTTCCCTATTTGGTAGTACATGCAATGCTGATATGCTCCACACTGCAAGCGGCATGTATTGATTTCTCAATAAAATGTTGTGGAGAATAAAATGCGGTTGTACAGTGATGTGAATAAATTGCCATTGAAGATATCTTCAGCACAAGTTGACAGCACTGGGGCAAAAATGTTGATTGACCAATTTATTTTTGAGGGTTCTTCCATAATTAGTATGTAATTGTATTGCATGACAATTATTGAGCCATAATGGAAGGCTCTTACAAGTCCTGTTGGCCACTTACCATTCCGATACCTAATCCCTTCCCTTTACAGCTGCTTCTACAGAAATGCACCTCCCCTTTCAGCACGGTAATTATGTAGGGAACATTTCTGGATCCACACTTTGTGATCACTCCATTCGCCCATCCTGGCCCTAGTTTATGCTCATAGGACATGGGACGAACACAAGAAAAGGTGGAAGACAAAAATAGAGGAAAAGGAAAGAATTAAATAAAAAAGGGCACATTTCAGAGTGAATTGTGGTACAGGGTAAACATCATGGCGCCCATATTATACCTGAGTCATTCTGCCAGGAAAATGGGTTTAGACTCCTGGGCAATACATGTGAATTGTCCACCAGATTTACTTATTTTCAGTTTTTTTTTTTCTTTCATTTTGGCAGTGAAGTTTTTATAGTGTATGAAGATAGTTTATATCAAGAGTAATTGTCTAGAAAATCATTTTAGATTAACCGGGAATTTTGCACCATTGAAATTATATTAGGCATCAAAATTATGGACTATTGTGTATTTTTTTGAACATTTTGATATCAATGATGCTTTCAAACATGACAGGACCTCACTAAAAGGGCATCATAATTATGCATTTCAATGGTGTCTCAAAAAAAAAAAACATTTATCAGCCAATTATGCCGTGGAATGCAACACTATGTCACCCACTCTTGTAGACCAAGGAAACTGCAGATGAGGCCAAAGCTCTCAGCTGAGACAGTTTACCATACAATCAGGTCACAGAGCGTCCTGCAGGGGAGGCTAGTTCCAATAAGAAGAGAGGTGTGTCTCTCATTGACAACTGGTAGCATGTAAGTGCCTAGTGTCCCATTGGGAGGAACTAACACAGCAGTAGCCCAATGAATCCTGGCTGGCCTAAACTCACCCTTAGCCCTGACAGGAAGCAGCCAGTTCTGTCCCTCATATTCAGGCTTGATCCTGAAAAATGTAGGGCTATAGGGTCCAGCCTGTTCTCATAGCAATGTGATTAAGTACCCCGGCTGAGCTGTGCAGGACCCTGAAAAAGAGTTATTTTTTGTCAGCTACCCATCTGGTTTTTACAGTATGCTAAACCTTTATGCACACCAGCATTTCAACTTTTAGGTCATATATCTTTTGGGTGTGAAAAATTGTAAAGGTATGAACATTTTTATTTTCAATAGGATGTCATTGAGCATATACTGTGTAAGTACCAGAGGTTTCATCTTTGGGGTATGTCATTTTTATATGTCTTAACAAATATGCTGGTGTGAAGCAGTAGCTGCTTTAAATTCAACGGTTGAGTGTTTATTAGTATTACAATTCAGAACAAGCAGTGCTAACTGTATCCAGCTGTTAAATACAAAAAAAATACAGAACTAAAAATGTCATTGTTAATCATGTGTTTTTATCATTCCTCAAGTATCTACTGTATATCTAAAGATAAAAGACCCTTCTGCTTTTTCTGGATTAGAAGCTGAAGCTCAAACATACTTTGTGGACTTTAAATACTAATCTCAATGCAAATTATTCAATCTGAAGTTCATTTACTTCTGTACTTCTGTTCATTTACTGCCTTATTGGTGAGTATTGTGCCCATTAATTGGGAATCCTACACTTTTATCCGAATTCTTGAGCCTCTGGACTCTCAAAAGTTTTCTGTCTCTTCTTTACATTTTGTTCTCTCACAACCCACTTGTTTTTATTTTTTGCTAATGCCGAGCTCACACTACACGACTTTTGCCCCGATTCTGACATCAAAGATGAACCCCCGACAAATTTTGCAGTCCTATGATAATCTTTTAAAAAATCTGCAAGAAATCTTGGTTCCGTCGGCTGGAACGGTATTTTGATGTGAGATGGTCAAAAAACGCGAATATTTCTGTCGTGAACCAGTCTGGAACTCGTCGGGAGAGCCCACGATCATTTCAAACTGGTTTGATTTTGTCGGGAGTCCTGGCTGACCTGCAGTGATGCATCGTTCTACTAGAATGTCAACAGCCAATGAAAGAGCGCACAACAAATGCAACGAAAAACGGCTTAAATTCATCCATACGTAGCCTTGGCAACTGTGCGTGGAAATTCGACCTCTTCATTTAGTCCTGTGATGTGCGACACCCGAGTCTTCTTAAAAATCACCTAGTGTGTGCTGTTTTTTAAAAGACTGTCATTTGACAGTCGTTTGATGTGAGCTGCTCTCCTCGGACGGGACCTGAACTAGCTGTGATCAAATTGAACAGGACAGTAAGTAAACCAGCGAGCTACATGAGAAATCCTGCATAGGAATGTGGTTAGCATGGACAGTTTCACCCAGTTTGCTTCTTGCTTAAGCAAGATGATATTTTTAACAACTTGTGAATATATGCCCATAAATGCCCAAATAATTGCCAAGATGGACCTGCCTCGATTTAGAAAACGAGATTGAGATGGTTGATAATAAACCTCTAGTGAAGTTCTCTAAATGAAATGCAAGTGTGTGTTTGTTTAACAATCAGAAATGTATATATTTTTATTGATAATAATTATTTCAAGCAGCATAGAGTAGGCCTAATGGATCCAACAATAATATACTTGGCAGGCAGTAAGGAGGTTCATAGGCACCAAATGAACCTTCCCTGGATCTCAGATTTGACTGTCGTTAACACATAAATGAGAATTAATTCATTCTGAAAATGTATAGACAACCACTTTTATTCCACAAATGCACAGCACACTTAAGAGTTATCACCTAATTTGTGTGCAGTGACAGCATTCTATGTTGTGATAGGTGACTGCATGTCAAGATTAAGTAGCAAACACATAAATGATAATGCTTGATAATGGCTGTTGTATAATGTGATAACATTCAAATAAAATGCCCACTTACACCAATAAGTAGGGTCCACTTACATTATTCTGGCAGTCATGTTCTTCATAACTATAAATGTAAGTGCAGTTTTCTTCTTATTAATCAAAGAATACCATAAACCATCTTTGGCGCTGACTATAAGCAAAAATTTAGCAATTACATTTTCAATTTGGGGGGATTTTTTTCCACAGTTGTAGCTGTCATATAACAGGTCTGCTAGAGAAGTACATAGAGAAGAGATGGGACCACAGCAGAGTAGAGTGATGCATTGTGGGAGGCCTGAGGACATTTCTGAGAACCTCTCTCTAAGCAGATTTCACCATAGATTTTCCTCATGAAACCTACGGAAACACATCTCAGCCCCAGTGCTTTTAGGCTCCACCTGTGGACAGCTATGAGAATCTTTCTCAATAAAGAGGTCTATTGGATTGCATGTTTTTTTAGATTCAATAAAGAGGTCCATTGCACTGCATGCTTTTTAATCAATAATGAGGTCTATTGCATTTTATGTTTTTTAGATTCAATAAAGAGGTCTATTGCATGGCATGTTATTAGACAAGTATGATTAGTTGTTTGTTCGGCTTTTACCAGTCATCTGGTCCCAGTGCTTCTATGTATATCCTAACAACGGATGTGACACTGAATTTATGCATTAAGAAACGGGCCTGCTGTAGAGCTGTGAGACCAGGTTGGAGACCAGTTGTGTAGAACGAGACTGATTATCATCTCCAGTGATAATCTGATAATCTGTGTATTTGCTGAATAAGTTAAAAGAAAGATGGTATAAATTGAGCATATGGCGTGCATAATCTTTTACCATTGCCCCAACAATGTAACCCCTAAACCATTGTACTTGGGTTAAAATAATTATGAAGATAAATCAGATAAATTTGTGTTTTCCTATTCTGTATCTTCCAGAAGACAAGCTTCTTAAACTAGTTAAGAGAACTGAAAAGGTTTGAAAGCTAGCTCTTGGCTGGGCCATTGATTTTGTTCTGCTCTGCTCATGTGGTGTGTTCCTCCATGCCACTGTAATGATTTTCTTCAATCAGCACAATTACAATTTCACAACGGGAATCTGTGAACAGGAACATACAGTACATGCTAGCTACAGCTACAACCAAGGTTATACACACCCATGATAAAGATGAGCACAGAAGGCTGTATAAAATAAACAATGCAAAGACTGAGTTATATTGTATGTTCAGAAAAATAGGGGAATGAACTTAAGTTGTACTAATGCATATTGTGGCTTGCATTCTAACAATCCTGCGAAACAAGAGGGGGACCCCTCTTAAAACTGAGCCCGCTTTCGGAATCTGGAAACGACTCAAACGTGGCGATTAACCGCACTATTAGGTGAAAAGGGCTATCCCCGCCGAATCTATATATATATATAATCTATATTATAAAGCCTCGCGCGGCAGAGGGGCGCTCGTCGTAAGGCCGTGTGAGGATGCGCGGTCGCGCGAGGAGATAACGCGTCAGCAAAGCCGCTCTCCGTAATGCGGGCTGACCTTGACCCCCGCGCTTTAGGAGAGGCCGGGCCGTTCTGCAAGGCTCCCCCGTCTGCTCCCCTGCACCGTGGGGGCACGCGTTTCCTCTTCCTTCCCTGGCCCGGCGTCTCCTCCTTCCATCATCTTAATGGCTTTGCGCTGCCTTCCGAGGTCAGATATGCAGCATCATTCACGTACCAATCCATTTTTACCTCTGCATTCTGTCTCTCTCGCTCTCTCTCTAGCTCTCTCTCTCTCTCTCTCTAGCTCTTTCTCTCTCTCTCTCTCTAGCTCTCTCTCTCTCTCTAGCTCTTTCTCTCTCTCTCTCTCTCTCTCTCTCTCTCTCTCTCCCCTCTCTCTCTCTCTCTCTAGCTCTCTCTCTTTCACACACATTCCTTCAAAAAATCTATATGTCAGCCATGCAGACAAAGGCACTGAGTTAATTACCCATCATTTAGTGCAGCACGGAGCAGATGGCTGCAGATGATATGTAAATTCTTGTGTGTGCCAGTGCGTGCGTGTGCGTGTGTGTGTACATGCTGTGTGAGCGCACATGTGTGTGCATGCAAGTGTGCGTGTGTGTGTGTGGTGCGTGCGTGATTTTCTGGGATCAGGATGAGAGCCTGTGTGCAGACATGTGTGTGTGTGTGTGTGTGTGTCTGTGTGTTTGAGGTAGTGGATAGCACAATAGCGAGTGTGCGTGGGGGGATAGTGTCAGGGGGAGTGTTCTTCTGGTGAATGGAGCTGTCGATTATTCGATTCCCCTTAGATAAATTGTAATGACAAAAGCTGTATTATAGGTTGTGAAATTGCGCAATTATTTAGTCTCCTTTGGGTTCAGAGTCTGAGCATTTGATGTCAGATATATTATGCTATCTACTCCTGCTGAATGCTAAACTATTGGCATGATAGTATTCATGATTTGTTGTTTCGGTAATGCAGTGCAAGTTCTTGAAGAGCACAGGTTCCTTTGAGATAAATTGTTCAATTTTAACTACATAAGAATTCAAATTTTTTTTTTTCATGGTTACAAAATCGTAGATGAAATATTTGACAGCTCCGTGGTAAGGAGCACTGGGGTGATTCAGAGGAGAATTATTTCCGGGCCTGTCAGTGGAGAGTTCACTTTCTGACTGAATTAGTACACTCTATTCCTTTGGCACATGTAATGTTTGAAAACACTGCAACCATAAACGCATGCATTTCTCATGGTCTTTCAAGTGAAGTCAAAACAGCATCAGTTTTGTAGTACAGAACATTTTCAACCAAATAAAAGTAATGAAAATTCATAAAAATACACAAATACAAATTTAGTATTATAATAGTTTTTTTTTTTACAGTTTTTCTCAATTGAAGACCCTGGTGCTAAAAGTTACAAAATGTCTATTTTGAGAAAATCAAATCCTAAAATATCACTGATCCATAAAATCAGCCATTAAATGTTTTACTGTTTTTATCCATTGCTTAGGCACCTTTTCTGTTAACAATATTTATAGGGTGGACTTAGCTAAAATAAACCAAAAATAAATTATTCTGCTCTCTGCTCTTGAACAGGCCACATATTCTCATGTACATCACACATTATATTTTCTCCGGCCAAGCAGCGGGAGAAGTGTCTTTTAGAATGACACAGCCACCCTTGGCATGACTGAGAAATAAAAAAGCAATAGTTTAATTGAACCAATTTCAAAACAGAGAATCACGGTGGAAACTCACATATGACAACACGTCTGCTCTGGTCTATCTTGTGTGTGTGTGTGTGTGTGTGTGTGCGTGCACATGTGAGTGTGCATATGTGTGTGTTTCTGTGTGTATGTGCATGTGTGTATGTCTAAGTGAGTGTGTTCTGCAGTACTGTGAAAGGCATATTTCCCCTATGTTTCAGGTCCTCTTTAAGGCTGGTAAGATAAGCTACTCTCAGCTGCAGAAGGGAAAGGCTCTCTCGTATTTACTCCATATAGGGGTGGCTTCGGTATGCACACAAGGGGTACTGCCAGCTTAGTTTCTGCATACTATGCTGTCCATACTGTGGTCCCTTTGTAGTAGCATACATTAGGTACTCTGCAGTACAGGGATCACCGAGTATTGATATGTTACAGTAAATAACAATAGAGCTACCTGTTCTCATTTCTGAATGTTCATCAGCTATTGTTCTCCACATAGGAGAGCTCACATTTCCCCCTTTTATTTGTGCTAAAGCTCTGATTGCTGATTGAACAATTAAATGAACTAGTGTTTTACCTGTGAAGAGTGTGTGTGTTAATTGATATTGGAGTTGCTAGTTTTTAATGACAGTGTTTTTCACGTGAAAACAAGAGATATACTTTTTGAAAATTGTGCCTTAAACAGGAGAGAAAATGTGTGAAATGTATTCAAAAAGTGTTAAAGAGACTGAAATTTGTGTTAAAACAAGCAAAATAGAGCTTATAGTTTTGAAGAGATTTTCTATTTGTTGGCGCATAAACTTAATGTTTTATGTATAGGGTCATAATACCAATTTTAGTGTCTAAACAATTGAGAAAAACTGTAATGGCACAAATTTTAGTGCGTAAACAATTGAGAAAAACTGTAATTGAAGTGTTTATGTGCAGAAACATATCTGGGCTACATAGTTATATGACCGTTTCCACTACATTTCTGCTCTTTGGCCACTGCGGAAATCTGGCTTTGGAAAGCTGAAAGATAAATAAAGGCCTCGGCTATTGTCTGTGTCTGTGCCTAAGTCTTTGTATAGTTACCAAAAGATGTTCTTTGCTCTCTAAAGGGAATTGACTGAAAAAGTAATTCAATCTGGGTGTTTTTAATACCAAACATGAATAATAGAGTGGATCGATGGACTTGGGTAACATACAGTGTGCACAGTGTGTAATATATGTTGCAATGAGCAGCACATCGCTCGTACAGGAAGCAATGAGACACAGGAGTGGAGAACTGTATGGGCAATGGAATCGATACTACTGTTGGAAACACTCATCTGCTCTGCGGTGCTCTATAAATCAAGCTGCACAAGTACAGAGTATTTCTGCAGGCCTTGCGCAGGCATGTGTGTGTGTACATGTGTGTGTGTGTGCGTGTGCTTGGGTGGGTGTGTCTGCGTGTGTGTGCGCGTGTGCTTGGGTGGGTGTGTCTGTGTGTGTGTGTGTGTGTGTGTGCAAGATAGAGAGATAGAGAGTGAGAGAGGGAGGGAATCTATGTGTGTGTGTGTGTGTGTGTTTGTGTGTGTGTGTATGCTGGTATGCGTGTGTGCGCATGTGCTTGGGTGGGTGTGTCTGAGTGTGTGCAAGAAAGAGAGAAAGAAAGTGAGAGAGAAGGAGGGAATCTGTGTGTGTGTGTGTGTGTGTGCTTGGGTGGGTGTGTCTGTGTGTGTGCAAGATAGAGAGAAAGAGAGAGAGAGGGAGGGAATTTATGTGTGTGTGCATGTGCTTGTGTAGTGTAATGTATGCATGTGTGGACATACATCTATGTCTGTATATATCTGCATGTACTGTGTATGTGGTTCTGTGTGTGTGTGTGTGTGTGTGTGTGTGTGTTTGCGTGTGCATGTGTGTGTGTCTGTTTGTGTGTGTGTGTGTGTGTGTGTGTGTGTCCGTGCGTGTGTGTGTGTGTCGTGTGTGTGTGTGTGTGCGTGTGTGTGTTTGTTAATGTGCTAGTGTGTGCACCTGGCTTCTTCCCGGGCCCAGCACAGGTGTGTTTCAGAACCCGTTGCACGTTCTTGCACCCCGCAGAGCTCCGGACTGTTCACACCTCGCTCCTGGTCCTGCCTGACAGCCTGACACACGCCTCCCTGCTCCCTTTCAGAGAAGGCCAAGGTGAGGCAGCTCACAAGGCAAGGAGAGCACGCTCTGCAGCCTTACAACCAGGAGAAAAAGTCTCCACCATAGGTCCTCTCAGGATGTGTGTGTGTGCGCATGTGTGTGTGTGTGTGTGTGTGTGTGTGCATGTCTGTGTGTGTGTGTGTGTATGCGTGTGTGTGTGTGTTTGTGTGAGTGCATGTGCGTGTGTGTGGTGTGTGTATGTGCTTGGCTTGTGTGTGTGTGTGTGTGTGTGTGTGTGGTTTATGTATGTGTGTGTGCTTGGTGTGTGAAGTGTGTGTGTGTGTGTGTGTGTGTGTATGTGTGTTTGGTGTGTGTGTGTGTGTGTGTGTGTGCTTGGGGTGTGAGGTGTGCATGTGTATGTGAGGTGTGTGCTTCTTGTGTGAGGTGTGTGTGTGTGTGTGTGTGTGTGTGTGCATGCTTGGTGTGTGTGTGTGTGTGTGTATGTGTGTGTGCTTGGTGTGTGAGGTGTGTGTGTGCTTGGTATGTGAAGTGCGTGTGTGTGTGTGCGTGCGCGCGTGCGTGTGTGTGTGTGTGTGCGTGTGATCGCATTTAATATGAGTATGTTTACATGGCGTGTGCATGTGACTACACGTCAGTAAAATATCCATGAGGACAAGACCAAGGTCCTTTTCTCTTTCAGCAGACATGAGCTGCATCACAAAGACCTGATTGATAATATATGAAATGATGTACCATCATAATGAAAATCTATTAAATGGTACCATAAGGGCAATGTATTAACCATTACACCTTCTCAAAGATTTTATACAATATAAATTCTGTTGACTCTGTGGAATCATGATTAAAACACTAAAGTAAAATATACAGTACTAAACTAAGTTCAACAGAGGGATTTGAACGGTCTGAAAGGTCATTTAAGATATACTGATGTTAGCACATTAATTTAAACCAACACAGAATATTATCACATCTATAACAGTATAGTGTACTTACTAATGAAAGAGAAACAGCCATGATTAAAAATGATACAAAAAAACTGGAACAATTCACAACACAAGTTAAGTTTTATTTTATCACCCCCATAGAAAGTGCACGCACTTGGTTTGCCAGTATTAATAATGTGGTGTATTAATAATGTGGTTCCCCTACTCATGCACTCCTCGAAGCCTATAAGACAGATGACGCACATAACATTTCCCTCTCCGCCACTGATGGAAGTACATGGGAAATGATGTGATGGATATATCTAATCAGTGGCTGTCCTCGGAGCCCCTTCCCTTTGCAGTGCATCCACTCCTGTGTGGATATATATATATCGATATTCTGTGTGGGACCTGAGGTTGTGTGCACCATTCAGGGCGCGAGTCCTGAATTAGCCTACAAAATGGCAGCATTTATATCCCATTGCGGTGTGTGTGACACGGCGCACCTCTCCATTTACCCCGCTGTCAAATGTGAAATTCATTCAACGTCCCCCTTTGTACATTTCCCCAGCTATTTGCTCATGCACTCTATATGAAAACATTGAAGGGAGAAAAAGGCAGATACTCTTCCATTGCAAACTGCTGCAGTACAAAGCATTATTCAAATGGAACAATGCACTTTTTCTTCAGTTCACTTTGATGGAATATTCCGGGTAAATAAAATTCCTTGCTATTTGTATCGGATGATTGTGCCGTTTATTTCTTCTTTGTCGGACACTAACTTCGGTTATTTAATTTATTTATTTTTTATCCTGTCTTGCCCTTACATACAAGCTAATTATTGTTCACTTCACTCATCAAACGATTTAAAGTTTAATTCTTTATTTGAACTGCATAAAAATAGGTAATTTGATCAATTAAAAAACATTTTTTAAGCCGATATATTATGTATATTTTATTATTTGGCTTTAATTCAAACACTTTCTATGCCTTTAGATCTATATTTCCTTTTTAAATGATTTTCTGCATGTCTGCATATGTGCATCAGAGACTATTATTGAAGCTTTACTCTGTCATTTATCCATGTGTTAAACCAATGAGGACCTCTGTTGGTAAAATGGTGGTATTTTTGCCAGCCATGTTACATCACCTGGGCACATGATGCATAGCAAGCTGTTGAAAATGCCTAAAAACCGTCAACCAGCAATTACATAATAATTAAATAATACTGTTTGTGAAACATATAATGCTAGACATATTCTGTGAATAATTTGTAGATGCTATCCATTGCACCCTCTGTAGAACCAAAACCTTTTCATAAATACCATCTCTCATTCGCTTTACCTGACATGTAACTTAACAAACGTAAATACTTACCTCTTCAAAGGCTGAATTTCTTGCACAGTTTTCAAAAATCCTGACACTCTTCACTTCTATGTGCTTCATTGCCAATGTATGCTCAATTCTTAAAAGTAATTGAATTACACACAGTATAAACAAAAGTATTTTTTTTTTTAAATAATTATTTCTCATTTGCAATGCATTAACACATGTGAAAATGGTACTTTTGTCAGTTTTAGCACCAATGTTTACAGATTTGCATTTAGAATGGTACTTAATTAAGCAGCATTAGCATTTTAAGTAGCATTAGCTACTTAATGCTAATGCTATGAGCTTTTATCTGATGTGGGAGAGCCTTCATTTTGCAGCTTTACTTAATAAGTTGTAGTTCAAATTTCAATCATACCCATTGCATGAATGTAGCCAGGGAAATTACTGGGCTATTACCAATCCACATTCAAAAAAAAGTGAGCATTTATTTTGACTTTATGCTAACCAGAAAGGTTAAAGAAACTGAAAGGCCTTTATGTGTGGATAATGTGATGCATTTTTGCACCGTTACATAAGTATGAAATTGAAAGCTTAGTCGTTGCTCTGTTTATATGTTTAAAAATCCATGGAATGTGTGAAAGTCTTTTGACCCATTTATGCAAACCAGAGGCAAGTTGAAAGAAGAATGCACATTCCGACTGCAGGAGAGGGGCTCTTTGTCGGAGAGGCACTTCGACTCCCGCTCTTTCTTCCCAAATAAAAGAGAGCGCGGAGATGCTCCGCTGGAATTCCTCACAGGAACCCGACTGCCAGTTCCCTGCACTGCCCTATTCACTCCATCTTCTCCAGTACAAAAACATTTCTGTAATTAAATCCATCAAGTCACGTCTTTCACAAACAGGAAGTGAGGAGCGCTGTGCACTTGGTCATGTGATCCCTCCCTATGCTACACATCTGCACAGTATGTGAGCTGGCTGGTGCTGCAGGCGACATCAGGGCCCTTTGCTGGGGTACTATATCGCTGCAGCCCCTCTATGTGTGGGCACGACGATAGAGTCCCTCCCATAAGCCACGGTCTTTACACGTGCGAGACGTGCGGACGCTTGTCCTGCAACATCATTGCGAATCACAGGCATCGCTTTGGCTTCTAACCTCAGCATCTATAAGCATGCCACAGCCAGCCATAAAAGGGCAGGAAATGAAAAGTTATTGTTTGAAATCAAATCAAAAATCCATGAAATAGCCCACAAGTACCCCATCAAACAATACTGGAGTCAGAAAAGAAGCATTGTTTTGTGCAATTATTGATGCCATTCAGGCCATTTCATAATGCAAACATGGATGATCAGATTATTCTTAAATACTATATTTTCCAAAAGCATAAAAATGAGTATGTGGTAAGAGATATAAAACAATATACAGTATTAAACAGAAATATGGATCAGAAGAGAAGGTATGCGGTGTATTTCTGCTGTTCTATGTTGACACAATATGCTAGCAGATTAAAATAAGAGAAAATACACTTATAGTGTTTAGGTTCCTTGCATATGTATATTTATTGTTCTGTAAAGCTACAAATCTGTACTGGATCTGAATAATTTGTTAGTTTGAATTATATTGTTATTGGCACAAAAAATTGTCTGCTGAGCACAAAATGAAAGTGCTAGCTGCTTGCAACACCAGCAAACTGAATTAAGGGCTTTATATTTTTTGATTAAAAATGTCACAAAAATCTAATCTATCGTGTACAGCATTTGCAGAAAGGCCAGCTCTCTGAAGTTTACTGTTGAACGGTCTGAATTTGCTACCTAATCTGATTTGAAGATCCTGGTGCAGCACCTCTTGTTCTACACAGAGCAGTTCAATTTTAATTATAGTGAATGCGGGTCATTGATAAGGCAGGTACAGGAAGCAAACAACAGCAGTTTTTTTTTTTTTTTTCTTTCAGCAAGGGTTCCATTAGTATTCAGCTCATGACCCCTCCCAATCCAGGCAGATTTCTCACTTCAGACGCGTGTCTGAGGGAGCCTGATGATAGGTCCGCAGGCTTCTCCTCCGCACACTGACCATCTGCCCATCTGCTTGGGAAACATTGTGGGCCTGACCAACCCCGAGCCTCGCACAGCCCATTGTTACTCCACATTAATACATATTTGACAAGGGTAATGAGAGACTGTCATTAACCTTACATGACAGTCAACACAATGGACCAGCGGAGCTTGAACAAAGAATGAGAGGGTGCGGATGAAAAAAAAGGAGTAGGCCTTTTCCCATTTCACTTTCAACTAGTTCCCCTATTATTCTCACTTTCCCCCCAAAAAAATTGTGTTTTTGTCCCTCGGCAGCATGTGTTCTGTGACTAACTCTCAAAAAAGTAGCTGATAGGAAACCTTCTCCACCGTGATGACATTAGCATTGTGCAAGTGACAAAGAATGCAGTTTCCCAAGCTGCATTTATCTTGACAAAGTTTTACTTGAAGAGAGTCGGTTTAAACATAAATAATCAAGTGATGCTTGCTCAATCATGCCTTTTGTTCAATTCAATCCAGTTAAATAAATTAAACACACATGCATATATATATAGAGAGAGTCTGCAAGTGAATTTTATTTTCATTTGTCATTTTTCATTCTATACAGGGAGTCCTAAAGCTTTGATATCTTTCCTCCTATTTTCTTTAGGGAACTCCATGACAAACACAGATGGATCAACAGGCCTTATACATAAAGGCTCCATTTATCTTTGGTTGAAAACCATGTTCAGCTTGTTCAAAGACCACCTTACAATTTTGCCGCACGAATCTCCCTCTGTTGCCTGCGATGACTCTTCCTTCTTCCGGAAACATTCTTCTTGGGAAGTGATTGATAGAATCAGGACAGGGCATTACGGTCTCTGTAGTGCTATAGGCAAGGCATTGTGACGGCTCAGAGCCAGTCCTGTCAGAGACTTTCAGATGTGCCGATGTGAACAGAATGTTACCTGCTGTGTCACAAACCATTCTGGTTCATAGACAGCGATCCAATGAGAATCATAACCAACAATCAAAAGGCAGCGAAAAAGCTAAACAAAATATGGTGTGTATTTCAAATCTTTCAGTTACACAAGAATAATATTTGCCATTAAACTAAACATGAAAAAGGACCATTAATATATGTAAATTAATAAATCTCTAAAACAATCCTTCGCAATATAATAGCTGACTTTATAGCTTGAGAAAGAGAGATGAAACATGAAATGGCTGGCAGAATCATATGATAAATAACATTTATAAATAACATTTTCCCCTTGAAAGCAGTTTCTTGACCTCAAACATTGGCCATAAATGCACCTGCATTTCTCTGGATCAGTATTCACCAGAACATGGAATCTAAACATATAACTGAGGAGCTCTGCCAAAGTTAAAAACAGTCATGATTTTGGAATATAGTCCCATAATTGCTTTTTTTTTGGGGCAGGGTGGGGATCGGCCCCAGTTGGTTGCTAGTTTGCCTCGGTTACAGAAATGCCCTTATTAACGGACTTTTACGTTAAGCAGGCTTGACAGAGCCCTGTCTTGCTCACTGCTCCAGGCTGCTTGAACTGCCTACGTCGGCATGTCAACTCGGCTGAGCAGGAGAGGGGGCGGGGGGGGCGGGCGAACACTTGTAATCGGATCATTGGCTAAAACGAGTTGAGTCAATGTGATCAATAGAAACTGCACATGCAGCAAAGAGCTCTTAATGGCTCTTCATCTCCATTAGGGGCTGAGAGGAGGAAGCTGAAGCTGAGGCTGCATCGCATTTCAGCCCCACTTATAGCACCATCCTGGGATGTGAGCGCCTTTCTGGGAACGCAAGCCCGGGGCCTGGCCGCTGCCCCGGCCCGCAGCCATCGCCAGGGCAGGAAGTGATTGCATCATCGATGGGAAGGAAAGGTCCCCGGGGAGTCTGAGCGGGGGAGGGAGAGGGGGGGTGGGGGCACTGACTCCCAGGGTAATGAAATATTCAACGCCTAACCCATGACGCGGGACTCGCTGTGCTTCTCGCAGCATTTAGAAATTCATTCCATGGCTGGAATGAAAATTTTATAGCTCTTTTAGGGGACTCAGAGTTGGATAAACTGCGCTGGATAAATGTCGTGTTGGGGTTGGCCGTACATATATGCAGAGTAAAGATGGAGGACAAAACAAACGATAAATATATTGGGTGTGCTGAGAGTCTACATACATTTCCCTCGCTGTTACTTTAATGAATAAAACAGGAGTCTGCTCTCGGAGAATGCGATTAACCCGACACCTTGGGATGGATGAACTGTATTGCACAATACAGCTCTGTGCAAATAATACCGGCCTTAAGCATGAATTCAAGGACAGCAGCAGTGGGGATATGCAAGGACTCACAAGTTTAGCGCAGTCTAGTGGAGAATACACATGGTCTAGAATGCGTCCTGACACATGACTTACCTCTTATTGGACCCTCGTTCTTGGAGGCGGTCCTCCAGCAAAGCACCACCCATTGGCCACTGGGCCTTGTATTGAGCCTGACACCGTCACCCCGTTGGCTTGCCCCCTCCCCTCTGTAAATACATGAAAGATTGCCTGGAGTCTTCCCAAGCTAATAAATATTGATAGCACCATATCAAACACTACAACCCGCTTACAATGAATTTAACAACTCTCATACCTTCAATTGCAATTCGATATGTGCCACAAGGGTGGCTGAAATGGGAGCGGTGGACGTCATACGGGATTGGTCTGGTGGAGCCCTCGGTGCTGACTGTTATTAGGATCAGCCCATTTTAATAGGCGGAGGAGACGCAAGGGGAGGCGATCGGGAAGACTCACCCCCATTGGAGGAGCATATGGTTCAATCCCAGCAGCAGCCTCCAGGAGAGGCGGTAACACACCCCACACTCCGGCAGAGGGGCGGAGCGGCGCAGTGCTGAATTGCAAATGAGTGCAGTTTTTTAGCCTCGTTCTCCCAAGACGGCAATGAGTTGCAGAGACGCTGGCGCGAGCGCGGCAGCGGAACTCAGAGCGCGTTCCCAGCTTCGTAAACCAATCTCAAGACTTAGTACCAGGGGACATTTTTCAGGATTACACTTACCGGCATCCTGATTTACGGTCTGCGTTGTAGAACACGTCTATGCCGGTTCGCGCGTAGTTTTCAACGCAAAGCTCGTGCGCATGCTCAAATTGGAATTCCTGTACGAGTTCACAGTGTTTAAATTTTTAATCACTAGTTTCTCAGAACATCTTTTTTTTCCACTTTCTGTGTGCTGGGAGAAAGAAATTAACTTGAATTAGCTCTTTCATTAGCATGATCCCTGTGTCGTTTGCTTCTTCCGTGTAGAACGAGGAGTAAGAGAGAGGGGTAGCTAAATTCCAATGCTTATTAGGTTGAATTGTTCTATTTACATTTCCCAACAATAATGTTAAACTGTTCTATAAAATATTGCTTATTAATATTCAGTGCAGGGTCAGTCAGAATTGGTCATTTATTTTTCAGGCGCCAATAGTGACACAGACTTCAGATGTATAAATAAAATGCACTTGCATAAATAAAACAATTCCTTTTTTACCAGGGGCCAATTAACTTATTGTATTTTTCTGGGATTATTAAGTCGTAATACATGAAGTGCCGCACAGATAAAAACATGGAAACCCAGAGAATAGCCTACGGTGCGTATTGTAATTATTCCAAAACAGTACCACTTAAATCATAAAAGGAAACAGTTAAATAGTAAAACAAATATAATCATCTGAAACAATTTAATAGGTTGAAATGTATGAAAGGTATCCATGAATGACAGAAGACCCAAGTCCTTGGCCAGATGCTATGCTTTCAAACAAAATTGTAATGCAGACCCCTATGGAAAAAGAATATGCTGCAGTATATTGTAAATATATCTAAATCATCTTCACAATATATTTTAAATATACTGCAGTATATTACATTTCCATAACGGGAATGTCATTGAGAAACTGCCACACTTATTCAATGAAGCAATTTTCTAACTCAACTAAGTGTAAAGGTAAGTTTAACGTAGGTAAAAAGGAAGGTATAAGAATGTGGAACAAGGGACAAATTACAGAAAGAAAACGACAGTTGGCTATATATTTTTTAGCACTGGGCGTCAGAGGTTCAAAACTACATTGATCTGAAAGCACCCCCTAGTGGCTAAAATAATGAGCTCTCACATTTTTACTTTGCTGAATTACTCAATTGCAACTTTTAATAATTTCCCTTTGTAGATTTGTTCATGTTAATCGAGAAAATGTACAGAAGTAAATTTTTAGTATTCTAGGTATATATAATACTTGTCACAGAATGTTTTGCAAATCATTATTCAATTAAACTGAAAGCAGGAAATTAGATTAAAGTCAAAACAAACAACTGATTTATGATTGAAGACCACCATGTGTTCCCATAGATTTTGTGACAATGAGGAAGCAGAAATTAGTTTTTTTGAGGAATTCATAGATTAACTAATTAATTAACAGATGGCATCTTTAGTGTAATATTTTTTTAAAATACATTTAACAGTGAATCCTGTTTTGAGGCAGATATGCACTATAATGTGGATTCGATTAGCATTTTCCCTTAACTTTTGACATATAATTAAATGCAAATCTGAATCAAAATGCCTTCACAAGGGCCTGTTTGACACATTTTTTCCAATTTCATTGCACTGCTAAATAAATCCAACAATAAATGGAACGAAACCACTTATTACTTTATATTTAGTTTGAAGCTAAATCTAATCAACCCTCTTCCATCTCAGTTTCCAGCCATCAATGTCATATTAAACAGCTAGACATGCATGTATTGTACCTCTATAACAGGCTAGTAAGTTAATGAGTTGTCAGTCAATCATTTCAGATGCCAGGGAAAAATAGTTTTTTTTAAAATATAAACATGCATTGCCTATGGCTCTTGAACCTATATAATTTGTATATTCCACAAAATAGTCCTAAAATTTTGCAGATTAAATAATAGCAAATAGTTTATAACTGCTGCAACCTCCTTAATAGATTCATAGATAGAATGCATTTAGCATCTCCCACTGGCCCCCCTGCCCTCCCATTAGGATACACTGGATATAAATGTGACTTATGGCAAGGAATATACTGTATAGACACCTGCCTGTGAGAGCAAGTAGTTTTATAACGGCTGGACCTGGAATTAGGTTATGCTGCACTGGTCAGGAGTACTGACACTCAGGTTTGTCCACAGAGACCTAACAGAAAGAGAGAGAGGGGTTTCAGTCCTTACCGCTAATCAGCGCCTCCTCCAGGGTATCGGGTGCATGCAGCATGTACTAGCTGTGTGAGCAGCGTCAGCTGCATGCTGCTCTGGTATGGAATCTGAAGCAGCTCAGCTAGCGAACAGCAGAGTGAAAAGAATCAGTCGGCTGCCTGTGCACATTACAGACAAATGAGCGTGCTGGTATGTTATTACCAATCCTTACCAGGTTTTTTACCAAAATTTTACATTTTTGGGAGCAATTTAGGGGTTGCTGATCGGCTTATCTGGTTAATGGATGAGCTTCATGGTCTCCATGGGATCTGCACCATGCCATTGCCAGTATTGTGCAATACTATGGCTGGTAGCCCCATGGGATAATGTGTAATTGAAGAGTGTTTTAATCATGTTGTAGTGAAGATGTTTTCAAAAGTATTATTTGTTATATTTTTATGGATGTCCCCTGTAGTGTTGGTTTCAGCATAGCATATATGGTTCTTTAGATTAAGACCGGAGACTCATGTCCCCTACAGGGGACATAAATTAATTGCCAGCTCTTAGGAGGATATACCTGACTCAAAAACTACAACAATAGACATAAAATCTGTCTTTGATCAGATTGTCCTTTGGCAAATATCCTGAATCCTTTAATGCAATAAAACAATGAGTTGAAAAGGTGTGGGCATTTTTCCTTTTGTGCATAACCTGCCACAGGCAAATTGTACCTCCACAAGGTTAAAAAAAAAAAATATATATATATATATATAACAATTCAGAGCACAAAAGAGACTGAAATTAAATAAAATTAGCATATTCTGCCTTTATCATTTTAATGTTGGTATCTACAACCAGCAATTGAGAAGGAACATCATTATGTCTATTTATAGCATTAGCTGCCTTACATTTTATTCATATAAACTGGGGCTGTACAAACTCTTAGAGGAATGTGCGGTCCTTGCATTGGTTGTTTGATGAGCTGGAGAGGTCCATAAATTAACATGTAGAAAAGAACGGAGTGGAGTCAGAATTCAAAGCCGCCACCAATGTAATTACAACTCTTTATACATCAGGAGACACAAAGAGGGATTTCTTTTTAGAAACATGGAAGGACTCACTTGGCAAGCTACCATTAATTACTTTTAGAAAACTGCAGTTTGTACAACAAGTGTTCCGCTTAGGTAATAATTGTGTCTGGAGGGTCTCCAGGAAAGGAATGGGCTTTATCTGGGTTTTATATTCAACCACTCAAAGAGACAAAACACACTGCAAGCAACCGCCATACTATGTAAATACATCCACCCCTCAAGAAGCACGTTTCTCTTTGCTCCTCTTATCTGTCTGTGTGTGAATAAATATACAGAGCAGGTAGTGTTTGCATTTCATCCAGAGACTAAATTATTTGAATGACAGTTCTGCTTGAGCTATATTTCCTCCAAATTCGAAGGCAATGGTACAAAAGCATCCCTATTTTATTTTTTTTACAAATGTTGCTGTTAGAAACAAAAGCCTGTGGAATGAATATGTGTGTACATCCTGCGGCAACGCAATGCATTTTCTGCAAACCATAACTAATATCGCATTTTTAGAATGGCTTTCTAAACAGAATCAATGCTTGATTAAAGTGTTTAGCTTACAAAATATTTTAAGTAAAAAAAAAAGTAAATTAGTCTTGAGGGGCAGCAGCATTCCCACAGGGAGGGAGGTTTTCATCTGCAGGATAACCCTGCTCAACAGCACCTCCTCTGACTGCTCCTGCTACCTACAAGCAGCCTGTTCCTGTTGGGAATTCCAAATGGGGGTGAAAATGGGGGAAAAGATCCTGAATTACCACTTACAAACCGATCAAACAGTTTGTAATCATGCATTAAATGTTTGGAAAATCTTGTCAATATAACATCTAGTCAATATTAACATTTAGATAGTATGGTAGTTCCCTTTCCAGAATTTTCACATTAAACCAGACCACACTCAAATTCTATGACCTTACATTTGCATATCTGAACCTGATACTCAAGTTAGGCAATGTCCTCTCACAAGCAGAATTTACTTTAAAAGCGAATTCCAAATATTGGGCCAATATAGTCATTTGGTTTAAAGGGATTTATGTCAATAGCTACACAGTCAAGGAGACACAAAGGGGTAAGTTAAGTTAGGCAATGTCCTCTCAAGAGCAGAATTTACTTTGAATGCTAATTCCAAATATTGGGTCAATATAGTCGTTTTGTTTGAATAGATTTATGTCAATAGCTACACAGTCAAGGAGACACAAAGGGGTAGACAACAAAGATTTCACATCTGGGAGCTGATAATTTGCGGACACCACTCTGAATTTGACTGAAAATCTTTAGTGTCCTGATGGCACGCTGCCATAACCTTTTGCTTCCAGGGCAGGTTGTCTGAGTGCTGAAAAAATAAGCTTAAGTAGCTTAAACCTGGCGTTGCAGTTTGTCTAGACCGCTCCACTCTAACCTGATTTACAGAAATACGTTTGCAGTAAGAGCGACCTTTGCCATGAATTTGTCACTCACTGGCCCCTCCATTCTATATCATGGTCTGTAAAGCTGCAGGGTGAAGACGAGTGATGTGGGTAGTGGGTATTAACAAACATTCATCCCCTCAGTGTAAGCGACGGCGATGTGATCTCTGCCACAGGTAAACGCAGGTCTCTGCCCTGTCTTCATCCTCATTGTTGTGAGAACACTACATTCTGCCCAAATTATGGGCACCATCAATTGCTCAGTGGAATTACGTGATAAAGCCTTTGGGGATCTTTGGTACTACAAAACATGCAGGCTTTTCAAGTCTAGCCAACATGTACAGGAATGTCATTTGAATCAATGAAGGTGTTGCTGTGACATGAAAGATGCATCTAGAAATATATATATCTTTTTTGGATTGAGTATGTGCCACATGCCTCAATATCAAAGGGTCCATGAAGGATAATGTCTTCTGGGAATTCTTAACTGCATTCATGTTCAATTTGATTTCTTCATGAAAATGGGACTATTGCACCGTCTAGTGGAAGAATTTTGAAACAGCTACTTTTCCTTTGGCCGATACTTTAGGGCAGCGTTATTTGACGAGACGAGAGAATGAATAGCCGCGGTATAAATCATCCTTTCACACATAATTTTGAAATAAAATAAATTGAAAACGGAAGAGATACACCGCGTATTATTCATTAATTATGTAGATCCACTGAAATCAGTGAAGCAACAGACTCTTGCTGTTGGAAAGCCATGTCTTCAGCGGCAGTTTTCCTTTACTAAGCAGACTGCCCTAATGCCGGTGAGGTACGGCAGACCTGTCTTTGATCAGTCTTTGCAGTCAACAAGACAAATCAAGGTTCTGATCATCTTCAGCAGAGCACTGTCGGGTTCATTGTTTCCCTGCATGGTAGCTCGCCCACACATTACTCTGACATACAACACTGTTCAGTTTAATGTGCTGCACTTACTGGGGCTGTGCAATCATCACTCTTCACCCTGGAATACCTGCGTTTGAAGCAGTACCCCCTCACCCCATACACTTTATAACCATCTGACAGTGCTCAAACATAATGCCTACTTCCCAATCAGACAGTCAACAGTTGCATCTATCCAATATACATGTTAGAAAAAAAGGGCAAAACGTGACATTTTAAAGCAGCCTATTACGCCGATATAATTGGTAGTTACTAGATTTAGTAGGTGGAGCTATAGTTTAGTCCTATGTAGCTCTTCACATAACAAAGGAAACTAATTTCACATGACATTTCTCATTCCGAAAGGGGGACGATGTCTTGATACTCAAGGCTCAACGGGTAAAAAAATAACCTACTAATATCGGTTCTAGAAGACTGGGACAGTGTTACCGACCAAGTATGGCAAAATTATTCAAACACAGGACTTGTGTATGGGTATAATTTTATGATGAAGTGTTATGGTACATCATATGGATTCAGTAGTTTAGTACATGACTGCATCATTACTTTATTATTATTATTTTATTTTATTTTACAATATGAGTGTGTGCTGTGTATTGGTCATATAAGTTGTCATTAGTAGGCCGACACTGCCTACTGTGTGTGGACAGGGCGGTTACTGCAGGTTGACGGTCAGCCCTTATCCGCTCATACAAAGACAAACACAGTACACCAGGTCTGCCTCGAAACACAACACGGCAGCGCCAGCTACTGTTCGACATCTAACATGAAAGCTGAAAAGCAGGGTTATTCAACTGGCGACCCCGTGGCCAAATGAATCCCACCACAGATGTACTTCGGTCTTTGATCTTTGCGAAAAAGAAAAAAAAAAGCATAGTTCAGATCCATCCAAAACTGTGACGATGTCAAGGTCTGAATCTGCAGTGTTAGTATCCCACCCACTACTGATAAAATAAGAACAGCTGAATATTTTAAGAAGGCACCTTTGTTTAAACACCTGCACATAACATGTTTTATAAATAGTAGGCTATGTGGAAAATGTTTGGTCCGTATGCACCCTTTCTAAACACAATCTGGCCTCCAGGAAGAAGCAGGTTAAGAAGCCAGCGGTCAGGGTTTCCTTCTGACCATCTGTCAGTTTTCTTTCTTTTAAAAATTAAAAAAAATAATAATTTTCATAAATCCGTTTTCATAAATCTATATTTTTATCTGAATTTTATTTGATTTTTTTTAAATCACGAGACTGTAATAAGCATTAGCGTCACCATTAAGTATTGATTCACAATGGGCACAAGTATAACCACAAAAATGGAAAAAAATTTAATAATAGTGGCATTCGCAGGATAACTCCCCCCTTGTAGGCTTACTGTTGGGTTGTTTGTCCATGTTGGTTTTAAATGAAAAAGAAGGTGCATGATTTCAACATTTAAGTTCAGTTCTTACACACATCCTCCCTCACAACAAAAACTAAAACAGGAGGGAAAAAAAAAAAAAAAACTTAAAAGGGTTTATGAAAAAAGGCAGTTTATAGCGAACAAACAGGAAATACCACAGGCCTTAATGACTGTATATCACTTACAGATGTTTTAAGAGAGTCAGACATTCGGTGGATCAGACCTGATGGGAGAGCCCAGCTTGTCATAGCAGGCAAAGGAGTTTCCCACAGAAAATACAGAGCAGACACTAAGCTCAGTCTCCGCTATTCGCTTTGGGCCGAGGCAGTACTGCTTATCGCCTCGTTTTAGTAAACCTGGATAGCAGTCTGCTCTTTTTCATAATTCCACACATTACATTCCCAAACAAGTTCTCAAAACTTCCAAGACAGAAATATTCATGCAAGTACAACAGAACTTGGACAACGTGTTAAATGTCAACGGCCCAAACCTGGTGAGAGGAAACAAGATGAAGTAACGCAACAAACTCCTTGAGAAGTAAAACCCAAAACGTGTGATCGCTAAACAAGTATGTTTATTTAGCTAGTGAGTCACCCAGAGGAGAAAAAACGGGCCCTTCCATGGCATTTATTTGCCATAGGGCAAAGTGAAAGCAGTTACACAGATCATAAGGAGAAGCCTGGTTTAGACTGAGGTACGTTAACTTCAAGATTCAAGATGGTCGGATAACTGGTAGCGTTGGAACACATTTCTCCTTAGACAAATGCACTTTTGTATGACATTATTACATGAAGAAAAAAACCAAAAAAAAAACCAGAACAAACATGTGCGTTACCTTGCGTCTTTCCCCTCGCTGCATAATATCTTCTTTTGGTGCACAAAACATGTTGAAAATGAGGGAACGGTCAGTCTACAACAAAATCGCATGATCATTCCTGCTTGGGTTTCACCAGACAAGACCCCATCTGCTACTGAATAATGATATCCATCTGAGAATCGGGCAGCTAAATGCAGATTCAAGTAAAAGATTTGTTATACATATTTTAATCTCTTCTGAAAGCGCTAAAAATCCATAAAGCGCTAATATTTCCAAAATTTGGAGGAATTAAAAAAGGAAAAAAAGAAACTACAAACTTGTGTCTTGTGAAATCTTTAGAACCAACTACCACTGGTTAGTTAGTTAATAACAAACGAAAACTCCAGAGAAAGTTAAGGGTATTGGTAAAAGCTTTTAGAAGGACTGAAAGTGCTTTAAGATACAGTTTAAGTGAGTTCTTTTCTTTCATTGTGAGACAGGAGTATATGTGCAGATGCACCAAAAACTGATACAGAACAGTCCACTGATGTGTTAAGAGCTCAGAGACATGGCCTTCAGTGGAAAACATGGCGGAACCCTTTCTTCCTTGTAGTTAGGCGATTATTTAAGGGTCTACATCATTAGTGTTGCAGTTCTAGCAGGGATATCTCCATTGTGTTACTGTTTGGTTCTATTCCGCTCCTGTAAAGGAAGAGAGAGAGAGAGGGAGAGACATAATTGGTTCAGGTTGCTCATTATGCATCTTTATAGACACAACCAATGTTTTGCATTCGCAGTGAGTGGTTCTGTATGATTGAGAATTCCCTCGTTCACTACTGGAGGGCTGCCATCCTGGCTCCGCCCATTCAGACATGAACTTCAATGAAGGAGGCGTGTTGTGCCGAACCCACGCCTACAACCACGACTTTGCCCAAAGCCCTCCTGAATTCAAACTCCCATAAGCCTCTAGAATCCATAAGGCGTCTAGTTATGACCATAAAGGAACACATAGCTTGTACAGGGAAACACCAGCAAAGATAGGAAAATCGGTCAAAAATTTTAAATGGCCACTGCAGTTTTTCCAGCTTACCAAGAAAAATGAAATGAGTAGAATCAGTGAACTAGTTCGTATTTTCCTCTCTTGACAATCAGATGCCATTGTTGATCTGGACCACACCAAGACTCGCAGCAAAAATAAACAAATAGTGCCATTCGCTCCGAAGTCATTTTGACTGTGTCTGAGCTAACCAGACCTCGTTCCCATGCAAATAATGCCTCCCCACGCCTCCAAATAATTGCCTCATGACAGGACCAGCCTCACAAATCAGAAAAAAAGGTCATTTTGATGCAAATGAACAAAAGGAATCCCCCAGGAGGGAGGGGTGAATCCACAGTCAAAGCTGCATTACTGCAAGTGACACGTTCATCTCGTTAGCCGGAATGCTAGGGGCTGTAATTGTACTCTTGGTGTTGAATGTTTGCTGTCATTTGAAAGCACCCCCTTCTCAATTTAGGACATAAAACCAAAGGGGAACTTGGATCAATGTATATTTTAGTTCATGATGCTAGGACGGTAATGTTCTTCATGAAATATTTTGCATTTCTAATGTTATTCAGCAGACCCTCATCTTGTATTTTTTACTGGGCAGACATAGGTTACTAATGCTGCAAGCTTCCATTAAGAACACATCCGGGACATATGTAGAACACTATTAAACAGTAGTCCAGCAACGGACATGGCCGTATGCATGCACAGCACAGAGCATTTCTCTCAATCCAGTCCGTGCTGTCGATTTGCAATAATCAGTTGCGTCCGAGTCATACTCAGAATCAGACTATGTGCCTAGCTACCCCAAGTATGGGACAGGATAAGAAGCCAGATTTCCACAAATATTATAGCGTGACCCAAAATTCAACATTCATAAAAAACAAAGTTTACTTTGTTTGGGTAAAAAAAAATAGGCACATTCCGTCCATACAGTGCATCTGGAAAGTATTCACAGCGCTTCACTTTTTCCACATTTTGTTCTGTTACAGCCTTATTCCAAAATTGATTAAATTCATTTTTTCCCTCAAAATTCTACACACAACACCCCATAATGACAATGTGAAAAATGTTTTTTTGAGATTTTTGCAAATTTATTAAAAATAAAAAACAAAAATTTCTCATTTACATAAGTATTCATACCCTTTGCTTTAACGTATTTTTAAAGTATCATATTTCATATTTGGTCGCATATCCTTTACATGCTGTTACTTCCTGAAGTCTGTGACCATCAACATCAAAAAACTGTCGATATCTTATTTTCAGGTACTGTTACAAGCGATACTATAACCTCTCTGCATTTGAATGGATCTCTATGGAAATTGGGGGGTGAGACTTGATTCAGCTGTAAATTACACTGGTACAGTATGGAACACATGGCTGGCTAAATGGCTGTAAGTTATCAAGGGTCTGAGCTATCAAACGAGCCCCAAACCATCACTCTGTTGCCAGATATGGAGTAGATGTGGATTGATCACTGCAAGAGTTATTTCTCCGGACTCATTTTCCTATAGAATTCTATGGGGAAAAAAGTCAGGAGAAACAACCCTTAAAGTGATCCATCCACATCTACTCCATATCTGGCAACAGAGTGATGGTTTGGGGCTCGTTTGATAGCTCAGACCCTTGATAACGTACAGCCATTTAGCCAGCCATGTGTTCCATACTGTACCAGTGTAATTTACAGCTGAATCTAGTCTCATCCCCCAATTTCCATAGAGATCCATTCAAATGCAGAGAGGTTATAGTATCGCTTGTAACAGTAGCTGAAAATAAGATATCGACAGTTTTTTGATGTTGATGGTCACAGACTTCAGGAACAGCATGTAAAGGATATGCGACCAAATATGAAATATGATACTTTAAAAATACGTTAAAGCAAAGGGTATGAATACTTATGTAAATGAGAAATTTTTATTTTTTATTTTTAATAAATTTGCAAAAATCTCAAAAAAACTTTTTTTCACATTGTCATTATGGGGTGTTGTGTGTAGAATTTTGAGGGAAAAAATGAATTTAATCAATTTTGGAATAAGGCTGTAACAGAACAAAATGTGGAAAAAGTGAAGCGCTGTGAATACTTTCCGGATGCACTGTAGGTAGAGCGTCTCTGACATTGAAATGAAAGTTAACTTGCACTCCACTGTAGCTCCCTCCTGTTAAAAACAAAAATAAAATAATAACATGCTGTGGAAAAAACAACATTCATTCAAAGGTTCAACACAGTTGCCAGTTATCAACTCACATTACATGGAAAATACTGAGTAGGTTTCATTGTGTTTACTTGACTTTATTGACTCCCTTTTAAGTATTGAGAATGTGTGCAAAACTAGCCTGGTAATGTATTTTTGTATGCAAACAACACTGCAGGAGCATATATAGCATACACCTTAGAGTCCCTGAGAAGTTACATAGCGTATGTGTAACTCCTGTGCCGTCAAATGAGTACATAATGCGGGATGGCAAAGTTTTTAACAGAACATTTCTGAAAATTACGGAAGACACACCACTGTTGCCACGGACCAGTTAGATCATTCAGAACACAAGAAGCAAACATTCAAGCTCGCTGTTCCTTCTTTATCAGACTTGAAAAAATGTTGTTCAATTTCAGTAAATCATGTCACACACTAGGCAAATCTGAGTCTCTGTTTCACAAGATGGCCACTGTATTGGGGTTTACTAAAAAATGGCCAGGAACCTCTGAGAGGCATAAGGCGAGCTTTGGATTTTTTTTTTACAGATTTACTATGCACTATTTTACAAAATGGGGCATTTTCTAATTCTGCGCAACTTAAGTTCACAGTGAGGTACGGTTTAACTTCACAAGCCGTGAAAACCTTGCATGGAACCCTTTGGGTTTCATGTCCAAACACCAGCTCAGCGAAACCAAGACCGCTCAAATTTACCAAACATGATTAAAGTAATTTTTGCTTTTCACATGACGACACTAAATATTAAATGTTATTTAAAGGCTCTCCATGTCACAATATCATACAAGTACACATTGGGTGATGTAATCGAATCGTATGTATTGTAAATCTGAGGAGACCATTGTTGTCTTCGGCGTGAATACAACCGTAACAAGAGATCCCATTTTTTTAGAGATAGATGACAGAAAATAGAGCATTTAGTGGAATTTAAGGCACCGCGACAAAACATGTCTCAATTTGGCAACTTGTGCGTCGTGAAAAAATTACACGGAGACTGTCTCCAAGACAACCTAAAGCAATGTTATTTGACACAGCACACTGCTGGCTATCCCAATATGGAACTGGGGGCAGCAGGAGCTAGGAAATGACTTGTTACCACACATCAATGAAAGCCAACAGATGTGTGAAAACTAAAATGAATGTCAATGTGTCAATGACACAGACATTCAAGTGCTGCTCTCATGCAGATCTCCATTAAATATAGAGATGTGTGTGACAGCACATCCTTAACAAGAACTATATTATTTCTTTCACAATGTAAATGCTTTCATAAGTCACAGCAAGACGTTTAAAACACGCTTTTGATTTCCAGTATATTATCAATATTATCAATATTGTACTGTATCTTACCATTGACACAAAGCACCCAAGTTATATCATAACTTGGCCTATCAGATACAAACCATATCATATAGGCCTAAATATTTCTGTGAGTACGCTACCCTTATAAATAAGCCAAATGTGCAGGATGTTGTGCTGCTCATTTAACGGACTACGGCACGCTTAAAATTATTGTAATTGCATTACTGCTTAATATTCTGTAGAATACACATTTTTGTGCCTATACACCTGCCATAAATGTACTGTTTGTGCAGCATAAGACACAGTGACAGGTAGTAAGTCGAATTCAAACTAAACTGACCTTACCCAGGCCTGCGTTTACCGTTCTAAGCGGAATAAACACAGAAGTGCCATACAACATGTTCCTGTTCCTACCATCACCATCATCAATCATGACACTGATTAATTATACAATATGGTAATTTTCCTGGGCATTTTTCCTGAAAATAAAATGTTTTTATGACGGTAAATATGGTAATTGACCCTATATGTCAGATCAACTTAACAGCTTGCCTAGGAGACTTTTCCTAAGAAATCTTATTATGCCACTGCAATCAAACATTGTCACGATTTCCATTTATAAAGCAATAAAGTGTACACTATACTGCATTTCCACAGAAAATACTGGACCTCATAAATATTTCATGGGCACATTTTCAGAGACATATGGCATGTGAACACAGACAGGAAGGTGGGAAACACCTGTTGCCAGGTAAAGACCAGGAAGTTTTCTGAAACAAACAATGTATGGCTAGACACAGGGACATAGCTCAAACTTAGGCCGCCATTTGCAATTCAAGGATAGCTTTTCTCCCGGGTGTTCTAACCCCCAGAAAAGCACTAAGCCTACAGTAAGCCTATTTTGCAGACCCATCATATTTTATAAATGTAACAGCTTTCATGTGAAAAGGGTAACCTCAAAATAACCATCAAAAGGTTAGGCTACACTTCAACAAGCTACACTTGAGGCTTGCATTTTTTTTTTGTTTGTTTGTTTTTTTACCCTATGAAAATGAAACGTTATGACATTTTCACTGGTGTCAAAGGCCTGTCATGTGTGTCATGTTTCGTACATAACTGTATCAACAGTTCCCGTCTTATCAGTTGGATGGAGTCCCCTGGCCTGCTGTGTGAGGCTGCAAATAAACAACGCGCTCACTTATCTACCCATCATCTACCACTCATTCATCTGATCGGATGTTCGCTCTGTATAATAAAACAAATGAATGTAAAACTATGCAAATAAACTGTATCGTTTGTGCAATCAACAGCAAAGGGAAAACAAACCGCTGTGGAACAGGACCGATAGAGCAGATTAATGAAATACTGTCACCAGTTTTCGGTGATGAAGATAATGAAGGGTGGATGCCATACCGCTCCTCTAGCTCAAACAGAATAAATTAAACATCTAAAAGATATTAAAAACAGTCATAGCCTACCAGTTTTGTGTTTGTGGTACATATATTACATATGCACAGCATGATACAGCCCAAATAGTGGGTAGTCAGTTTTAGTCTATTGCACATAGCCAAAGTATGTAAGGAAGGAATCAATTTACAAAGTAAAATCTTCTGTGTCTTTTTAACTCACAAGTCTGACGGGGATGAAATCGACTCTCGAAGTACATTTGCACTCCGTCAGAGTTGATTTTACCCTGAACATTGATCGGTGTAAATGGCCCGTTTAGACTAGGGTAACGGTAACAGAGGCGAATAGAGCAGCACAGTGCATCTACCCAGAAAGAGTGCAGAGAAATGGGTGCGCCGACAGTCCCAATGTGGCGGGTGGAATTAATGGTCGGTGCAGGCCCAGAATGATACTCACACAATTCTACACATGCACTTCAGTCCAATTCCTTTGGAAAATGCTGACTCTACTGGCTTGTAACATCAGCAGCAGGGAAGTAATCACCAGTGTGGGATCCATTACGTCTTGGATACCACAACAGCTCAGGCCCAGCTGTAGATCTAAATAACGTTCATGGGATACTTAGGGTGCTATCAAAACTTTCCAAACGACCCTTTCAAAGGGCATGATCGTTCCTGCAGGAGCGCGCGGGGGTACGTGCAGGGAAACTGAAACGCGCTTTAAGTAGTACTAGCCCAACTGTGTACGCTTCCTCGTGTTTACAGTTGAAACTGCACTTAAGAGCTTTCAGAAATTACAGCAAAATCACAAGATTATATGTAGCTGGAAGCTCTTTTATAATTGGCAGACTGTGATTACCTGTGGGGAAGGGGGATCGGACTCATTCACAGAGAGCAATATATATTAATAGGTACAGTCCAATCTCACCATCAATATAAAACACTCCCTTTAAAACATCAAAACATGGTCAGTCTGGGAACTGTAGGCTTAGTTATATAAAAACTGACACAGTGACCCATGTGATCAATAATAGCAGATCTGCACACAATGCATAAAAAGGGCACCAGATAGAATCAGCCTTTGACTACACGTTTAAATATATTAGACATGAGCAAGAGAGGCTGTTTGTACACTGTTGTACTTGTACATGAAAGACAGCATATTCAGTGCAGTCCAAAAGTATTTGGACCAGTCACCCACTTTTTGTTGTTTTGGCTCTGTACTCCAGCACATTGGATGTGAAATGGAACAGTGACTATGAAGTTAAAGTGCAGACTTTCAGCTTTAATTTGAGTGTTTACATCGATATCAGGTGAACCGTGCAGCAATTTTTTTTATGCATAGTCCCCGCCCCCCCCATTTTAGGGGACAAAAAGTAATTGGACAAATTAACAGAAACTTAAATAAAGTCATTATATTTAATATTATTTTCAGGTACTCTTACAAGCGATACTATAACCTCTCAGCATTTGAAGGGATCTCTATGGGAATTTGAGGGGGACATGGTTGGCTAAATGGCTGTAAGTCATCTGAGTCTGAGACATCAAAAAAGCCTCAAACCATCACTGTACTGCAAGAGATGCAGCAGATCTGGACGGATCACTTTAAGGGTTGTTTCTCCTGACTCATTTTCGTATTGTAAAATAAGTCAGGAGAAGAAACCCTTAAAGTGATCCATCCACATCTACTGCATCTCTGGCAGAAGAGTGAAGAGTATTTTTAAACATGATTATTTAAGTTTATGCTCATTTGTCAAGTTACTTTTTGTCCCCTAAAATGGGGGGGGGGGGGGGGGGGGGGGGTTTGTATAAAACGGGCTACAATTGCTAGACTTTTCATCCGATATGGATGTAAATACCCCTGAAATTAAATCTGAAAGTCACAAACCTCATAGTCACTGTTCCATTTTCAAATCCATAGTGCTGGAGTACAGAGCCAAAACAGTAAAAACATGTGTCGCTCTCCAAATACTTTTGGACTGCAGAGTATATCAAATGGGCTAGCTTTACATGCAAGAGTACACCAGAGGAGTGTGATTCTGGGAAAATTATAAAACGTCTGCTTCACATAGTCAACACAGGTCGACAAAGAGCAGCCTTGTCATTAACCCTGGTATTATGGAGAGGCAGACTGACTGCGTGCACCATTTTGTGTTCGGTGAGAAAGGTAACATGCCATTACTAAAATGACAAGCTACAGAACACGTTATCAATCGGTGCCAACTGCCAACTAAACACTGCCTGATTGTGAAGTGGCTGATTTTTTGAGAATGGTAATAATATGTTCTTCCCTTCTCAGTACATTCGGTGATAGTTTCAATTGTCCAGGATTCCCCTTGAGTTATTGCTATTGCGTTTCTCCCAATGATACCCCAGCCCCGCATAGCTGCTACAGTCTACAGTGGAGAACAGACCAGTCACCCTGAGACAGTCAGAGGAGCACGGGGCCCCCTTACTGAGTCTGGTTCCTTGCCACTTTAGCCTATGGCTTGTTCTGTGGGAGGTTTAGGCCAGGGTAAACTGTGAAGCATATTGTGGGAAATCCTTTGTAAAATGAGCTACATAAATAAAATTACTACTTGATTGATTGATTGATTGATTGAGTACAGGCATAGTGCACATGCTTCAGACTGAATGCGCTGACTCTCTGATACTGCCACACGAGTTAAGACACAACTGCTGATTTAAAATCTGGAGACAAAAAAAAAATACTACTTTTTTTTTGTGCTTCAGAATCAATTGCTCTGCATATGCACGTAGGCCTTTGCATCAGCTGTGGGATGCCCTTACCCGGGACGGGCAAACTGCACACAGAAAGGCCCGAACCCGGGACCTTCTTGCTGTGAGGCGACAGTGCTATCCACCGCATCACCGTGTCGCCCCCACAACAAAACAAATAGCCTATAGAAAAGTCATACAAGCTGTACAAATGTAGTATATATAAATAAGCTATACAGAACAAGAGAAAATCTATTCCCACTGACAAACTGATGCATCGCACGGCACAAATATAAAAATAATTTTTGACACATCATCATGGCTACGCTTACTGTGTACTTGAGGGAATCCATGCATCAGCAATACAAGGCACTGGGCTGAATAACACCAGCTAATGGTGGCAGAGAAGTGAAAAGTTAGGAAGCCACTACAAGCAGTCACAATAGCTACAAAGACCACTTGTGAATGTTCAACTAAAACTCCACAACAATTCACTCCTTCCCTGATTCATGTGCTTAATTTACCACGGTCACAGAGGCCACACTTCACTGGGCGAGGGAGAAAGTGGGCTAGAGCAAAAAGCGTTTCATTTTGGATGCGCTGTTAGGTTAGTTAACTAAATAGTAGGCCAGAAGTTAGTTACACACATGCATACGTAAAAAATTTCTTTGACGTTGAGGAAATAACTTTGTTGGGAAGTGAGACGAATTAGCCTAGATCTATATACTTTACCTTTCTTTACTATCATTTCAATTATACACAATCAGTGCAAACATCAAGTTTAATTAACAAGGGCCAAGACGTTGCTGACATAAAAAAAAGAAAAGATAATATTTCATTAAAGCCCTTAATACTTTGCCAGCTATTCTATAATGCATCCACTACAAACATATAGACTACATAGACAAAACGAAGACTGTTTCACCTGGTTCTCACTTCCAATTACTTCTGAGATATCACAAATAAGCCCACAAGACCTTTTCCAAAGAGGGGCATGTTACAGTTTTGCAGGCCTGATCCAAGTGAGGAACAATGCCTCGTTTCATCACTTGTTATCTTATAGACTTGGACTGGCATTGAGATTCAACCATTTTATTTCTGGCTCACAAATTAAAGCACACACCTACTAAGTGTAGTGAGCATGAGAGCACAAAGGATCGGGATCTGAGCTAGGCCTGTATGGTGCGCTTCAGATCAAACTGCACAAAGCTATCCAATATGCAATAAAGCACGCAATACAAATAACTGGAAATTGCCAGGAAAGTAGAAGAAATAGACGCATTATCGGCTCTTTATGGATTGATTACACTAAGCCGCTTATTGGTTATTGGTTATTGTTGAAATGGTAGGCCTATATCACTTATGTACGAATATAAGACCGTGATTATAAGAGATTATACTGCTAACAAGCTTAATAAAAGCAGCAGAAACTGACAAAATGTGTACAATGTAGGGGCTAGGAGCTAGCTTGTTTGCTCCATTCTTGCAGGTTTTTATCTATTTCAATTCCCTATGGGGAGCAGAGAAAAACGCTTGATATATCAGCCAATTAAAAGCATAGGTTCAGGACCTAAGTCTAAACACAAGAGACGGTTGATATTTGATTGAAGATCAAGACACAGTGTCAGCACTAAAAGCATCTTAATGCACACAGGCCAAGCAATTTAGCTGCCACTATGAAGAAGCCTCCATCGTCTCATCAAATGGGCACTGCGGGAACTCCTTTCAGTTGTTAGGTGGGTGTGCGGGGGGGGGGGGTATATTAAAGGGAGCTTACCCTACGCATGGCTTCCTCTTCCTCCTGACGCTTTTCGTAATGTGCAAAGTCATCAAAGATTGAGGTGGTATGCTTGAAAGTAGCAATAATTTTAAGCACTTGCTTTGCCTTTTCTAGGGGCACTTCCTGAGTGTCCCTGGAGTTGGTGACAGGCTTGTTGTCGTTGTTTTCCAGGCGGATGTGCCGTAGCTGGTTGTTGGGAACGTCCTTGACGAAGATCCATTTCACCTCGAACTTGCCCTTCCACTTGTCCTGAGACCAGACTCCGGCGTAGGCGTTGTAGTCCACCGCCGACTTCATCTCCGCCACGCCGCAGAAGTGTCCGCTACCGTTGACACTGAAGAGCAAGTAGAGGGGGCCCTTGGCGTTAAGAGAGCGGTAGGCCGCGTCCAGCCTCTTGTTGCCGTGCTCGGTGCTGCACCAGATGGAGTACTTCATGGAGCGGTGGATGTCGTCCTCCGAGTAGCTCTTGATGATGAACACCCGCCCGTTTTTCAAGTTCCAGTCAAAGTCTTTGGGGTTGTAGTTGTTGAGGGCCTTGAGCTTCTCCAGCACCGGGTGGACCTCCCCGGGGCAGGACGGGGCACTCATGGGGACCCCCGTCCCCATGCCAAAGTTCTCCACCCCACTGTTGTGGTTAAAGCTGGCGCCCCGGTTGCGGGGGGGCACCCAGCGGTTCTGGGGAGGCGTGGGCTGCTGCTGGGGCGGCTGAAGGGGCTGGGGCGGGCCAGGCTGGGGTGGGTGCTGCTGGTGGGGGTGCGGGGGGCCCGGGGGCAGGGGCGGCTGGGCCGACTGCAGCTGCAGGTGGTGCTGATGCTGATGCTGATGCTGATGTTGGTGTTGGTGTTGGTGTTGGTGTTGGGGCGGGGGGTGCAGCTGGCTCTGCATCAGTGGCTGGGGCGGAGCCATGATCTGCTGCTGCACTAGGGGCTGGGGGGGCAGCATTTGCTGCGCTAAGGGTGGCTTGGTGATGGAGCCCTTGTCATCCCAGGTGCCAATGTTCATGTTGTGCTTTATGGGGGGCGGGGGGATGGTGGCCCCGCCCACCATGCCCATGCTGGCTTTGGGCTTCAGCTTGGGCTGGGGTTTGGCGGGTTTCCGGGCGATGGCCGCCCACGAGGTAGGCTTGGGGGCGGAGGAGCTGACGGGCGGCATGCTGCTCATGGCCATGCTGCTCATTCCCGCCGCCGCCCCCAGCGGGGAGCCCACCGTCTTGGTGACGGCCGCCATGTCGGAGCCCAGCTTGAGGCCGGCCATTCCCTGCTCGATGCTGCTCAGCCCCGGCACTTTGCTGAGCTGGGAGTCGCTCCCGAAGCCCGCCTGCCCGTCGGCGATGGCCCGGCCCAGGGAGCTGGGGGCGTAGCCGTAGCTGCTGCTGTAGGCCGAGCTCTGTGTGGACTGACCCTGAGACCCGCTGGTCCCCCAGGTGGAAAAGTCTGCGTTCCCGGGGAAGAAGTTGAACCCGTGCTGGCTGAGGAAGGGAGGCGTGTTCCCCAGGGCTCCGGGCTGGCTGAACACCCCATCCGGGATGAAGTGGTGCTCGCCGTTGCTCATCTGTCCATAGGTGGTCAAGTAGGGCATGGGAGGGTCTCCGGCAGTGGACCACGCAGCCTCCCCCAGGGAGTAAGGAAACCCAATGGACGGAGCATAGTAGCTAGGCATGTAGGGATCAGACATTGGTGGATAGCTGTTACTCTGTGCGGAGGAAAGATAACCACGTAAGACAGGAGGCGAGCGCTTTCACTGAAAATGTTAAGGGTGCCGATTCCACTGAGTGCGCGGCTAAAAAGCAACCGATTCAACAGAGGCCCAATGACGCTGAAGAAAATGTACTGCTGTAAAATATGCCCCAGCACTTTCTGGTCCCATCCACAGGAACTGAATGGGAATTTAATTAAGTCTCTTCTCAATTGTAACTGAACAACATTTCCATATTACACAAAGATAAAACATCTGCTGTCTCAATCTGCATTATATCAACGTTTCTAATAGGGCTATACTGTAAATATCATAATTATGTGTTTCTAAAGCTATTTTCCACAACACTGCATCATGAAATAACTTGTTTGAATGGCTCCATTTAAACTCCAGTAGACCTGTAGTATAGGGACACAAAGTGATTTCCTACCTCATTCGTCATCCCCGTGCCACCCCATATATGAGGTCTACAACTGAATGCAGTGACATGCACAAAACGTGAAATCACTGCATGTGCCTTATTCTCATTATTAAGTAATTGAAAGGGGATCATCTAAATGTCTGTTTGGAGCCACTTCGCATTTGCTTCATTTCACTACCCTTACAAATGAGTGCTTGGAGAGAGACAGGTTCTCACACCTGCTGCTGGAGACACCTTATAAGTCTGGCAATGCTAAACTCAATGAGCTAAATACAACTCTGAGGGCACTTACAGCACGTATCAAAAAAAAAACACTTCAAAAGAGGACTTAATTTATTAAAAAGACATCAGGAGTCGCTTTAAAGTTTCACAGAAGAAACACTCGTCGGGGGACGGAAAGGAAAAGTAGTACATTTTTGCGTTTGATCGATATAGGCTACTCCTCAGATAAAAAAATGTGTGTCGAAGAAAGCAAATAAACTCACCTGATTTGTCTGGTTGCTTAGATAAGGCTCAAAGTCATCATCGTTTACAGCATCTTTCTGATGCATTGAACCGTTTTGAACTGTAGCGGGAGCATAGGAGAGAAGCAGAGACAGAAAATGAGTGAACAAATATAACTAAATGTAACAAAAACAAAAAAGGATACCCCAAACAATAGTGTACAGATGCCATACTAATATGTGATCCAGACTGGGGGCCGCACTCATCTCAGTTTAGTGTCATAACTGAACAGTGGCGGCTCCTGAGCTGAAAATTGGGGTAGCGGAAAACTTCCCTTTAAACTGATTATTGGTCTTAATAATTTTTCAATTATTTTGTTAGATTATTTTTTTATTGCAGGTTGTGCTAAATAAAAAAAATAATCTAACAAAAGCTGAGCTTTAAGATCGTTTAATTTCCATTAATATTTTCGGAATTAAGAGTGCGGAGAACGAAGAGCACATGTATCCACAATTATAATGTTGATTAAAATGTGCACAATTTTGCGACGCAAGTTAAAATAATTTTATCACTTGCCTAATAGCCTAATTGAGGAGAACCGGCTACATTTGATGGCATTGAGTAATTGGTGAATTAAACGCTGATGTAGCCTTTTGGTAATCAAGGAAACGGATTGAAAAATTATTACGACCAATAATCAGTTTAAAGGGAAGTTTTCCGCTACCCCAATTTTCAGCTCAGGAGCCGCCACTGTAACTGAAAACTTAATAGAAAACACCATTGGGATCTGTTTTTCCCCCCCAGCAATAATACAACAATCAGAACATAAACCCTGCATCAATCTTGTTTTCCTACACGCCATCAAATCAAGTTTGGACATTTGCTATGCATGAATTTATCTACTGCATTAATCATAGTGATATTGCTTTACACAGATAAATGTCAGCCGTTTATACCTTCGGACTGATAGATGCAAACTACCTTCTGCAACAACATCTTTCCAGAAACCTAATTTAACGATCAGAGAGTCCATTGGCTTCCATTACCTACATCCAAACCTTTTTTTCTGGTAAGTTAGAAAAACAATGGCATGCATCTGTATTCATATTATAAAATGTACATACTGGCAAACAAATGAACAAACCCAGCAAAACTGAAACAAATACCTGTATCCAGCTGGAACCTTATATATGCACACAGATTTGCGCTTAATGGTGTAACTGCATTTCCTTGGTTTTAAAGTACAAAGACACTACATTTCCACAAGTAAATTTAAAGCATTCCTGTTATTTATACTATATTACTACAGGGTGAAAAAAATGCAGATTAACCTGCATAGCTGAACAGTTGGCAAAATGAGTTAAACTAAAATTCAAAATGCTGAACTGTACATTGTTAGTTTAAGACAGGGGTCACCCAACCCCTGTCCAGAAAGTCAGCAGGATGTGTTGTTTTTTGTTCTCATCTTGAAAATCAACAACCTGTTCAGACCCACAGATCCAAGTGAGGTGAGGTACCCGTGTAATCAACTGCTTTGTTTGGTCAGCGACTGCTAATCAACAACAAAGTCCAGCAAAACCCAGTGGCTCTTCATGACCAGGTCTGGGGGCCCCTCTGCTGTTAGAGGTGCTCACAATGAACAACGGAGGCACAGAAGGCACCTAGGCCAACACCATGGCATCTCTAAATCAAATATATGCCATTCAATGCAAAGGTAAAACAACTACTCTGAAAATGCAACCATTTGTTGACGTGGAATGGAAAAAAAAAAAAAAAAAAAAAAAACTCAAACAAACTGTGAATATGTCACCTCTCGCTCTGTTGCAGCCAGCTATAATCGATACACGTAAAAGCTCATCTGTGCATAAGTAAAAGCATTGTGTAATTTACCTTTGTTTCCTTGTCCCTTAGGTCTCTGGCATCATGATGTTTGTGTGCGCAACGGGAGAAGTGTGTAGGTTGGAGAGAGAGAAAGAAGAGGATCGTCAGTGTACGCACATACATTAAAATAAGCTGCCAGGCTAGCCAGCAAAAATAAACAGTGTGTTGAGTGCGCGGAGATCAACCGGCAATGATAACTGAGATCAAGCAGCAGCCCAGGGTCGCAATGCAGCTTTTGCCGGCATCAATCTCCCTGGCTCAGACATAAAATGTGGCTTTGAAAACAGGTATTCTCTCGCTACATACCACTGTTTAGTAACCTAGTACTTTTTTTTGAACGCTCTCACAACTGTACAGACAAAACTAAAAAAAAATCCCCGTGCAGTACAAGCTAACTAGCTAAGCGTTACTAACCTAGCGACATAGCAAGCCAGTGATACGCTGGACTTTCATGAGCTAACGATCAGTGAGAAGTTCGGTGCTCGGCCTTCAACCATGCATCAAACAAGATAGCCCACTCACCCTGGCATACTGGCATAGCTAACGTTATCTTAGCAACTAGCACCACTGCTGTTGGCACAGTTCAGTCTGACTGTGGCAGTGGTCACTCGGTAACTTAAGGCACAAGCGTGGTCGCTAATAAGATAGTCAGTTCGCCACCTTTTTAGTCAGCTAAAAACATAGACAACTTGTATGGCTATACCTGATCGACAGTGGTCGCAGACATCCTCAAGGAACCAGAGCTAATTGAGATTTGTTACTGTCCACGATCGCTCCTACTTCTGCGGTGGTACTATTTTCTCTCTCGTCTCGGGTTATTCAGTCTCTGTATTTTTAGTCGGTGTTTTCGCCGATTCCAAAGTAGTCGTGTGGTGGTAGATTTTAAGGATGCCAACTTTCTAGCTGCTATTAATATCAGTTACGCGAAGGCTACGTCGTTTTTCACTACCACACTCGCTCTCTATAACTGTTTCTAATGTCAGATTAAAATATCCCTTACTCTATCGCGCTTCCACAATGGCGGAGAGACTCCAATTCTTACTTCCGCTCCACTGTTTCGTGACCTTCCGGTCATGACGTTCCGAGTCATCTTGCAGCGTTGCAGTCGGGGTTACATTTTGTGTCGAAGGTTTAAATTTACATTGTAGCCGAGTAAATAACAATCTCAACAAAAAAAAACGTTTTCAACTACAAAATGGCAAGTTTCTCACGCATACAAAGCACTGTCTATAAATCATCAATTAAAACTTGCAAAATCTAGGCCTGCCGTTACAAGTATTGATATCAAAATGAGGCCAAATTACAACAGACAATAGGCTATCTTAGGTCACACAAATGAAACATTATTGTCTCAAAAATAAATAAATAAATACATGTAACTGGTTCACAAATACACTACTCACAAAAAGCTAGGGATATTTGGCTTTCGGGTGAAATTTATGGAAAATGTAAGTTCACGCTACAGTGATATTATACGTATCATGAAGGTAGGGCATTTAAGTAGAAGCATGCAATGGTGATTTCCTCATCTCAAACAATTTATTGAAACAAAAGCCAACAACAGTGGTGGGTATACCACAACAAAAATGTCAATGTCTCAATAACTTGTCATGTGCCCTTGAGCATCAATTACAGCTTGACAACCACGTCTCATGCTGTTCACAAGTCGACTTATTGTCTGCTGAGGCATGGCATTCCACTCTTCTTGAAGGGCGGCCCTCAGGTCATTGAGGTTCTGGGGTACAGAGTTACGAGCCTCTACACGGTGAGTCAGCTGATCCCATAGGTTTTCTATGGGATTCAGGTCTGGAGAAAGTGCAGGCCACTCCATTTGAGGTACCCCAGTTTCCAGCAGCCTTTCCCTAATGATGCGACCTCGATGAGCTGGAGCATTGTCGTCCATGAAGATGAAATTAGGCCTGTGTTGTTCATGCAGGGGCACAATGACTGGATTAATGATGTTATTCAGGTAGTATGGGCTTGTCACTGTACCATTCACAAAGTGTAGGGCAGTTCTGTATTGACTAGACACACCTGCCCACACTGTAACACCGCCACCACCAAAGGGTCGTCTGGTGACAACAGTGGCTGATGCATAGCGCTCTCCTTGACGTCTCCAACATCGTTGGCGGCCATCATTTCTGCTCAACGTGAATCGACTTTCATCAGAGAACAGCACTGAGGCCCACTGGTCCCTCGTCCAGCGTAAATGCTCCCTGGCCCATGCAAGACGATGACGCCTGTGCCTGGTGGTGTGGTCAGGTACCCTTGCAGGTCGTCTAGCACGCAGACCACGCTGATGTAAACGGTTTCGAATGGTCTGACGTGACACTTGGGTGCCTCTCACCTCCCTTAAATGTGCCTGGAGTTGAGTGGCATTCATCATCCGGTTCCGCAGGGCACTGTTCACAATGAAGCGGTCATCAGTGTGGGATGTGGCCAAAGGACGTTCACTTCTATCCCTTTCTGTGACTCTTCCAGTCTCTCTGTATCTCTGTTGCAACCTGCTGATGACACTCTGTGACACTCTAAGCTCAGTGGCCACTTCCCTCTGAGAACATCCTGTTTGAAGCCTCGCAATGGCGAGGTACTGTTGATCAATTGTTAGGTGTCGTCTTGGTCTCATGATGTCAAAATGTGAACAGCATGATGAAGAGGACTGTTTAAATACCAATTCTAATTGAACCAGGAAATTTATTGGTTGATTCATGGATCAAACACCTGTTGTGAATTTTGCCGTTCAGCTCCTTGTTAGAGAACAGCAAGTTGTGCAAAAAGTACTGAAACATTGAATAGTTGGACATTTGCATTCAAAAGTTTAGAGAAGGTCAAATTAATTTCACCTGTAAAGGTTATAGTGCATTTTAGGTTCATCCTGAAATTTCACCCGAAAGCCGAATATCCCTAACTTTTTGTGAGTAGTGTATGTTTTTGCACTCACAAATGTCTCCCGAACTGTGCACTTATGCAATGCTTGGCGCACTGGAATCGCGTGCATTTATTTTTTTGTGGATTTTTGAGAAGATCCTCACAGCAAGATGTGCGAAGAAATCCACAAATAGGCTGTTTTTTTTTTAAGACATCCTTTCACTAACGCCCACATTAGCCTACTCCAACGAATCACAGCAGGTTTACGGACATTTATTTGTGAATCCGTTGCATTTATTTGTGGATCATTTGCATTTATTTGAGGATCAGTTTCATTTTTCTGGATCAATTGCATTTATTTGTGTACCAGTTACATTTATTAATATATTTTTTTATTTGTTTGTTTTTGAGACAATACCACCATATGCTAGCCAATGTGTCCTAAATCGTTTCATGTAACTTGGCCCTGCATTTTTTTCATCTTACCATCTGAAGTTAATGTAGCCATTCAAACATTGTGTCACATCAAAGTGTCAAATAACAATAATTGTTCATAGAAGACATAATTTAATTGAATGTTTTAAATAGCTGACAAAACTTACACTCCAGAAAGGATATGCTTATACTTGTTAAGTTAATTTTACAAAAAAACTAGACATAATTAGGTCTACTAAATAAATATTGAATCTTATTAACCTATCCACACATGTGTTTGCCAATTAATGTACTGTGTGTTTGTGGGTCAGATAAAGTTTAGCTAAATAAGTAAAATAGTATAATTTATTTTAAAATGTAAAATAATAAAAAATAATATTTGTGAACAAAATAATGTCTTGGCTCTGTAGGACCACACAGGTTTCTATTCAAATATACATAATCAAACATAAATAATAATAATAATAATAATAATAATAATAATTACATTACATTACATTCATTTAGCAGACGCTTTTATCCAAAGCGACGTACAGTAAGTGCGTACAGAGACATCATCAAGATCATTACAGAACAGACAAGGCAAAGCACATCCTTCGCATAATGTAGCAGCTATCCCTAGCAATGAACGTCGACTGTAGTTCACAGTAAGCTGTGGGCAAATCAGCAACACCACACTACCATTCCAAATACTATTATAAACTATAATAAACAGACAGGAAAACACAGGGAACAGGGAACTGATATTCCTAGGTGAGGATATCAGTCAAGGTGGAGTCTGAAGAGATGTGTCTTCAGGCCTCGACGGAATGCAGGCAGGGTTGGAGTAGAACGTAGGGGAATGGGAAGTTCATTCCACCACTGAGGAGCTAATGTGGAAAAACTCCGCAGTCGGGACAAGCGAGAGCCTTTGACACGGAGGGGGGGGGAGTGCCAGTCGCCCTGCTGTAGAAGAGCGAAGTGGTCGAGCAGGAACATAGTTCTGGATTAAGTCCTGCAGGTAGGCGGGGCCTGTCCTATTGGCTGCAGTGTAGGCCAGGGTCAGAACTTTGAACCTGATCCTGGCTGCAACTGGCAGCCAGTGGAGAGACCTCAGCAGGGGGGTTACATGGGAAAATTTTGGGAGGTTGAACACAAGTCGGGCAGCTGCATTCTGGATCAGTTGAAGAGGCAGAATGGCGCAGGCCGGTAGGCTTGCGAGCAGGGACTTGCAGTAGTCCAGGCGTGAGGTGACCATGGTCTGGACAAGAAGCTGGGGGGAGTAGGTGGTCAGGTACGGTCGAATCCTCCTGATGTTGTACAGGAGGAACCTGCAGGACCGTGCCGTCGCCCTGATGTGCTCTTTGAAGTCCAGCCGGTCGTCCAGGACCACCCCCAGGTTCCTTGCAGAGCGGGAGGCAGCCACCACGGTCCCATCAACGGTGATGGAGAGGTCATGTAGTGGGGAGGTCTTGTACGGCATGAAGAGGAGCTCTGTCTTGTCAAGGTTGAGCTTCAGGTGATGGGTAGCCATCCACTCAGAGATGTCAGTCAGACAAGCAGATATCCTCTCCTTAACCTGTGGGGTAGAGGGAGGGAAAGAGAGGAAGAGTTGAGTATCGTCAGCATAGCTATGGTATGAGAAGCCATGTGAATGGATTACTGAGCCAAGAGACTTAGTATACATAGAGAACAGCAGAGGACCCAGTACAGATCCCTGCGGGACTCCTGTAGACAGGGGATGGGGAGCAGAGACGGAGCCCTTCCAGGAGACTTGGTAGGATCTATCAGTGAGATACGATACAAACCAAGAGAGGGCAGTTCCAGAAATGCCCATCTCAGCGAGTGTGGAGATCAGGAGTTTGTGGTTGACCGTGTCGAATGCCGCAGACAGGTCAAGGAGAATCAGAACAGAGGAGAGGGAGGAGGCTCTAGCAGTGGCGAGTGCCTCAGTCACAGCCAGGAGAGCAGTTTCAGTCGAATGGCCGGTTCTGAAGCCAGACTGATGCGGGTCAAGCAGGTTGTTCTGGTGGAGAAAAACAGACAGTTGGTTAAGGACAGCACGTTCAATTGTTTTGGACAGGAAGGGCAAGAGAGATACAGGACGGTAGTTCCTGACATCAGCGGGATCTAAGCTAGGTTTTTTAAGGAGTGGGGTTACACGGGCAGTTAAAGGCAGCAGGAACATGGCCACAGAGTAGGGAGGAGTTAATAATGGAGGACAGATATGGAAGGAGCTCAGCAGATATAGACTGGAGGACTGCTGAAGGTATGGGGTCTAGTGGACAGGTGGTTGCGCGATGGCGCGTCACCAGCTCGAGCATATCGGAGTCCTCCAGAGTCTTGAAGGACGACAGTGTAGCGATGGGTTCAGTATGGGGGATGTGGGGTGTCACCGGATGCGTGAAGGAGTTCCGGATCGCGGCCACCTTCCCCTCAAAGTGGGTCAGGAAGTCATCTGCAGAGAGGGAGGAGGGTGAAGGGGGTGGAGGGGGGGTGAGCAGGGAGGAGAAGGTGGAAAAGAGTTTACGTGGGTTAGATAGACATGTATCAATTTTAGACTGGAAAAATGAAGTTTTAGCTGATGTGGTTGCAGCTGTGAAGGCTGCCAGCAGAGTGTGGTAGGAGGCCAAGTCATCTGGGGATCTGGATTTCCTCCACATTTCCTCCACATTTCCTCCACTAATAATAATACATTTTACTGCCGGGCGCCACATTTTTGAATAGTTAAGACATCAAAACTATGAGATAACACAAATTAAATTATGCAAAAACCAAAAAAGTGTTAAACAAATTTTAAAAAAGTATTTTAGATTCTTAAAAGTAGCCACCCTTTGCCTTGATAACGGCTTTGCACATTCTTGCCATTCTCTCAAACAACTTCTGTGGTAAACAGGTATTCCACAGGTAAACAGATGATGCCATCATGATTCTGTATAAAAGGATATCAAAAGACTCCTGAAAAATGATGTATAATGTGATGTACATGTAAAAGGCAAAACTGATCCCAGATCAGCACTCGCCTACTCATGAATATGTGCCCAGAGACGTTCCAGCAGGGCTACCAGCAGGCTGGGATCCACCAGCAGCCCAGTCTAGAGGGGTAGGTCTTTCCAAAGATAGACAAGGTAAGCTATGCTAAATCAGAGCAGTCCATACCCATGATTGTTATTGTACAGATACTAAACACCAGTTTGTTTCTACCTGTCTGTCCCTCTCTCGCACAGGAGACACTCGCTCCCACCCAGACCCCTCGGTGTCGAACCCTCCACAACCTCGTCCTCTGGCACAGTCTCACTGTGGCATGGAGCTGCCACTCCACCCCTGGAGCTCGGACTTCAGCTCGGACTACGCCTTCCTGTACTCCCTCCAGTTCCTCATCTCCGCTGCCTGAAGGCAGTGGGGATCTGTGGCATTGTGCATCCACTGGATTACATCTCGGCGGACAACAGCCATTTCGATCCATATCGGGATTAAGGGCTCGCAATTTGATTCAAGGTGAACAATTTTATATTAAATAACGAAGATACGAAGATAAATAGCATTTAATACAAAATCATGTAATCGAATCATGTGTTTCTGATTTGTACTCCCGTTCAATTTAGTGACGAGCCAGAAAATCTGTGTAAAAATATATGTAGGAGTCCTGCAAGGCTTTCTTGGAAGAGATGGGTATGTTGATGCATTTTTTAAAATAATCATAAATCTTTATGCTAAGCTAAATCAGAGCAGTCCATATATGATTGTTGTTGTTGTAACGTTCCGTTCCCTTCCTGTCCGTTTTCCATGTTTTACCCTTTCCCCCCGTGTCATGTTGGATTTCCTTCGTCCGTGTTTTCCCCTTTGCTACAGGCTGGGCGTGCCCCTTCTGTTTGTTTCACTCTGTTCCCCCACTTCGGTTTCAACCTATCTCCTTTCACCCTTGTTGCATGCATTCCCCACCTGTCAATTAGTCAATCACCCTCGGTTACATTCCTCACGCTTTCTTTATTGTTTTCAATTTCACTCCCCTACTTAAACCTCCGGCTGGCTGCTATTTGGCGCCAGTTCGTTAACGTTCTCCGTTTGTATCCTGGTCCTTTGTTTCCCTGTCCTGTGCGCTAAACTCTGCAGTAGGTTTTTCCCTGTGTGCTCCTCTGCTCCAGAACCTACTGTTTGGTATTTATCCAGCCCTGTCTGTTGCGGTTTGCTCTGCCTGAATCCTGTCTGCTTTAATTACCAGCTTCACCTGTACCTTCCAGTCTGTAGCTGTAACGACTCCCTTTGTGTGTTGCGGTACCTCTGCTCCCAGCTAACGTTGCGCCCGCAGTTGGGTGTTCTGCCTCTCCACCCTACAGTGGTTCCTGTCCGGCCGTGGCTACCTCCATTGCTGCGGTTACAGTTCCAGCCTCCACTGTGGCCCAGCTGCCCCAACCGGGCCAACCTGAGCTCCGCTACACTGCTCTGCCCTGCTGTGTCCTGCCATATCCCTACCTCTGCCTTCAGTCCAGCTCCTGTTCAAGTTCGAACCGCTCTGTTCCCGTGATCCAGTTCCTGTTGGACCTCCCGGTCCAGAACCAGTCCAGTTCCGGTTCGGAACTCACCTCCCGTATGAAGTCCAGTTCCGGTTTGGAACAACCCTTCGTTCCCGTGATCCAGTTCCTGATTGGACCTCCCGGTCCAGAACTAGTCCAGTTCCGGTTTGTAACTCGTCCCCTGAACCAAGTCCAGTTCCGGTTTGGAACACTCCTCGTTTCCGTGATCCAGTTCCAGTTGGATCGCCCGGTCCAGTACCAGTCCAAGTTCCGGCTTGGAACTTCCTGGGGTGATCTAAGTCCAGCTCCGGCTTGGAGCAGTTCGCTGTGCCTTAGGACTTCCTCACCCTTCTTTACCATTGTGTTAACGTGTGTACAGCTTGGGACTACCCCAAAGCTCCTAAATAAATACCATTCTTTGTTCTTCTGTCTCTTGGTCGTTGCATTTGGGTTCAGCCCGTGTTTGGTTCGTGACAGTTGTACCGATTTGTTTCTACCTGTCTGTCCCTCCCACTCACACAGGAGACACTCGTGCCCACCCAGACTCATCGGTGTAAAACCCTCCCCAAACTCGTCCTTCCACTGGATTGTATCTCAGCGGAAAACGGCCATTTCGATCCATATCGGGATTGGATTAAGAGCTGATAAAATGTAATAAAACTATCTTATCCACGAATGTACTGATTAGCTTACCACGGCTTTAGCTTTATATGAAAGCATCTCAAATCTCGCCTAGTGCTTTGGAAAAAAATAAAATAAAATCTCCAAAATGTTCATAAATAAAACGCCCTGTGTGAGATTTTGTAGAAACCCCCCACATTTGTTCCCCCCTTGTGCCCCACCAACATCACTTCACCCCCCCAAAAATCAAACCAGTCTACAAGCAACCAAAGCAAATTAATCATGCTATTTTTGATAGAAATCAGATTATTATAGTACCTATAGTATTAGTTAATAAACAATGTTGGTGACGTAGGCGATACAATGCACTAGGCTACAATGTGCATTTCTTTGATCATGGGAATGGTTGAGGGCCTAGGTCCAATAGTCATGGTTCGCTACTGTTGGATGGAATATTATTAGTGTCCCCCTCCATTATCACAAAGAAAATTTACTGTTTATGGTCCCCCCCAATGAAACCTATGCCCCTGGTATTGGTTATGAGGAAAGAGAGGTGTTTCGTCATGACACACAAATCATTTCCCACCTATCTCGGTGTACTGATAAATCAACTTGTCATAATGTGAATGGATAAGACTACTTTGGATGGTAGGTATTGCTTGGGGGGCTTTTGTGAAAGGAAAAAAAAAACGCCTGTGCTTTGATGATTAACCTTGATTAATTTCTGCAGATTGCCACTTGTCTTGAAATGATAAAAGCATTAATATTTGTTGATATCAACAAACTCCAAATATATACCTTAATGTACAAATGTATGTTTTGGAGGCAGTCCCTACCCATATGTTTTCACAATTTCAATCTCAACTCATATTCATGCACATATAACAAGGCAATGAAAACATTTCACCTTCCATACTACCACACATCATGCAGTCAGTTATTAATAAAATACAGGGGCAGTATGGAATGCAAACATGTCTTTACTAGCCTACGTCCCCCCACCCTAACAGTGTTCAAACCATAGACCGTAAAAAAGCTTCAAAATGAAAGCCTTTGGTTCAAACACAGGTATAAGAGTTATTTATTATATATTACAGTGTAATAGCAGTATTTTTCCCCTCTTTCCTTTGTTCTATTTTGTCTAATTTCACAATTTAGTTGTTTTTCTTATTATTGCTATTATTCTTTTAAAAATCCTTTTTTTTGTTTTGTTCTCCAATTAATGTGATTTTGTTTCTTAAGGTGAGATATAAGCCCTGTAGGATATCCAACCTCTCCAGCACATTTCTGTAAATTACTTTGTGTAGCCTACTTGCATTTGTTTATTTAATTGTGTAAATAATACATAAATAAATAAACAAATAAATGAAAACCTTCCATGGGGTTTTGACATGTGTGCTAGCTTCTTGTTTTTGTACCTCAGGCAGTTACGAGATCATCTACCGAACGTAGACAATTTTGTTCCGAAAAAATAACTTCATAAATCAATATCGGATCGTATAACGCTTTAAGCCTGTGTCTGAATTCAGCACTTTATATCACCCACATGCCAGACCAGTCTACTATGGTAATATAATGCTCGTTATTAACATAACTAAATATGTTAGTCGAAGATAGATCTGCTTATATCCATAAATATAAAGAACAAAACAAGCCATAATAATAATTTTAAAAAAATTATTCAAAATATGAAAATAAAAACATTTCAGGAAATAGTAATAGTCCCATGGATTGAATGCAACCCCCGATGTGATGATGATGACGATGATGAAGTTAAGATCAGGCTACTATTGGTAATATAATGCTCATTATTATTAACATAACAAAATAGTGGAAGTTAGATATGCTTTGGCTATATCCATAAATATAAAGAACAAAACAAGCCATAAAAAAACGGACTTATTCAAAATATGAAAATAAAAACAATTCAGGAATACAAAGTCTCCGGACGTGCAACCCTAGCGTAGTGTTGTCTCCAAACGTTGTCATATAACATTAGCCAGCAGTAGCACACAGCTCCGTTTTTAAACACTTTTTTCTAACGTTAGCTAGCTAGCTTGAAGGTCTTAAAGCTAGAATTGCTTTATGTGCTTAACCGTTTCTGTTTCTGACCTTGTCAGACGGACTTCTCAACTTAGCAAGCTAACGTTAGCTCGTCTTCACAGCAGCACAGCCAAAAATGTGCAGACGACATGATGATATCTAATTGGTCGAGAACCACCCGTGCGTTGCAGTAATGGATAAGTAGTCCGTTAAAGTGGACTACAAGCCCAACTACAATCATTAATCCATTAAATATAAATGGGAACATGTGATGTAGCCTATGGTCTATATCCTTATACCACATAGACTAATCCAGGAACGTTTCGGCTCATTCTATAAATCAGATTTCAAGAAATAGCCGAGTCGATAGTCTCCGAAGCCCGTTCTATCGGTCATCGGGAATTTACTTCCGAAACCAGACTGCGCCCACGTCTGACTTCCTCACTTGTGTCTATGACCAGAAAAAGAAGGACTGGACAATGACGACATCACAATCCGGAAGTTCAGCGTTCTTTCTAACAATGGGACCAGCAGCCTAGTGAGTCTACGCCGAGAGTATTATTAGCAGCGCGTCTGGCCGTGCAGCAGCGCCGACATGAGACTTGTCGATTTGCCCTTACCCATTCTTGGGCCCTCTTTTAGGATTTTTGGAATCAAAACGTTGTTTTCCCCCTACCATCCCTGCTATTAGACCACAGAGGTGCTGGACAATTAACTAAGTTAACGTTATAGTAGCGAACTAACGTGTTAGCTAACGTTGTCATACAATTTCTTCTTACCATGGAAAATCCCCTAACGTTAGATTCGTGTTTACATTGTCGGACGGATGTTAGGGAAGTCTGTTACCATGGCAGCACTTTCGCCACAAATCAGCAATTATATTGTGAATAGCCTACCCTCTTTGAAAACAAAAAGAAAGAAAAGAAAAATGCTATGCTGTTGCTGCAGGGTTTTGCCAAAGCTGCATCATAGCGCGGAGCTTTCAAAACTGACAACGCGGAAACCCTTTAAAAAATAAAAACTGTAGGCTACACGTAGGCTATGCATGGTAACGTGAGGACTAAACAGGCAACTGTTGGCTAATAAAACTCAAAAGTAAGCTAACTAAGATATCCAGTGAGCATTAGTGGCTTACTAGGACTACTGTTAACGTTAGCCTAAAAATAGTGACCTATTTTTTTCTGCAAGTAGGCTATAAACCTAAGTATTTTTTATTATTATTATTATTGTTTGTTTATTTTAGTATAAGCTGAAGTATGCCTTCTTGAAGTGCGTTTCGGTGGCGCAGCCCCTTACAGAATAAGGAAAAATTGTGAACTAGTAGGCCTAGTGTAAGCCACTTGTGCTCACTTGATATCTAAGTTAGCTTAACGTTACTTTTGAGTTTTATTAACTAAAAAGTGGCCGGTTTAGTCCCAAAGTAAAGCTGTCATCGCCATTATCATTAGCTATCATCGTGTAACAGATTTCCCGAACATCTGTCCGAGAATGTAAACAGGTCAGGGATTTTTCACTGTAAAAAAAATTAATGACAACGTTAGCTAGGTAGCTATTCACAAACGTTAGCACAATTGTGATAGCTAAGGTTAGATAGCCTATAAATATTAAATATAATATTGCAAATCAACTGTCAATTTACAACGGTTTATACAAACAGCAAATTCACGTGAATAGAACGCTATAGCAAGCTAACAGATGACATCAACGTTCGCTTACAACAAAATAGCCATATGAAAACCACCAAAACTCACAAATGCCTGAAATGATTTTAAAAAAGGACCATCGTAGAGTATGTTCTATTTCTGTAATTTTATTTTGACCAGTATTACACAATAAAACCAAAACATAAAGACGTAGACCTAGATTTAAAACCGATGTGGAGCTGTCACCAGCATCCGCTCCCATTCATTCAAGTCTCCGGCGCTGGTCCCATTGGTTATTTACTTCCTCAAATCGCAAAGAATCATGGGTAGACAGTAACGTCATTGTCCAGTCCTTCTTTTTCTGGTCATATGCATAGATTGTATAAAAATATGGGCAAAGCCATGTGACGTCACCCATTGCCTTTCCACGGCCTCGTAAAAACTGAATTGAAGCTCGGAAGTCTTTTTCGCCTGGCCGTTTGTACAAACTGCGCCTGCTCCGTGGAGCCGAAGTGACCTTGGCTTGGAGCAGGGTCAACCGGATATGGCCCGGGCACAGTATGATTGACAGTTCGGAGTGGAGAAGCCACAGAACTATAAAGCCCACAGAACTATATAAAGCCCATGACCTGACCAAACCCACTATTTTGCAAAACAAACTCGCGGTAAACTTCCTTAAGTTGCTAATGTTTTATAATATAACATTTAATTTTCATCCTCGATTTTACTGTGTTATTTATTTGCATTGAATGTGTGGTATTCGTCACATAATTAACGTTCATTCAGTTATCCTCAATTTATATTCAGCTAACATCAGCTAATTTGATTAGCTAGATAGCATACCAGCTGAGCTCGGTAGCCAAGCTAGACGCAATGCATCACCACCATTGCTAACCGCTAATTAACTCGACTGTGGCAAAGCAGTCTGTCACGGTTTGCCGCAGCATGAAACCCTCTTCTGAAAACTCTTCCAGATAAAGTGGGGATTAAGGTTAGTGGGTTCACACCATAGAACTATATATTAACTAGAAAGGCAGAAGCCTTCTCAAAACGGCACCGTTTCCACGGCCCAAAGTTTTTTCTCTGATTGGCCAACGTGACCTGTCACGTGAAGGTGATCATTTTCTCCCTTTTCACAGAGTAATGGCTGCCGTTGTAACTCTAGTTAGCGACCATATACATGTATAGCGACGACTGCAAAGTTATGCTACCGAATAAAAAAGCTAAATGAAAGGTAACTTTGTTAGCTACCGTTAGCTAAGTTAGCTCGCAGTAGCAGCCAGAGGCCTAGAAAGGACATGCTATCACAAAAGCCTGTTGATAATACACCAATAGTAGCTCGATGCACATTTAAAAGAAAATAAGCCAGGTATAGCATAACGTTAGTTATACTTTAGAACACCTTTGGCTAATCTTAACGTAACCCCCTCGAAACTGCAATGGACATAGCTAACGTTATTACGATAACCTTCCAATATCAACGTTATAGACTACTGCACTTTAGACCGCATAAACGGGCACAAGTGTCCGCTATGCGTTAAGATAACTATATATATATATATATATATATATATATATATATATATATATACAGTACTATAATGTATGTTATATAGCCTGTGTCTATGTTCATAGACATCCTATATATAGCTACGCTGTATGTGTAGCCTACGTTATGTGGTGAGTGAATACATTTTTTCCTGGTTGGTTCAGTTCAACAAGTTACTATGACAAGGGTGATGCAGGAAAATAAACAGACCTAACAGCAAAGCATATTTGTGGTTAATGCTAATTTAGCTCAAGCAGGACGACGAAGAAGACAAGCAGGCTATAACGTTGTCAAAAAAAGATTTCTTACCGTGAAAATATTTAATTTTTTCCCCCAGGGTTTCTGCGCTGTTATGGTTTTGAAAGCTCCGCGCTATGATTCAGGTTTGGCAAAACTGGTATGCAGTAACAACAATGCTATCACATATTTTATAATTCTAGAGATGTATACCTTGCCAAAAATCACAAGAGCATTATTCCCCTCAACCGACCAACCCTACTGGCTCACGGACTACTAGGTGTACGAATTATATATTATAATTTTTGACGTAAAAAATTATACCTAACACATAAAAGAGAAAACCTCTGTATCTCTCTGTATGTCTGGTGCACAGCAGCCAGCAGATGGCACGCAATGTACCCACACGCACGCACGCATTAATTAGGTATAGGGCCGACTAAATGGCCAATTAGTGATTGTGTGCTCCAACGGGTATCAGAACTAGTCCATCTGATTATCAACTCATCACCCATGGTAAGGGTAAGCCACAAATCAGCTGTGGAGACTGCCACCTACAAGTTCATAACAGTGTCATCTTCAGAGATATATGTAGGAAACTTCATCCGTAAACAGAGGGATATTGAAGCTACAACATTATATAATCCTGACCATGTAGGACTATTCAGGAGGTTTGAGGGAGGGGCTAAAGCGCTTCAAAAACAGCATGTTATCTAACCCTATACCTCATATGACAACAATCCAGATGTATTTGGTAGGTAAAATAAGGTCTACACTAGTGCAAATCCAAACATATGACTGTGATTAGGAAAAACATCAATACCTTGAAGGATTTTTTCCACCAAATAAGCAAAAAAATCAAAAGACTTGATTTTATCCAGGCTGGAGTCTCAAAGGGTCTCAGAAACTACACCTCAAAGAGGCTCTAACCAGACAGAGGTGAAAATTAAACTTTGTCGTAGGACAAAACTAAAGACGTTTTTGGAAAGGCCTTGACCTGGAGAATAACGTTTGTCAATTATTTTGCCCTGACACCCCAGGGGACTCAGTAGCGCCCCCTAGAAGGGCAAAACTGGCCAAACTTCAAATGCTTCTAATTCTGGAACCAATGGACATATCGGGTAGATATTTAACAGGATAATTAACTAACTAGTCTTTCATAAATAATGTCAGAGCCAGCCTTCAAGCTCTAACAGAAGGGCCTGAATAAAACGTTTGATGCTTAATCATTTGATACTTTGATGATTCAATTATATGATCAATTGGGATCTTAACTGATGCTATATTGAACATAAATTTTAAGCCCCAGGTCAATAGGATTAGTATTTTTTTCGTTATTGGTACTAATAGTTTAGAACTACAATTCCCCAAAAACCAGAGAGCTCTACGTAATGATGGCCTGTGAAAAGATGGCGCCGTCTGTAGTCCGTTTAGGGTTAGGGTTCGGATAATAAATATATGCGGCTAATCTGGGTCGCCCCATGTAGGGGACAGTATTAAAATGAATTGAGATTGTGGGATTTTGACCATATCCGACATAAACTGTTTGCTTTTTTTGTGACTGAATAAACCTTTCCACATGTTTTTTGTGTCCCTATTAACATATTTAGCGGTTATCGCCATCAACCAGTAGCTAGCTAGGCTACTCAAAAGTCAGTCTGGTAAACAAAATTCATTAGCCGGCTAGCTAGCTAACAACCGAAAAGTAGCATAGTAGCCAAGCCCACAGTAACACCTCTAAATTTCGTTCTATGTAGCACGAAAACAGTCTGAGAAATGCTAGCATTGAAAATGCATGGGTTTAAATTTCGTTCTGTGTAGCACGATAAAAGTCGGACAATCGTGCTCCGGGTGACGATTCAATAGATTAATTGTCGTGACTATGAGCATGAAAAAGCGTGAGACCGGGTTGATTTTTCACCTGTTAACATAACAAAGTGTACCTTAACCCAGGGGTTCCCAAACCGGTCCTAGGGGACCCCTGTGTATGCTGGTTTTCGTTGCAACCACAGTTGCAATCCCAGAATTTTAACAAGCTGTTAATTTTTCTTAATTAGGTGCTTGTCATGTTTGGAGGAATTATTCACCCTCTTAAGCCACATTATATCAGAAATAGCTATGGATGCCATGTAGAATAAACACCCCATGTTCACATTGTGCTTATTGTGCTATATTATTTAAAAAAGATAAGAAAATTATTTAACAGATCAATTTAAAAACTGATTTGAATCAATAGGCTCCTAATTGGTGAAAGTGTGGACACATGGCCACTAAAACTAACCATTTGGTAGATAATGAAGAATTCAAACACAAAGCAAATGATAACGAGCCAAACCTGCATTGTGTTAATAAGCTTAAAGAAAAAATTGAGTTAAACACGTGTTCAACAACCTAATTAGGAGCCTATTGATTCACTTCACTCTTTAATTTGAGTGAAAATACATTATTTTGTAACCTTTTCTTATGTAATTGTTGCAATATAGCACAATAAGCACAACGTGAACATGGGGAGTTTATTCTACATGGCATGCATACCTATTTCTGACATAATGAGTCTTAAGAGGGCGAATAATTCCTCCAAACATGAAAAGCACCTAATTAAGAAAAATTAACAGCTTGTTAAAATTCTGGGATTGCAACTGTGGTTGCAACGAAAACCAGCATACACAGGGGTCCCCCAGGACCGGTTTGGGAACCCCTGCCTTAACCTAAAGGCTAAGACCATTGCGCTATTGTGTTGTAAATTTATTAAACATCCTCACATAAATTTTTGGAAATACTGACTTATTTCTTTGTGATGGAGTTCATTTCACCCCTAGGGGAAATTATATTTTTCTAAATGCTATTTTACAGTCCCTTAAATACTGAATTCAGGGGAGGAGACGCTGCCTTTACGGGTTTTCCCTGCCCAATTCTGGCAGTTTCTCCAATCCTGGATTTGGCTTTTAACGGAACAGGGTTTTTTTTAATGAACTAAGTCAGGTTTTCAAAATTTATGTGATTATTTTTAAATTAAATTTGTAGCCATGACATTGTTCACCCAACGCCCTCTGCTCTTCCTCACCCCTGTCCCTTATCTTCCCTACAAACACCCCCCCCGCACATCTTGTCCTCTCCAGCCATGCCAATCCATGGCCTTCTTTGCGTATTTCTCCCCACGCTGGATGTAGCTGTGTAGTATGTACATTTTGGGGAAACAGTAATAAAAAGTTTCAATTAATTATAAAACTTGTTTTTTTATTGAAGGGTTCATTGTTTGCATATGTCATACAGTGGTATAAGGAGAAATTGCTCATTTTTTTTCATTTGTAAAGACTAAATAATCAAATGTACACCATTCAAAATTATGAATCATGAATAAGGGAAACATTTTTATTCTTCGATATGCTGCGTTTCATTCACAGCAAGTTTAATCACCGTCTCCAACGTTGTCCTGGACGATAAGGGGGGAAAAACGTAGAGACGTTAGGAGTTTGTTATAGGACACAGCAAAGTTCAGCAGCCTGTCTCAGTTTAAAGCCCACTCACCACATCAAGGTGCAGGCTGAACGTGAGAACACAGGATAAGACGCACATCCACAAGACAAACCCTGACAAGACACATTAAAATGACAAGGTCACATTAAGGAAAAATGTACACATTTATGTGGGCTCTAAGTGGTAGCCTACTAGCAAAACTCATCCAGGGGTGTCTGTAAGCAAAGACACTTCGTTTATGCGCTGTTAAAAGTGCATTACCGTATCTGGTTTTGATGCGCAACTTCAGTTCCTCAATCCGGTTGATTTCTTTTGAGCGATGAGAGGATGCACAACGTGTAAATCGACATACAAAAGCAACATAATAGTAAACGCAGCCACAATAACTTAATGTAATGTTATGTAAAGCTACCATGTTCTATAGCCTAGATGGGCTATAGACAACGGAGCACTCGCTGTTCTTCGCAAACATTTACCGCATAGCCTACTGTGTCACGCGGTTACACAAAATAGGCTATTTCGAAAAATATAACCAGCTAATGACATGTTGGATCCACCAACCTTACCCTTATATTAAAACAAAGTTCTTTCCAGCCCGCTTTCCTGGGTCCAGCGCCTACCCCAGATCCACTCTAACCGTAGAGTGGATGTCGTGATTATTATAGTATTATGTGAAAAGCAAAACAATAAATACATAGATACAATCTTAAATAGGTCTATGATACGATTACGTTCACATAATTAAATAACGATTATTGCATCTGCTTGTTTATTTTGTTTAATCCGTAACGTTAGTCTGTGGTATGGCTAGGCAGTAGCCTAGCTCCAGCGGTAACATTACATTACATCCGGACCGGTCCCTGACTCAAGATTTCCGTAAACCAGCCTTGCGCGGCTAGCTAATAGTGTGGTGTAGCCATGTAACTGTAGCCTAAATAATTAGAAATCGCGACCACAGTGAAACTTGTCGCCTATTTTTCCAGGTATAGCCTCTCAGGAATGTCTGTTATTGTTAGACTGTTAGAATGAACTATGGTGATCTTGTAGTGTTATCGTAACGTTAGACAGATTAATGGCTAGGCTATGCCACGGATATCTTGTTGAAATACCTCAGCCTAACGTGAGCAAAACTGCAAATCCAGATAAACGAGCCACGAATAGTTACTAAAAATCTTTAATAACTGTCTTGTTAACTAGCGTTATTAACAAGCATAATACGCCGGGAGCCGGACAACATTTCTGTAGCCAACCCGATGTTGACCCGCTACCGTTAGCGTCTTGCTATCCGGGCGGCTTTTCAGACTTCAACACTAACATATTCATGGGTGTGTTACTAATTAGTGTAATCTAACAACACTCATCTTGAGATATGAAGTATGACCTTAGAAATATTACACACGCGAAAGCATTTGAAAACCATTTCATTATTATGCACAAGATAGCTGGTAAGCGAACTTCATATAGCTACAGCAACGGATGCAGTTAGCTGAATGCTCATAGCAAGTCAGCTAACCATAGAGTTCAATAGAGGTTGAGAGAATGGATTTGAGGCGAAAATGCCAATAGGCCTCCTCACGTGATTGCCCTGTGACGTAACTAAAATTACCACGTGACCATGTTCTTAACCAATCACAGTTCAGTGCGCTTACTAAACACTCACCGATGAGTATTTTTAAATCATGGCTCTCTTTTTTCTGTGTAGGCTAAAAAAAATTTGAACCCAGGAAAAATGTTAAATGTGATTGCCTGCTTCTATTGACTACAATATTGTGAACTTTTGATACCTAGATTGCGCTGGGGCCACTATGTTGACTTTCACAACGCACCATTGGAAATACATGGCAGAGCTCATAATAATACTATTTCCGGGCCATGGCAGCCATCTTGCGGCGGTGCCATTGCGGAAGAACCCAAATTGAATAGGGCTGAATGGAACCACGTGACCACGTTTCCTTTCTAGTTAATATATATTTCTATGGTTCACACGCTAGCTAAAAGCACAGTAGCTACATTGTAGCTGGCATTAACTTTCATCTGCATCCTGTAACCTAATCACAAACATTTACAAACGCAGACTCCGTATTCTTTTCCGATAAATTATTGGTTTTATTTTAAACATCCCCGTATTTAGTCAGTACAAACATACCGCTAACACTTTGGCTCTATTCCCCGCACATTTTCGTAATTTTTGGGACCTAAAAAAATTATCCAGGTGTAGAAATATCCAGTTAGATTTCTAGCTAGAGCAGCTGGCTAACGTTAGTAATGTTAGCTAGGCAATCACGGTAGCTAGCAAACTTATATGGCCAGTCAGCAAGGATTACTTGACAGCAAGGATAACTCTTAAATTAAAATGGCTTGCCATAAGCTATCGTTAGCTTGCTAGCTAAATGTTAAAAAGACTTGCTGTGAGATATCGTTAGCTTGCTAGCTAGCTAACCCAGCATTGCTAAGCAATGGTAACGTTGTCATAAAATTTCTTCTTACCGTGAAAAAGGACGACATCTGACAGATGTTTAGGTAAATCTATCACCACGGCGGCACTTTCGCCACAAGTCAGCAATTATACCGGGAAATGCCCTCTTTGATTAACAAAAAACGAATGAATATAAAAAGGTTAGTCTTTTACTGCATACCCGTTTTTGCTAAAGCTGCATCATAGCTATGATAACGCGGAGTTGTCAAAACTATAACAGCACGGAAACCCTTTAAAAAAAACAAAATAAAAACCGTAGCTAGGCTACATGTAGCCTATGGCTATGACACATTATGGACTAAACAAGCCACATTTTAGTTAATAAAACTCAAGTAAGCTAATTTAGATATCCAGTGAGCACAAGTGGCATACAGAACTAGTTTACTTTTTTTTAGCAGCATTTTTTTGTAAGTATAAACCGAACTATTTAAAAAAAAAAAATACAATTTATTTGATTCATTTATTTAAGTATGAGCCGAAGTATGCCTTCCTGGCGTGTCTCCCCGTGGCGTAGTCTGTAGCGTGGCCTAACTAGGATTCCCGTGCTCTTTGCGACATTGTCGGTTCGAATCCGACCTTTTCCTCTTGTCTCTACACTGTGCTGTCCAATAAAGCTCAAAGGCTATTACACCTATTTTAAGAAAGTATAGTCCATTTTAGTACTTATAAACTTTTGTAGCCACAATTTCCTCTATATTCTCAGCTACCTTGAATTGAGAGAAAATGCTGTTAGCTATAAGTTAGAGTGAAGGAAATGTAGAGACCTCGCTACTCACTCCAAAAGTCTCTGGGACCTCAGATGGATATCTGGCTTCTCTGTCAAACATGAGGTAGAATGCGGAGTGCTTGGTGGTGATCTGTACTTTGGTGCGCAAGCCAAACATGGCTGCACTGAGTTCCCAGTTCCAAGGATTCTCTTCCACCAATTTGGTGAGAGTTTTGAAACATATTGACATTGTTATGAAATACTATTTCGATTGTAAAGCATAGCTTATGATTGCGATGTGTAACCCAAATCACACTGCTTAATACAATACCAAAATAGAATACTTAACACAGTGACTATAGTACCATGTAGTGGTGTAAATGTGTCAAGGTCAGTTTAGTGTCAAGTCCACATTACTTTGTCACTGTCCCATTCATTCTTTCAACCAATCCACTGGTCTGTGGATGGTAAGGTGCGCAGAAGCTCCTCTCGATGTCCAGCTTCTGGCAGAGAGCCATATTCACCTGAATTTAATGGACAACAGTCAGTTAGTACAAAAGAAAACTGAGTGATGGGAGCCTCAGCCATGTTTTTGGGTAATGAGAAGGACTGCACAGGGACGTCATGATTGACTACAAGACCAAGTGGGCTGAGGCATATCCGCTGAAGTCTAAGAAAGCCGAGGATGTAGCACAGTGCATTGTAGAATTCTTTGCACAGTTCATTGTAGAATCCAAGTTTGGGGCACCAAAACAAATTCTCACCAACCGAGGAGGGGAGTTCAGGAATAAGGTGCTGTCCTATTGTCCTATTACAATGCATTTTCAATCATTTCTCAATATCTTTCCCTGTGCAGTCCGTCTCATTACCCAAAAACATGGCTGAGGCTCCCTTCACTCAGTTTTCTTTTGTACTAACTGACTGTTGTCCATTAAATTCAGGTGAATATGGCTCTCTGCCAGAAGCTGGACATCGAGAGGAGCTTCTGCGCACCTTACCATCCACAGACCAGTGGATTGGTTGAAAGAATGAATGGGGTTTCCGTGCTGTTATAGTTTTGACAACTCCGCGTTATCATAGCTATGATGCAGCTTTAGCAAAAACGGGTATGCAGTAACAGACTAACCTTTTTATATTCATTCGTTTTTTGTTAATCAAAGAGGGCATTTCCCGGTATAATTGCTGACTTGTGGCGAAAGTGCCGCCGTGGTGATAGATTTACCTAAACATCTGTCAGATGTCGTCCTTTTTCACGGTAAGAAGAAATTTAATGACAACGTTCGTGACAGGGGAGTACAGGGGGAGTACATAACAGGGGGCTATTGCGTACGGGAGGGGTTGGAATAGCTAAATTGATAAGGTTATACAGGTATGGAGCAATTGATTTGAGATACTTAACCATAGTTTGGCTGCTTGCTCCGAGACACTGGGCCTGTAGTGTAGCTCAGCTGCAACATCCCCTTCTGTCTCATCTTACGAAACAGTATTTTTTTTCGTAGTAGACACATCATAGCTCGCTGCAACCAAAATGAATATGTGATGACAAACATGTTGAAGATGAGCGGGTAAGGCACTCAATTTATTATGCTACGAACTGCGTCCACAAAACAACAGCTTGTTCGCGGTAGGCTACTAAGGAATGTTCTCCATCGACTTCCACTCAAAAATACAGCGTGTCTCCCTGTCCCAAGCATAGACTGTATACAAATAGGTCCCGCCCCTCCGAGTGAGGGCAGTGAGAACCATATAGAACCTATCTATGCCAGTGATCCCAGGACTCAACCTGTCCCTCTGATTGGTCCTGAACAAATGTTAATACCCTGTCCAAACGACACAATATTTAAAAAAAGCACCACATGCACAGGCATTATATGAAGGAAAGGCACCTATTGCAATTACATTTTTTTGTGTAAAACATTTATTGACTGAGTATTTTGACCACATTGCTGCCATTGACTTACATGGGGAAAGACCTACAAAAAGTAGGTCAAACTCACAAAACAAATAGATGTTGCACAACTTCTGTAAATATACATCTCTGATGTACAAGGACTAGTTCCAGGGCCTTGCGGTTTCTTATGGAGTAAGTTGTGTAAGTCGCTCTGGATAAGAGCGTCTGCTAAATGCCTGTAATGTAATGTAATGTAACCCTGTCAAAAATACGTATGCATAACTTTAAATGTTTGTGCGTAAATACATTTGTTGTACACAAGACGTATGCATAACTTTAAACATTCGTCCGTAAATACATTTGTTGTACACAAAATGATGTTTTTCATACACGTAAATCATACATAAAATATGAAGTTGTAAAATTGCGTGTGTGTTTTTATGAGAGTACAAATCCAAAAGCTATGACTGCAAAGATTTATGGATACAACTCAGATTTCTACGGCTACAAATTCTTCCTTATGAATACGGATTCAAGTTTGTGGGTACAGGTCGAAAAATGTTAAAATTATGTTGTCTTCTTCTTCTTTGGATTAATGGCGGGTCGCAAACCAATTTTGAGTTGCATACCGCCACCTACTGTACCGGAGTGTGTAGTATCATGCCAATTACATTATTGATTTATATTCTGTTTATTAGTCCTGTATTATGTAAATATTTAAATAATGCTCTATTTAATTCCCATTGTTTATCCCCTATCTCCAGCAATCCTTTGATGTTCCATTCTCTGCCAATTTCACCCATCCTTGAATGAAGTCTCTCTCTTTCTGCATCATATTTCTTACATTCCATCAGCACATGTTCTATATTTTCTTTGCATTTATATAGTTCACAATTGTCAGATGTTCTCTTATTAATAAGAAATAGTGTTGCGTTTAGTCTTGTGTGTCCAAATCTAAGTCTGGATCTTCTCTCCTGCATCTTCCTGTATGCGGTTTCTTCCTAACAGCTCTCTGTATCTTATAATATTTTTTGCCCTTGTTATCCATATCCCATATTTTTTGCCATGATTTTATCGCTGCATGTCTAATTAATGCCCTTGCCTCTCCTCTTCCATGAGGTATTTTAAAATGTAATTTTCATTCAGTTTTAGTGCTCTTTTTGCCATTTTGTCAGCCATTTAATTTCCCTCTATGCCAGTGAGAGCAGAATCCAGCAGAAATGGACATCTATCCCCAGTCTCTGAATGTTTAACATGGACACTGAAAAATCTATTAATAGATCTGCTCTGTTCGTTTGAGCTGTGTTTAAACTTAAAATTGCAGCAGCGGAGTCTGAACAGATTACTACTCTGTCCGGCTTCACCTCTTCTACCCATTGTAGGCTTAAAATTATTGCAATCAATTCTGCTGTGTATACTGATAGTTGGTTAGAGATTATTTCACATATGCTTATGTCAAATTCTGGTATAAACACACCAACTCCTACATGTCCATTGTTTGGGTCTTTGGAACCATCTGTATAAATGGTTAAGTAATTATAGTACCGGTTCTTTATGTAGCATTGTACTAGATATTTAATGTTGTCTGCTTGCCTCTCTGACCACTCTTTCTTCTCCTTGATTAATCCTAGGTCTACTTTAGGTTCATGGTATATCCATGGGGGTACATTGCCTAACACCATTGTAGGGCTATATTGTATTTTATTTAGTCCCCAATCTTCTACCTTTTTTTCTATAGTCCATCCAAATCCTCTCCTTGTGAATTTAGCATATTCCCAGCATTTTTGGAGTACTACTGATAATATTGACAATATTTCCTTTTCCTCTTCCTTGTAGTTTAACCCAGTATTGCAATAACAGCTTATTTCTCCTCAATTGGAGTTTCAATAAGTAGTGCATTAATGGGGGTTGTTCTAATTGCACCAGTAGGCTACTTAGTCTTAGTGCCCAATACTATAATCTGAGTTAGTTGCTGCTCACAGACAATCACAGACAACCATTTAATCATATTATGTTCAGTGGTTTGAACAGTCCCCTGTAATGCCCCTTTCTTTGAGGCCCCGCCTTGATGGGCAGCTTTGACAGTTTGCATGTTCAGTTCGGATATTTGGCAGGGTTTTTGCGTTAACACGCGGAAATGATAATGCAAACGGATGCAATGCCATTGCATTTGAATTATGTCACTCTTGTGCCACAAAAGCATGAAAACGATATGTTAAATGGCGAATTGAATTATCATTTCCTTTTTGTCATGGATCATGCGACTGCAATAAGAAACTGCTAATGCAAATGCGCTTTTTCATTTTCATTAAAATTATGGCAGGGTTGTGTCGTAGAGGGCGAGAAAAATTAAATGTGAAATGGATTTGCATTAACATTTTCAAATTTTCAGATAAAGTGCGTATACATTAACTTGCAAATGAAAATGCAAACTGGCCTTTTGCATTTTCATTTTAATTATCTCATGGTCTTTGCGCACATCGAATGTAAACGAAATTTGCATTTTCATTTGAATTTTGGCGCGGATATGCTTCCATAGAGTTGATCTTGCCCTGGTGCAGTGTATCCAGTTCCCTCTAACGCCTTTCTCATTTCACTCAAAGTAAAATTCATATCTAATGTTAGTCCATTGTGATCTCATTTCTTATTTATGTCACTGTTTGCTTTCAAAATTTCCTCCCTCCGTTGAATATGGAGCCTGTCTAAATGATTACCACTATGGATACTGGCAAATACCTTCCCTAATAAATTAGCCTTTTCCTTGTCTAATATTGCTTGATTATCTCCGTCTACAAGCATTGGAATTTTTGTGGTTTTCCTTTTCCCACTCATCTTTGAGCATATTCCATACACCTCAAACATCTACTTCTCTACCAATAGAGGAGCAAAACTGTCTCCATGCAGATCTTTTTGATGTTTTAATAGTTTTACGGCTATTGCTCTTTTTCTTTGGTAGTCAATTACATTTTCTAGATTCATATTATTTCTAAGAACTTTAAATGCATGGTTTCTTTCTTTAATAGTCTTGTTACATTCTTCATTCCACCAAGGAACCTTAAAATTACGTCACTGGGGCACAGGCAGGTCACAGGGAAAATGAATCGAACCAGAGAAAATCTCTGATCGAACATCGATTCCACCAAATGCCCATGCGTCGAAGGCGCAAATGGCTTTGAAATCACTAATTGAAATGTATTCAATGAATTAAAATAAACAGGCTACACTTTAAATTGATTCACTGATGATATTACACCAATTCGAGTATATGCAACTAACTCCCCCTCTATAAGAAAATATCTGGTTCATATTACAAACTACTCTTTTTTTATTTTTGTTAATTCTATCTTCATTCGTAACCTACACTTTGTAACAATCGTTATATGTTAACTGATTGATATTCTCAATAAAAATAATTTTAAAAATATATATATTACCAACTACTGAGGTATGTCACAGGCCGACAACATGGCTTCCTACAACACCTTTACTGTTGTAACCGAGAAACAGGGTACCGGAAATGCCACTATCTTAACAGTTCGGGCATGAGCCCGAGTTACGTGAACTCCTGTGAGGTTATGTTTAGGGGTTGTGGGTGTGGTACGGGAATCACGAACTCACAAAAACCAGGGGGTCTTTGAATTCGACATATATCTTGGTTATGACTTTGTAGTACATTCCGGTTTGTGTGCTCCCTTCGAACCACGTCGAGGTGTGAGCATGGACGCCTGGCCAATCCTAGCGCTTGAATGCTATGCAGGGCGTGTCTTGCCAAGAAAAGCAGTGGGACGCGTGACGTCATATCCTACTACCCTCACACGTGATGTTTTCGGCCTATCACAGCCCTAGCTTATGCATACTAATGAGATACCATTCTGCTGTCGTAACCAAGAAACACGGTACCAGATATAGGCTGTGTCCGAATCAGCACTCTTCCACAAGGTTGAGTAGCCTTCGTAAGTAGATAGGGCGAGAAAGTCGTAGAGTGCGCAAAATTTTTTTAAAATTGCAGTATACTTCAAACACCCGGATGACACACTTACTTCCGGGGTTTCGCTGAGTACATTCGGGAGCACACTTTTCAGGAAGTACACGAAAATTTTGGTCACGTGAATATGACGTCAAGCTTCGTTTTAAAAAAATGAGCCGCAGTTTCGCTGACGTTTTCCTTCAAATACAACAAAAACAACACGTGACATGGCAGCGCAAGAGTGGGGCGCGGGGTTACCAGATTTTGTAAGACTTCCATGCCAAATGGCGACTCAAAACTAGCCCAAATTATAGGCTATTTTTAACCGAAACCGACGTATTTTAAATAGAAATCATCATGTTTTTAATTTTTACAATAATAAGTGCGTGCTTTGCGACTTTTAATTTTTACCCGTGACTGCACTTTGAAAGTATCCCAATTTAGCTGTAAAACCGCGGACATGGCAACAGTGGTGGGACGTCTTTGGAAATAGTATAGCGGATATTTTTCGCGTCCTGCTAAACAGTGCACATTAAACAGCACACTTCTGCCAGTGCACTGTTCGCAGGAGACAGGGCGCAGTAGATAGAGCTCTGATTCGGACACAGCCATAGCTCCAACTACTTCCTCACTAGTTTGGAAAGATAGGAGCCGCACTTCCTGAAGGCTTTGGATACGCCTACTTCTTTGGAGGATGCTTTTGATTGGATAATGTGTTTCACTAACAGAATTATTAACCAATAGAAAATTGCTTTTGGCACGCCACCTTGCTTTCGATACGACCCTGCCTGCAACGGTAGGTGGCGGTATGCACCTAAAGTTGGTATTGCAATCCGCCAAAAAACACAAAGAAGAAGAAGAAGAAGAAGACCCTGCCTGCAGATACTCCCGTCTCATGCAGACTCATGTCGTTACTCGAACACGCCCGCTGTTCCGGGTTTTACTTAGCGCAGTTAGCCAGCTACGAGGAATAACTTACTACAAAAAAATAGCCTACCTCAAATTCTCAAAGGTTAGACAGCTAGCTTGCTAAATTTCATTCTAGTAGGCCTATTCAGAAATACAGTAACATTAACTGGCGCTGCTTAACGTACAAGGCTGCAACATGAAGTGTTTCATTTATCTGTTTGTTATCGTGAAGTTTGGTTTATCTGTAGTTTTCACGACAGAAATAAACAACATGCCAGTCATCGGTGAGTTTTTTTCCCCCCAACTTTTTTAAAATAATAGCTAGGGAACTAAAGGCAAAATTAACCTAACTATTGTTTTAATGGTAGCGTTGTCATACAATTTCTTCTTACCGTGAAAAACGACGACCTGTTTACAATTTCGGACAGATGTTAAGGTAAATCTATCACCACGGCGGCACTTTCGCCACAAGTCAGCAATTATACAGGGAAATGCCCTTTTTGAAAAAAAAAAACGAATGAAAATCAAAAGGCTAGTCAGTTACTGCATACCAGTTTTTGCTAAAGCTGCATCATAGCTATGATAACGCGGAGCTGTCAAAACTATAACAGCGCGGAAACCCTTTAAAAAAACCGTAGCTAGGCTACACGTAGCCTATGGCTATGACAACTTTAGGACTAAACAGGCCACATTTTAGGTAATAAAACTAAAGTAAGCTAACTTAGATATCCAGTGAGCACAAGTGTCATACAGAACTATTTCACTTTCTTTAGCAGCATTTTTTTGTAAGTATAAACCGAACTATTTTTTAAATATAATTTATTTATTGATTTTTTATTTAAGTATGAGCCGAAGTACACCTTCCTGGCGCGTCTTCCTGTGGCGCAGCCTGTAGCGCCGGTTAGCTAGTATCCCCGTGCTCTTTGCGACATTGGTGGTTTGAATCCGACCGACTTTTTTCGCATTACTCGCTCCCATTCCTCTTGTCTCTACACTGTGCTGTTCAATAGAGCTGAAAGGCTATTACACGTATTTTAAGAACGTATAGTCCATTTTAGTACTTATAAACCTTTGTAGCCACAATGTCCTCTATATTGTCAGGTACCTTGAATGGAGAGAAAATGCTGTTAGCTATAAGTTAGAGTGAAGGAAATTTAGAAGGAAATGTAGAGACCCGCTCACTCCAAAGGTCTCTGGGACCTCAGATGGATATCTGGCTTCTCTGCCGAACATGAGGTAGAATGGGGAGTGCTTGGTGGTGATCTGTACTTTGGTGCGCAAGCCAAACATGGCTGCACTGAGGTGCAGATCCCAGTTCCAAGGCTTCTCATCCATCAACTTGGTGAGAGTTTTGAAACATATTGGCATTGTTATGAAATACTATTTCGATTGTAAAGCATAGCTTATGATTGTGACGTGTGACCCAAATCACACCGCTTAATACAATACCAAAATAGAATACTTAACACAATGACTATAGTACCATTTAGTGGTGTAAATGGGTCAAGGTCAGTTTAGTGTCAAGTCCACATTACCTTGTCACTGTCCCATTCATTCTTTCAACCAGTCCACTGGTCTGCGGATGGTACGGTGCGCAGAAGCTCCTCTCGATAGCCAGCTCTCTCTCTCTCAGAGAGCTCTATTCAGCTGAATTTAATGGACAACACTCAGTTAGTACAAAAGAAAACTGAGTGAAGGGAGCCTCAGCCATGTTTTTGGGTAATGAGACGGACTGCATAGGGATGTCATGATTGACTACAAGACCAAGTGGGCTGAGGCATATCCGCTGAAGTCTAAGAAAGCTGAGGATGTAGCACAGTGCATTGTAGAATTCTTTGCACAGTTCATTGTAGAATTCAAGTTTGGGGCACCAAAACGAATTATCACCGACCGAGGAGGGGAGTTCAGGAATAAGGTGCTGTCCTATTGTCATATTACAATGCATTTTCAATCATTTCTCAATATCTTTCCCAGTGTGAAATATTAGTTTTCCCAATATTTTTAATCAGTGTGAGATTAGGCTGATTCACCAAACGGTGAATTTTTTATAACCCTTTTTACTCATCTTTACCAGAGGTGCCAATAATAGTGGAGGGAACTGTATGTAAGGTTAATCCCAACTAATCTAAATGTTAACTTAGGTCAAATATTACGTTAACGATAGACAACCTGTATAATTGGTTGTGATGTGTGATTAAGTTTGTCAAACTATGTATGTACTGTGTCTTGCCTTTTACAATGTAACTTTAAGCATGTTGAAAGTAATTCAAAACCTATGTCCGTTGATACTCATAAAACGTATTAAATTTGCCTAGGTGTTTTGGCCCAAGAATTATACAGTAAATCCCAGCCTCGCGGAAGCTCTTACATTGCTGCGTCATATGTGAAGTACTTGGAGTCTGCTGGAGCGAGAGTTGTACCAGTGAAGTAAGAATCACATTTAATTGGAGTAAAACTTGTGTGTCCCATTGCAACAAGCATTCATTATAGCATTCTGTTAGTTATCTAATACCTAGTTGACACGAATGTGTAGCTAGTGTCCAGTTACAGTTTTTAAAGGAACGCAGTAGCCTACTTCCATATTCTGTATACTCAACCAGTGAGTTTGAGAATTTCCTTACAGGGCTGCGAGCTGATAGTTTTTTGTTAAATCTTTTTTCCTTTGTATTATTACAGAATAAACCAGACTCGCGATGAATATGAAAGGCTCTTTAATTCCATCAATGGGTAGGTCTGCACCATACCTTTGTGTTTGTGTGGATCGTGTGTGTCCCGTAACGAGTAGGCTATATGCGTTAACCGTTAACCTAATACTGCTGATACAGATTCCTTACTGTCACAACATCCCTCCAAATTTGAAACCAAAAGCACTGTAATCGGCATTAAATAACACTAGATGACGACAGATGGACTAGAAGAATAGCCAAGCAATGTAATTTGATTAATTTGATGAATTAACGTTTGCATTGCAATTTTAGAATGTATAGAAAATATAAAATACATTAATTGGTCAGAAAGAAATTTTTTTTGTGTGTGTCGCCTGTCGCCTGTCAGATTTTCATGGCATACGTTTTGCTTATTAACTGTTGCTGTTTTTCACTGCTGCTTTGGGGTACACATTGCCTAAAAAAAGTGATCCAGCCCTTTCACTAATTAATTGTAGTGGATAATATCAATATGTCATTCTAAAGCCCCCAGTAGCCAGAGCTAGAAAGGCTTTATTAGGAAAAAGTGCTGAAATTGGTCAGTCATGGCTTACCGTCAATTCTTTGTAGAAACCTTTATATAAAACAAGTTTTTTTTCTATAGAGTACTATTTCCTGGCGGACGTGTCAGCATCATCACCTCGGGCTATGCTAAAGCTGCAAGTATATTTTACGAGCTTGCTATAAAGGTTTGTTTTGCTAGTATATTTAAAATAATTCAAATTCTAGCCTACCACTGTTATTGATAGGCTTTTGCTCAACATATTGCTATGTACATGGTAATGTTTTTTATTCATTTTTTTTGTCCTAGGCAAATTGTAAAGGTGACTACTTCCCTATATGGGCTACCTGCCTTGGCTTTGAGGAGCTGACATACCTGACTAGTGGAAAGCTTCTACTGACTGCAACAAACACAACTGGAGTTGCACTTCCATTGAATTTTACAAAGGGTGGGTTCTTATCATAGACTGTAGAAATATATGGACAAAGTGACCGACGTCACCCATTGACTTTCCATGGGCTTGCGTTATGCATTTTTAAACCTCAAAAGTGCTGCCAAGATGTAAAAAAATAAAATAAAATAAATTGGAGCCAGAGCCTGCGCCGTAGGGAGCAGGGGGACCCATATATGGTCATGAAGTATGTATACATGTATATATATATGGTCATGAAGTATGTATACATGTATATATATGGTCATTAAGTATGTATACATGTATATATATGGTCATTAAGTATGTATAGTATACATGTATATATATGGTCATTAAGTATGTATACATGTATATATATGGTCATTAAGTATGTATACATGTATATATATGGTCATTAAGTATGTATACATGTATATATATGGTCATTAAGTATGTATACATGTATGTATATGGTCATTAAGTATGTATACATGTATATATATGGTCATTAAGTATGTATACATGTATATATATGGTCATTAAGTATGTATACATGTATATATATGGTCATTAAGTATGTATACATGTATATATATATATGGTCATTAAGTATGTATACATGTATATATATGGTCATTAAGTCTAGGCTTGGTCCAGGTGGTTCACTAAGCATGTGGGATACTAGTGACGTGAAGTGGCTAGGAAGTGCTGCAAACTGGATTGGTCCACAAAATGTTAAAATGGTGTCCAAACGACACAATAACTCAACAAATCGGCTCATGGGGAGAAATCAGACGAAGAAAAAGCACCTATTGCGACTGCATTTTCTTGTGGGAAAAATGTATTGACTTTTGTATTTTTGCCACAATGGTACCGTTGAATTACTGTGAAACAGACGGGTGAAAGATCTATACTGGAGCCAACCACATTGGTGCCAGAGAGCAATGCCCTCAACAAGACCAGGAAGTGAGCTTCAAAACAACAAAATCCGGTTTTGGCCCTTATCAAGGGAAAGGCAATACCTGAAGTGCTTGAATTAAGGAGTTGAAGGGTATATTAAGAGACTGCATTCTCATAATTGATCATGTGTTTGTAGATTCAGCAAAGAGCCGATTGTTCAGTAGCTTTCCAGCAGATGTCATGAAAGCTCTGGCCTCAGAACCAATAACGGAAAACTCTCATCGATGGGGTCTCCCCATTAAGGTACAGTCAGGCGGTAGCCACCAAAAGTGGTCGTCAGCAATCAGCACTGTTCTGTATTTGAAGCTTTGCAAATGATCTGTCAAGCCTTTGTACTTGCAGTTAGTTTTATTTTGTAAGTATTTTGTACCTTGTGAAACAAACAGCACCTGCCTACATTTGCGGTCTACAATCTTTTCCAGAGTTACAATACAAGTGAGGAGCTGAGAAATTTCTACAGAATCTTGTCCACCAATAATGATGGGAGAGTGGAGTTTGTGTCGACCATGGAAGGTGAGGCTTTCTCAATAAACTATAGTGCATGGAAAACGGATTTATCATGAAAGGCAAAATATTTTTTTGAAATGGTGCTACACCACTTTAATACCGAATGCAAACCATTATCTAAGATGGTTAAAATCACGTGATATTTCTTTGATACTAAGAAAATATATTCTATGAAAAAAGCACAAAAGCTCCAGAAATTCCTCTTGCATAATGAAGTCAGAGCTCTTATACTGAGCCCACTTATAGAAATGATAAAGGGATGTGTCAGAGTACAGTATTAGCTGTTAGAAATCATGGGAGCCAAGTACAGTTAACCCTACTGAAGTGTCTCAACTTTTAGTGGGCCAATATGTGATAACCTCGTCTAGCCGCTAATCCAGTCAAATTCTCCTCTTTGTGATGCAGTACCTTTGTGTTACATCTTCTACTCAGAGTGGGGGCAATATGAGAACCTCATCTAGCCCCTAATCCATTCAAATTCCCTTCTTTGATATGCAGCACCTTTTTGTGACATCCTCTTACCCCACCCCTGTGATGTGCTCTTATTCAAGGGAATGATAATTTGGTCCTTTGTGGGACAGGGTATAAGTGCTGAGATTCTCCCTCACTTGTCGGTTTTTGTTGATCTATACTTGGGGAACAGACCCGCTAGTTCTTTTACTATATTAATAAATGTGGTCTTATAACGAAGACTGTTTTCTACTTGTAAAAGTACAGAGGAATAAATTGTAACTCCACACTAGCACGGCAGTCGTGTGTTGTGTTCCTAAATTAGGTCACACTTGATAAATTTGTGTGCCAAGTTGGAATCAAAGGAAAATAGGAGGCTGCAAGCACCACCCCCTGTAGCCTCCTATTTTCCTTTGAAACCTTTTTAAGTTGGCATGGTTATTTTACCTGTGACATCTTTAGAAATTTTAGTCTCTGACAGGTAAAATAATCATGCCAACCTAAAAAAATAAAAAAAAGTTACTACTTCTATGCTGAGAAACAAAAGACAATGGTGTTAACAGCCGTCAGCATGTTTAATGATATAGCATCGGGTGCTAGATAACTTGGTAAGCCGCTATCAACGAACACAAGAAATCCAACACTGGTGCTGCCTTCACCCTAACAAGACTAATTAATAGTAGAGGAGCTGTCCCTGCTGGTGATGCTCAGTGTCTACCCTTGACACACTGTCAAATAGTTTTCCCTTAACAATGGCGCTTCCTGCGGATCACTCTTTCCCATGTGGAGCCACAGAGACATAACCACATTTCACAGGCTCAATAAATCAGAAGGGAAAAACGGGTAATCCCCCCCCCCAAACCTCAATAAAAGAGTTTTATCAGATTTTTCTGGTCTGCGTCTTCCTCAGAACAGCTGCCTCCACACATCAGTACATGGTGGACGGGCAGGCATTGGGCCCCAGATGTACCGTATGGTAGAAGAAAAAAAAAATGAACATACTGGCAACAAACATTTGGACCCGTTACATGCACATTTAACCACAGAAGACCTGCGCTTTGTGAAAACCCAAAGGATTCATGTGTTCTGCAACATTAGATCCGCGTTTGATAAACCTGCAGTTGAGACTATATCATTTGAATATTGGATGCCTGGGATACTGACAAGTTAATTTTTTAGCGCGTTTGGGATTACCCCCTTTTTACAAGTAAATTTTTACTTTTGAATGCAGCATTGTCTTGGAGAAAATTAAGAAATTAAATTTCTACACAGTCGGGATATATAATTTTTTAATGAGTTTGGTGAGAGCATTTTGTAAATAAGCCTCTGAATGGATTGCTATGTTGAGATATAATTCATACAAATTTCTTTGCTATCCGTTTGAATATTACTCTGGTGTGATTGGGGTCGAGTACTATTCTTTCACAGCTGTTTACTAATAGGTGCTCATATTTTTGCCGTACCCATACAAAATTAACTAATTCACTCTGCAGCATATAACTTACCTATTTATGGGACTCAATGGCACCCAGAGAAGAATGCCTTTGAGTGGACCAGGCCATACATCCCACACTCCCCATCTTCAGTGATGACTACCTTTTACATGAGTAACTTCTTTGTCAATGAAGGTAACGTAAGACAACATGCATGTATGCGTCTGTGCTTGTGTTCTCTATTACATTAATTGTAAGTGTATACATTATCGTTTTTTGATATAAAAGTGTCACAGCAAAAGTTCTCAGCTTTATATAGTATATGGAGTGTTGAGATTCACTCTTGACATTAATGTTCTGTTTAACAGTAAGCATGTCTGGTGGATGTCCTGACTTCAGAATTACTCAACTTGTTTTCTAAGACCAACTTTTTTTTATTTTATCAACAGCACGCAAAAGCTCTCATAGATTTTCAAGTAAAGAAGAAGAACGGGCAGCTCTGATCTACAACTACAGTCCTATTATTCCAGGAAAACAATCTGTCTTTCAGCAAATTTATGTTTTTTAAAAATGTAGCTATGTGTTACAAGGCAATGTAGCCTTGAGTTACATTTTAATTTGAACATGCCGTGCATACGGTTTACTTTTTGTAAACCGTATGCACGTTTTACTGAAATTGAAATTTTCAGTAAAAAATGTTTTTACTGCAATTTTTTTTTTTTTTAATTTAAAGTGTTCGTGTTCACTTTTATAATAGCCAGTTTATCAGATAACACTGTATGTAGTAAGTACTGTAAGTACTACTTGATCTCACATTCTGTTGTGTTTCCATAGGTTTATTTTGTACAGTCTGCACTTTTGAAAACTTTGTCCAAATGAATGAGACTGTTTTGGTAATACTGCAGTCACACCAGTGGTCCTTCATATTCTGAATGTCTGGCAAGAGACGGCAGCATTCCAGAACCTCTCCATTTTCATTCTAGAGGTGTGTGGCCCTGTTTGGGCAGACAGTCAGAAGACCCATGGTGAAGGGCAGACAGTCAGAAGACCCATGGTGAAGGGCAGACAGTCAGAAGACCCATGGTGAAGTTTACTTCATTTGTCATGTTGCTGTATGGCATGTTTTTCCATCTGCAGTAAGTCTGGGTCTTTGCTCTCCTCTTCAGGCCCTCATGTTTTTGTCTGTTTGAGAATGTTATTGTGCACACATTGGAGAACATGGGAGGATGTCTCCCAACAAAAATGTGGAATGCACCGTCACAGCTGTCTGTCTTGCTTAGGAAGAGGACGGACTTTGATTCAGTCAGATGGCTGACGGAAGCCAAAGGATTTGTCCCATCAAGCATAATTTAGCATGGCTCCTTGCCTGTAAGCTCTGGGGGGCGTCGTTATTTGGCTCCTATATCGAAATGTACGTCTTTCTCAGGGCTTTAATTTAAGTAAAAATGATGTGTGAAGTCTTTGCACTGCTGGTAAGTTTCACCTTGGGAAGCTGGTGTCCGTTATGCCGGATGCAGCTGAGGCTTTTCTGCTGTAGATGAGTGTTGAGTGCTCTAACAGGGTGGCAGCCGGTCATGCGCCCCATCACCGCATGCCTTTTCCCTGATTTGTCCAGATTGAGCCAAAAAAGGAAGGATTATTATGAAGACAGGTGAAATGTGTTAACATTGGCAGCGTTGGCCTGGAGTACCCCTTATGGAAATGTAATATACTGCAGTATATTTTAAATATATTGTGACGATAATGTTGATATATTTACAATATACTGCAGTATATTCTTTTTCCATAAGGGACTGCAATACAATGCATAATTGGTCGTATTGTTGCGAAGGAAAGATTTCAGTCTTCCTCCGTGACGGGATTGATACAAAACTGACATTTCATTTGGGGTGCATTCTCAGAAGTTGGAATTTCTGGTAAGATACTTTTAAGTAAGTAAGGCTGCCTTGTGCATAATGGCATATTTGTTGATCTCTGAATTGTTTTGTGTGGGAAGACCAGAAGTCTATTGTGTTGCAAGGTTAACCTTTAAAAAATAACTGGTACATCTGGCTTTCAGGTAGAGGCTGGCTCCTATGCCTTACAAATGATACTCATGACTGAGCTATAACCAAGGATGGAATATAATTTGTGTATCTCATTTGAATGAACCTCAGGCTAGACAGACATTGAGAGAACTGGGCTCTATCACTTATACGGAAGTTAAATTGGACTCTGTTCACTCGTGCTCATCTAATCAATGTCTAATATTAAGTGAATATCAAAATTAGCTTTTGAAGCTAAATTCTGGTAAAATTAATTTAGCCATAAAGGCCACTACCTGTGTTATACTTGAATTCCAATCATACTATTCAGCCAGAGCTCTCCCTTAACGGTTATGTCATATTTTACATCTACATTAAGCCATTTACAGAATATGGTATAGCCTGGGTACAGTAAAGCTCTGCACTACTGTTCCAGAATGCATTGATTTGGCATTTTATCCATTTGGTCAGGTTTTTCTTATTTAAATCAGTTGTTGGTTTTGGATTTGATTTGTGTTCATTTCAGAAATCACGTACACTGCATAAACGTACACCTTACTAATGGCAGGATGGGCAAAAATAAGATAATCGGTGGAAAAAATGTCTTGTGTTTTTTTTTTTGCACGTCATATTGATTTTCATAGCAAGTTGTTGCTTCAACTTTGAGCAGGCGATATTGTAAACAATGCGGAACGAAAGGAAAAAGACTTGCTTGAATGCCTGGGTTCATGAGTCACTCATTAGCCTTTATCGCAGCATTGTATGTTCCCCTAGTGGTCAGTGAGCCCTGGTGCTGCAATGCATCGGACCTATCTCACATTTTGTCAATGTCAAAATGTTGATGGTCAAGCCTGCCAGGGCCACTGTGGTAATTCATATGGTAATAAGAACTTGTGGCATCCATCACCTTGGACATTGTGCTGTTGGAGGACTCTTATGTGTTGGAAGAACACATGCAGTACTTTAGCCTTGCTTCATATGTGGAAATCTGCTTTTGCATAGAAACAAGCAAAAAAAAGGCCCACGAAAAGATAACATCAGAAAGGAATATTTTTTGTCAAAAGATATATTTCTATATTTGCCACTCACCTATTGAAATTTCGACTGAAAATAAAAAAAATAATAAAAAACTGACTCAATTGTTATTCCAATTTACAGTTTATTAACAACTGACAAGAAATGTCCTGTTATTAACACTAATTTTCACATGGTACCAAGGCAAGGTTCTGCCTTGCTGAGTTTTTTTCTTGTAGTTCTTGTTTTGTTTTTTTTACATTGTGTTCCTATCAATAATACTTGTCAGTTCACAAAAGAAGGTTGATTTTAAAGGTAAAAATTAAATGTGCAAAAGGTTGTACTGTCCTATACACACACTCATACATACACACACACACAGACTAAAACCTTCACGCAATGCCTGAATTAGTATTTGTTTATATTTTCAAAAGAAGAATAAACATTATTTTATTGCAAGTTTTATTAACCTGGCAGTTGCTGTAGCATGGAAAATAGCCTATAAGGAGGGTTGTCCTTGTTTCATAAACAATAAACGGACAGTGCCAATAACCTAGATGTCAACTGGCTATCTGTCCAATATATCAAACTGAAAATGCTACTGAGGGCTGTTGAGTGTGGAAAGATTGCACACAATTAACATTTCATGTTTCCGGCTTTACATTGTAAATGGCACAAGTAACGTACATTAGTATATACAACCTTCATTCAGGTCTTATCTATCTACCCAAAGGACGGGTTTGAAAAACGAAACACAGCAATCACAAAAAGTCTTTCAAAAGAAAACCTGTGCATGCATCTGATACTATTTTACATCAAAAAAAATTTGTACAAAGCCTAAATTAAGCATTTGTTCTGTGATGGAAAATTTACATCGGAAACATTGTTTTTTTTTGTACAAAGTATTTTTAAATGAATGAAACATTTGTTCTGTGACAAAGCCTCACACAAGATCCAAGTCACTTTGCGGAAGTCAAAATGTAAGATAATCGTCTAAACACAGATTACGTGTGTTCTCTCTCACATTTTCCTTGGCGCATTTGCCATTTGAATCTGTTTTAAATTAATTTTGAATCTCAGGTCTGTTCCTGCACTTTATTTGCATATGATTTCCAGAATTTATTTTGACACACATCACTACATTTCTGTAAATTCCCAGCAGATGGCAACATAGTCCTTCTATCGCAACCTGGTTGCAGGAATAGTTACACAGCAGATATGCTTTCTTCCATCTGATGATCCTCTTTGTGCCCTTTAATGTGAGTCTATTCCAACGTCATGGACAGGGCAATACATTTTCATCCACTCTGTGGCCTTGTTTTGCTGATGATATACAAATGTGTAGACATTATACATTATCAACATACCAAAATCTATTTGGCTCCGAATGCCCCCCTTGCTGCATTGAAAATGAACATGAATACTCACAATATTAACACAAGATTAACTCTCTCAAATGTGAAGTATAAGGTGAAACTAGATATAAAAGGCACTATTTCAAATGTCACAGAACATGTGCTTTATCACTATCCGGTATGAAAAAGAAAAAAAGGATTTGAAACCAGACGATACATCACAAATGTGCCACATACACCATTGCAAATTCTGAGTAGACACTGTCCACTTAATACAAAGTCGCTCAACAAAACTACTTGATCTTACCTCCTATGTACAGTTCAACCTCAAAGCCTTTTAATTTCATGTGGTGTGGGAGAAGGTGAACTGGAATGGAATGGTAGTCACAGTATGTAACACGTATGTCAAGGTACAGACCATAGTCATTTAACATATTCTGTCTGAATTGGTCATTCAGTAAATGTGAAAAGTTTTACACGCAAATTTGACCATGTAACAAAAGTTTAAATCTGTCCGTACCTGTATGTGCTGTATAATATTCTTATATACACAAGTGTATGTAAAGTAAAATTTTACATAGAATTTAGAAATTACAATTTGCATCTGGAAACATTTGAGGCAATTCCTGAATCTTTGTGAGAGAACCTTCCTTGCTTCAAGTTTTTAGTCAATGTTTAGTTGTAGTTTGGATCAAAAACCCAGTTGCTGTTGTTCAAAAAAGACTTGGACCCTTGCAAATTGAAGATATTTTTTGTGATTCAAAGCACAGCATACACATTATTAAATACAAATTATAAGACTAAAAAGTGACACTGTATAAGTACATTACAAAAATGAACATATTAAAATTAACACTTGTTACAGGAGATACACAATTATGAAAGCAGCCAATTTAAGACTTAATTGTTAAATATTAAATGTTGTGTCCCTCAGATATAAATGGAAAAAATGTATTTTACCACTGAAAATGGATGGGTATCACAAGTGCCTCATCTGGATTGTGGGAATATGTCATAAAACAAAGAGGATGGGCAAGAAATATCTCTTCTGAATCACACAGCCACCTGACCCCACATACCACAGTCCATGTTTTACAGGCTCAGAAAAATTTGAGTTGATTAATTAAAAGAATGTGTACATAATGTTTTTTTCTTTTAAACAGAGGGCTGCCTAGTGATCAATTTGGTCGAAGGTTGATGGTGTGTGAGCGCTCATCTACAGACACACTCACACACCCTAACATACTGCTCACTCACACACAGATGTATGGGTCCACCTGCTTCATGCACACGGCACTGTGTGGCACACAGCGGATCTCTTCATGTTTTTGGTGTCTCTGGTTCACTGGCAACTGCTTCTTATTTACTTCGATCTGCAAGGGGTGAAGCACATTTTAGCGATAATGATAAAAACTCACTTCCCCCGGCTCGCCGTTTATCAAAATTATTTGAAAGTCGTCTTTAGAAGGAACCTGCTGGGGAAAAAAAAAAACTCTAAATACGTGGAATGATAAACCATGAATCTCTCTCATGGTTCACAATTCTTACATTTTTGTTACTCATGTTAAAAGGCTGAGACCTTTGTTTACAAACACAATAGAGCATTGCACTGTGGGATTGCTGGCTCTGATTACAAATCTCCCATTTAATAGGGGCGTTATCTGTTCTCAGTTTCAAGGGGTGTGTTTCATGGTCATTGATTTGCATTAATGTCTTCACATTCAAAAGAATGCCTTCGTATCAAACAAATCAATGACCGTTAAAACCATTCCCTGATATAAGATATAAGAGAATATCTATTCTCTGCATTTGGAGTTCATGTTTTTTCTCACTGGAGGTTCCCTTTAAAGCACAGTGTGTCTACAGTACTGGGTTACTCCAGTGGCCCTGTTATTATTTTCAAATAGCTATGGCTTCATGCAAAGAAATCATGATCTAAGTAGCCTATATCCTCACATATTGTTCACTGTAGTAGAAGTCGGGTCATCTACACATTTGAAAACAAGGGTAAATGTCATTGCTGTAACTGTGACCCCATTCATCTCTGGTATACAGCTTGAATGACTCCATCACTTAGGAGAGATTTATTTTGGAACACGAGGGGGTGAGAGAAATGTGACTTTGGGAAAAGAAAACTATTCATACACCATTTCACTTGAGTGAAAAACATTCCGGGAGCTCGGAAAACAAGGTTCAACTTAAAACATCGTCAGCGGGGGCTTTGTCCATTTACCGAACATCAGAGTGTTTTTATTGGCTTTTGCCCTTCGTGACTGCAGATGTCTGTTGATCTGAAAGAATATTCCAAACCATGATACACATCAGCATCCACTATTTTTCCCTGGCTAGACTAGACACATCTCTCAAAAGGTCATAGCTGTCAGTCAGTAACCCAGCTGATGTGCTGGCTGATTGTAAGGGCAGTCACATTTCTGGGAGAGAGTGAAAGCTGAGGTTTTACAGTGAAATTGCATCATTTTAAGAATACATTTAAACGGGTACTATAGGGAGGCTGTGAGCAACAATAAACAATGTGTGCTGTGCTATGTCTTAGATGTAACACATACTGAGAAATTAAAAGAATAACAAAAAGACTGCGGTGTCAAAGCAGCTGGGATGTACATACTGAACATGACAGCCTCCATAGAGATTCATGTTGCTTGCACACAACCTCCATTTTATGTAGAGAAGAACTGAACAGAGCCTGCATTCGGTTGCACCATGTGACCACGTTTTTATTGCCTTTACCTACACATCTTGAATGTCATCTCTCATGGCTTCCTGTCATGTTGAATGAGTGATATTGTGCCAATTTTGATGTCATGAAATGATGAATTATGATGTTACATGTCTGCTATGCATAAGTAGTACAGTTAAGAAAGTCCTTTGCAGTTAATTTTATTGTGTTACTGCATGTAGCCGTGAATAGTGAATGAAAAATGCAGAAAGGTTAAGGAGAAAATGTATTTGAATATACATTTGATAACTGCTGTATTTATTATTCCAGAGTTATGTTAATGTAGTTGATTACTCAATATTAAATACATTAATATGTTAAATGTTTTCTCTGTTTGACAGATGTGCATTTTCAGAAGGGCTATACAGTTAGCCAACATGCTGTTGTGCCCATACATTATGTAGCTGCTAGCTAGCTAACTGCTTGGCCACAACAAAATGGCCAAGTACTCCTCCCAGTAGCTTACAACACATTACAGAATGAGCCCGTTTAGCTGTCCATCTACAGGAAAGTGGTTTGTATTCTTCCTGGCATTTCTACAGTTTGGCATAATACGTGTGTACTGCAAGTATAAAGCATTATTTGTATAGTCTTAGTTTCAGTTACATTATGCGCCCCTATAGTGTTAGGCTAATTGATATTACTTCCTATGCTTATTGAGCTCTGATGGTTAGTTTTATGATATGATAAGTGGCCAGAGCAAAATAAGAAAGTTTTTAAAAATTGTGTTAAACCTTCCAGAATCAAATTGTATCACAAGCCGCAAGAGCTCCTTGATTGGATGATTTGGTGAAGGTGCCAATTCAGCTGTTCTAAGGTTGTGTTGCAGATGGGGAACTTTGCTGTAGACACACAATACAGCCTAATGCTATACACTGGTGTAGCTAATTACCAAACATTCAGCTGTAGATTTCCTCAAATGAGCACATTTAAACTAATTTCAAAAATGCTTATCACTGCAGAACCAAACTTGCAAATAATGTAGCTGCCTCATATCCTTAAGTTTAAATGTTTCGGTAGTTTGAAAGCCAGTTTCCATCTGGACAAATAATGTGGTGGAGTGCCAGGAAGTTGCAATCTGATGTTGTTGACCAGGTATGCTTGAATGGTTCTAGGGCAACACAGCATGAGAATGGGAGTACATACATGTGTCCTTGGATAACGCAGCACTACACAATAAGCAGAAAGGGTTTTGGTTCCAGCTATTGACATCTATGAAACAGTGGGGTATAGCTACTGCAAATCCATTACTAGACATGATGTATATTTTAAGGTTTTTTAGCGGCTGGTATTCTGCCAAATCTTTTTTGCTGGATTCAGCATTTGGCTGAAACCTGACAGTATGGATTTGGTGCATTCCTACTAATTTATTCATTGGTTTTTGAAACAGTTTAAATGGGGATGCATTGCAGGTCACTGTTTACTCTTTGAAAGGAAAAAAAAAACATTGATGAAAACTACAAGAGACACTTTTTTGCCTTCTTAAAAAATATAAAACAAATGAAGAAAAAACACAGGAAAAATAAAGCTTAGGAACTTAAGACAAATAAACAGACGCATCTTCATTTATAATGACTGAAAAGAATGAGAGAGAGAAAGAGAGAGAGATAACTTTCTGTATGTGAGGCCCATATCAACTTCGCTCTTGAACACACTGGCAATTTTAAATCTCCATTGGAATTAAAGGCAGGAGCCTGAGCAGGTCTTTGAGGCTTGTCGTTGTGCGACTTGTGTCTAACACCGCTCACACTGTGGAAGTTGTGTAATGTATTGGAACATGAGAATAGGGCCCTGAAACCGACCATTATTTGAGTGCAATACGGCCTCCTTGCTCCGAAGAGCTATGGCTTCAACATTCCTACGCTGTTGAACAGATCTCAGGCCCCCAGCTCCCCCCAAAAATAAAGGAAGGAAAAAAAACATAGAAGCAACAAACAATAATTTTGTGGCTTTGCTTTTTAGATCATTGAATCCCACAGAACCCGGATCAGAAGCTCTCAGTTAGTAGGTAGTTAAGCAACTGTTAGTTTTACCATCCCAAAAAAATTGTTAGTCCTTGAGTCCAATTAGTAGGAAATACCATTTCCTCTTACTTACAGATAAACCGGCTTTAATTGGACATGGGAGGTTTTCTGGGGTGAATGGTGGTAGGTGTATGAATCAAGTCCACCTATAAAATCAACTGAAATCACAACACAACCAAAACAATGAGCACTAATGACTGGCACAAAGAGTACAGATGACTTAAGAGAATGGGAGGTCAAAGAATGCAAAGCATGCAAACAAAATAAATCAATTTTAACAAAAAAATTCAATAAATTGGACAAATTATTTAATTTTTTGCTTCCGCTGCCCACTTTCACCGTCATTATGAATGTCCAGTTGCAACTTTAAAACCCGTCCCGTTGCTGCAACCAACCTCACACGTGGGGCCAGCCGACCATTTTTTTCACCCCTGCCATTTGCCATTAAGCTTCAGCATTCAATGTGCTAGAGGGCTGTGGAGCTGACCGATCGACCTGATTGTCCAATCGGCTGATCGAAACTTCCTTGAGGATGCCACGGCCGATTGAGCACCACTGTCCTCTGCACGAGAGCCTCAACTGAATACAGCACTCATTTTTAATGATTTACGAGATTCATTTATGAAAAAAAAAGTTCCTAAAGCACATCAGTGATGAAAAATGCATTACTGGAGCTAGCCATTGTAAAACGTTATGTACATTGCTGAACCTGGTCATGCATCTTTCACCCATTGACCATATCTATGTATTGCTGAGACAGACTTATAGCCAGAAATATAACATTCAATTTGGTGGGAATGACAGGAATGCCCTGTGGTTTAATAATGATCACTAACCAATCAATGATCTCTATAAGACTGATAGGGTGCTTATTGCACATATACAGATGCATTGTGGGTTCAATATGACATTCACCATAGCCTGTTTTTATAGCACTTACAAGCTACCATGAGCCTGAATATTTGTTTCTAATCATGCAATATTATTTATTAAAATGTAGTTTATTCCTGGATACTTCAATCAGGTGTAGTATAATCATGCCGTCAAAATGTTTCAAACAAACTATGTATTGTGCATCTTTGTTTCAATCTTTGAAAGCTTTTTGTGAAAAGAACATTCATGAAGAAAATACAGCACTTAAGCATTAAATTTTTTACTATGTAAATAAATACTTCAATTTCATTGCATAAAGTCCCCAAATACTGTGTAGAATATGTTATGTTATAGCATTATGTTATATAATATATAATAGCATAATGTACACATCTCAGTGAAACAAAATACTAGCCTAGCACTGTAAAAGACTGTAAATAGGTTCCGTTGCTGCCTGAATTCTCCTTCAATGTTGCTTTGAGGAATGCATGTCCTGGGATAATGTATATGTAATGTAACACACACACACACACACACACACACATGCACATGCACATACATGTGTGTTCATGTGTAAATGTGTGCATGTGCGTGTATGTATGAGTGTGTGTATATAAAAATATATTAAATTGAGTACTGCTATCTAATCTCTCACCTTCATTTCAAGTTCTTATCATTGCTTCTTCAACCAGTCTTTAACATAACTTCTTTGCATTTTTAACAGGGGTCATTGGCATGAAGTTAAAGCAGTTTTGAAATGCATAAATGTGAAGGGGAACATGACTGCTGAGCATCCCCGATGGCTGAGATGAAGATCTTATCCTTAATTAAAGGGCATTGAGACAGTTCCACTTTCGTCAGTATCGCCATTTCATTTGGCAAGGTTACTTGTCTTCCCTGAGATGGATTCCAGCTATTTTTACTTGTCTCTGTGGACATGCAGTCCATAGACTGGAGCAATGCCGATGGCTTCACAGAGAATATTTTTAACACTGAATGACAGAACAACATCTGAACTGTTAAACAAAGCAGAATGGGCCAGACCTAGGTCTGCCTGGGTAGGATACATGTGCTCCGTTGGCAGAGCACAGGGCTTGGGACAGACCTCATTCTTGGGAATTAAAGAGCTGCCCTAAAAGCTTTTTTAATGGATTTCATGACACAAAGAAGTCCTTAATAGAAGGTATACATTAATATTTTATACAAATGAACCAGTCTTGAAGATGTTCCATGAAGATATACAAAGAAATCCAATCAGATTTATCCCCTGGAATTTTTATATACAATATAATATAATTTGGCAGGGTATTCAGGGATCATACGGGTTGTAAAATATATAGACCGAAAAATAATGTCCTCTCCCCTACTGGGTTATTCCAACAGTAAAAAAAATGCATTTTTCTCATTATGCACTTAGTGGTATAGCGATGAAGTCAACTTCAAATCAATTAATGTACAAACAGCAGAATCTCCGACAGACTGGTAGGGAAATGGTCATATATCATTAAGCAAGGTTCTTAAGGTTCTGCATGTACTTAGTTAACAGCTAATTGTACACACAGATACAGTGCAGAGTTATTAAATACAAGTCAAATTGGGGTCTGCTAAAAAAACAAACAAAAGCAATGGTCAGGAGAATTGAACACATTTGGGTGACAGACTTATTTTATATTCAGAAGATGTGGGGCACTCAATTTCTCTTCTGCTGACAATCTGATTGGCATCCATGAGCGTGCGTGGGTGTGAGGTAGAGATTAAACTCGCCGTCTATTTACTTCAGCGTAAAATTGAAGTGCTTGTGCATTTGGACTTCCACAAAACCTGCTTTATGTCTCATCCTATCCTCCAGTAACATCTGTGCAGTGATGTTTACTCAAAACACGGTCCGTGTAGACAAACAAAAAAAAATGCCATTGAGCAAAGCAATGAGGCCTAACTCTTGCATGCCCGTGAGAGAGTACACTGTCTCAGCCTCATACCGAAACCACTACAAAAGGCATTCGCACCAGCATGTTAAAATACCAAGACAGGTGCAGTCTCCCCCTGTTGCCTGTACTTCACACTGACTCTAAAAGAGCGGAGAAACTGCCTGCATTAACACCCTAACTGTACTGACAGGTTGCTGTCAAACAACAGCATTCTTTACAGCGCATACAAGGCTGTGCTGTTCGGTTAAAATGATAAGTTCTCTGTACTCTGATTCTGAAGGTAATGCCGAGGTGAGAATTCCCACTGTGTGGGCTGCTCTTGAAATCCTGAAATCCAGCAAAAGCCAATGTGCTTGGAGCAGTCAGAAAAGCTCACTAATCCTATCAAAATTATTTTTACTCTGTGTGGTGATGCCAGTTCCTTGTTTATATAATCTCACAGAGAACACCCCCCCCTCTCTCTGTCTCAAATTCATGCAATTGTTAACATAAAACAACAATAGCAGCAAAAACTATCTCTGACTCTCACAGTCTATCTATCTATCTATCTATCTATCGCTCCTCTACAAGATGGTTCTACAGGCTGTGCATAGCATGAATTCAGATCAGTCGCAGCAGCGATCACTTCATCCGCGTATCACCAGAACGGACAGATAATGGACGGAGACGACGTGATCAATGCATCAAGGTCATCATCAGTTGTGAGGAATTAGCATGGTGCCTGCTCTGAAACAACGGGCCCAATGCAAGAACATTCTCTTATTTTTCTCTTATATTCATTCTTGAGAGATGTTCGCCTTCACGTCGGATTCATCAACCGTTCTTAACCTCCAGAAATCTTCTTACAGGCCAGCGCAAATTCACCTGCTCTTAATTAAACGTGCGTTCATGTGAATTCCCTATTAGCATAATGAACACCCCCAAAACACCAAAGAGAAAAAAATAAAAAAGATGACAAGTCTTCACAGTTCAAGACACATCCCACATGCACTGTCTTGCTGCACCAATAAGGAGTCGTGTGCTTTCCTGGCTTCAACCAGTGAATCGCATGGGGGGATAATAAAAGAAAAAAGATCTTATAGGCTAATTAGTCACAAACTGGAGTGAAATGAGATGTATTTCAGGTTGATAATATCAGGCAAGTCGTGTGCTCCTCTCAACCATGCAGTGAGAAGAGTGTAAGGCATTGATGGAATTGTAGGCTATTGTTTTCCACTGAAGAAGGTACATGCAGGTTGCTTGCTGTACATTTATATGTAGGCTACAATAAATATCCCCAGCATATAATTTTAACAATAGAAACACAAAATAACAGGATAATTTAATAGTTTTATTAATAATACAACCCAGTTGCTGGGAATATAATTTAGGGCTATTTGCTTTGGCGAATAACAACCCGTTGTGTGTAACTCATTCGACAGGTCGCGACCACTCTTAAATTTTGTTCTCACCTACTAGTAAACCCAAAATAAGAGAAAAATGGTGAATGCCATAAAATAGCATAAACCATAACAACATGCTTCCTGCATGAGTCCCAACATCTGTGAACAGGGGCGACTGTCATTCAAGGGGATTGTGACTGAGCTATCTTGCATATGTGACTACTGATATCCTGCATTCAACAAAGTGTGTGGGGGGGGGTCTCCCTGCCCAGAATGGAGTGCCCAGAATTAAAATGGAAAACAGCCATTTGAAGTGAAATTGCCTCCTGTTTTTGCCTTTTATTGCTGGAGTTTGATGTTTAGTGATATCATCATTCTAGTTCCAGCCATTTTAGACCAACACTGCCCCATTGTTGGTTTCCATGAAGGCTTACTGTGGCTGTTAAATAAAGCACAAGGCAGAGCCATGGAGAAATGGAGCTGTACAAAATTAGTCATGAATAAATAATCTAAACTGTATTTATTAAGCTATTAGCATTAACAATGTCCATGTAGGGGTGGTGACTCCTATGTGGCAGTCAGTAGAGGCAGGCCTGCAGAATGGACTGGCCACACAGAGGGACCTAAAATAATGAGGGTTGCAGGAACGCCACCATGCTTTCTAATCCTGTGATCCAATTGCTATGATCAGCACTGCTTAGGTCAAGTGAAGGAGGGGATGAAACTGGCCAATCGATTCATATTCTGTTTCCATGTGTCAGTAAGGAAAACAACGTGTGTCGTCTAAAACATGCCAATGTCAATTAAAAGGTTCAGCACAGCTGCCTTCCTGCCCCCCACCCCCACCCTAAAAGCACACCCTTTTTCACTCCTGTGAATGAGCAAACACGCAGTGCAGCACACGCTTGTGGATCCCTCAGTATGAGGGCGTTAGCAGAGCGGATGGGGTGGGACGGGGTGGAGGTTTACTGGTTAGTTAAAGATAGTGTCTCACCCTGGAGAGCTCCAGAGACGGGACCGGAGTGGAGGTGTCAGTACTTACAGCTGTCCTCTTCCTCTGTGAACACACTGATCACGTAGCAGGCATACACAAAGCCAACCAGCTGTGGGAGGGGGACAGGGAGAGAGAGAGAGAGAGAGAGAGAGAGAGAGAGAGAGAGAGAGAGAGAGAGAGAGAGAGAAGGAGAGAGAGAGAGAGAGACTTGTCAAACAGCATCATCCTTACAGCAAACAACTTGAGAAAATTGCAGTTAAACGGGTGAGAGCGTGCAAGCTCATTAAAGCCTGTCTTCTGACGTGAAAGTTGACAGTAATTACTTCTCCATGTTCCACATAACTTTTTCTCCCCACCTGCTGTTCGCTTCTTTTTTGGCAGTTATTTTTTAATCAAACCACAGCCTTGGCCAGTAGAAACGCTACTGTGTGTATGTGTAAGGGTGTGTAACAGTGGCGTCACCAGACCTATTTTAGGGGGCTTTAGTCCCCCTAAAATTTACCCCTAAACAGTTATTGGTTCAAGTTTTAGGTTTATATGAGATAGCCTAACTATAGTTCTTCAACTAAAATGCATACACGGAATTTGTGAAGCTTGCCTGTTACTATTATAGCAGCTAAATAAATTTTAAAACGGAACCTACTTGCTGCATCTGCAATGTGGTATAGCTAGCCTCTCCGCAGTTGGCTACTGCGATAGCCTAGACAATACAGACAGATAATAGTTTACAGTTAGCTACGTAGGTAACTTATTTGACTAATAAAGTTTTGATAAAGCTACAAAAGCGCAGTTATTTATTTCTTTTGTTATAATGACAGGGAGAAGTTTATGGGAGAGTATAATTCTGAGGGAATCCCTCCCCCCTCCCCCCACCCCCCAACATGATTCTCCGCTCATGAAGGGTGATCACAAGTTAAAATTGAATCAATGTGTACATGAACATTTAGATGTAAGCTATGGAATCTGGTTTTTAATTGCAATAAAAAACAAATCGCTGGTTAAATTTAATCTACAGGCCAGGCCTAAATTAATTCCACTGCCATTGAGGACATTTCATAAAGCTGTCAAACTAGAATAGGCTACACATCGTCTTTGACATCACGATGTGTCAACCATTGCCGATGCCAATAAATTTTAGTTGATAGACGATGGTAGAGTATTGTACATCAGCCCTATATTAAATTATTTTCAACGACTAAATTATTTATTGATTTTAGGCTTATTTCTGATCTCAAAACTCATGGGGAACAACTATTTTGTGACTGCTTTTTTGAAAAAATGTATCCTGGGGATACATGCCCCCCAGACCCCCCCCAGTAGAGGCTTAGCCCCCCCTAAACATACACCTCTGGTGACACCCCCTAGTGTGTAATGAGGCGGGGTGTTTCAAACCTCTCAATAGACATGCACAGTAATCAAACAGAGCGGGAAGCCTTAGTACCACTCAAGGACACACAGTTGAAAATTTGAATGTCAGAGACGTGTGAAATTGACGTAGGTTTGGTGCAGACTGTTAATCCTGTGACAAACGGCTCATGGGACACCTTCTCTCGGAGTACGAAGCCCACGGAAAGGCACAGCCTCCCAAAACAGATCGCCGCTTATAGATCAAAACAGAAGACAGCATCAGATTCGCATGGCATTTTCATACCACGACACACACACCCCAAAATTCAATCAAGCTTGTGTGCTCCCTCTGAAGGCCACATGAAAACAGCCATGAAACTTTACACGTTGCCTTAGGAGACAATCCATAGGCAATCATGAGAAACAAGCCTTTACTGTACATTCAAAGGCCCTCAATTCAAACTTTCATGGCGGATCTCCCTGAAAATATACAGTCACAAAATCCCATTAAATTGGATTCCCACTTGGTGCCCCAGGGCAATCTGTGAGCTTGATTGGCCACCAAAATGTGCACACTAGGTCAGCCGCAACCCCGAAGACTGAAATAAAACACTCCCCTTTGCATTCTCCAGTTTAATGGGAAGCCGACCTTTTTGAGATTTCATATACGATAATGTAAACAACAGGCCTGTTCACATTGTGTGGTAATCTAACAACATTACAATGGGAAACGCATGCAGCATGTTGCTCCATCTACTGTAAGCTCTGATTGGGTATGACTGATTTACCGTATGATATTTGCAGGCAGCGATAGCATAGAAAGGGTCTTTGCACAGTTTCATTGAAAGGTTGACTAGACTATAAAATATCCACTTTCTCCAGTCCCTGTTCAGTTTTCCTCAGCTAACCACCCATGTCATATTGTGCAATGGGAGGGCCTCAGGCTTTGGTTTTCCACTTAACACTCCTGCCCTGATACTTTGCCTTGAGCACCTCTCAGGGTTGCTGTACCTTTTAGGAATATAATGCAAGGTCAACGAGTTTGCTATCATCTGCTGCCTCCCTCTAATTTGTGGAACAAATACAACCAAGGCTGTCATACCTCCAGGGACATTCCAATGACTTTGAACAAACCTCTACCTCAACGTCCAAGGAGACATCACAGCCCAATAAAACAACAACTTGCTGCATCGCAATTTATGAATGTATTCAACGCCAATTTATTCAAAAGCACATATTGACGCTAGAGCACATGGAAGTATACATGGGTTTTCTATGAGTAAGATAATTCTTATTCTTACTGCAGAGGTTAAAAAAAAAAGATTATTTGGTCAAAAGTTAGGATGTTAATAATGATGTCCCATTTAAATTCCAGACACAATCTTGCAACAGTTATGGGCATTTCCGTTCCTGGGCAGGGCGTGGCTTAATTAGCTAATTACGTCTATACAGCACTACAGTTTCCTCATAGGTCAGACCACAATAATATAGTGTACAGGGACACAAGAACAGTTGTCAGCTGTGATCCATGAAATCCAGAAATGGATAGGCCACTCCTTGCCCACTGCGGGTCAAACCTGTGTCGTCTCCAGGTCCGATTTGACCTTTCTGGTTAAGCAAAGGTCTTAAATCTTAAAGTCTAAGCACTAAAATTTGGAACTTTTGAACAGCACAGTTTTCCCTTTTGGCGTTATTATAAAACACCGAGATTATCTGTCCCTTGCAACTGCAGCTTCCTGTTCAGGTAACTGTCTTCAGCTTTGCAGGGAAAAAGAGCAAACAAACAGTGTGACCATTCACCATGAAAGAGCGTCTTCCCATTCTGAAGTTCACGGAGAGAACAGTGCCCCCGGTGTACCCTTAAAATGACTGCCACATCCAAACATAATCTTTTTAACTTCATCTCACACTTAAAAAGCAGCCATGCTGTCATTAAAAGCAACTTCTCAGCAGAGAAAGTTACTTAAATTGTAATTTTTATTTATGATAGTATTAAGATCCCCCATACCTGCTCCCCTTCTTGTCAGCTGTTCAGCCATTACCAGCACTGAAAACGGTTTTCTCTCTCTCTATACATGTGTGTGTTTCTGTCTGTCTGAGAGTGTGTTTGTGTGTGTATGTATGTAGAGAGAAAAAGAAGGATAGTGAGCGATAGAGAGAGATAAAGAGAGCGAGAGAGCCAATGAGAGATACAGACTGTGTAATGTGTGACATTGAGAGATAATTAGCACTTTTGTAGAGAATATTCCAGCAGTGCAATATATAAACTTCATATATAAAGAGGTTAAATTCAGAACCAACTGCAACCATTATCTTCTCATTAATTTGTTGCAGGGATATTTGGCCTTTAATTTACAACTTGTGGGAAACGATCACATAAATCTTGCTATGCTCATGAAATATAATTAAGTCAATTCCACAATCAGCCAGATAGCAATGTGGCAATAACAATAGCAGTTAGCCATAGAGACTTGTGGTAAGGGATGGATCTTCATGGTTTCCTAGCTCACAAAGCGCTGAATTAAATATCATCTCTATGGCTATAAATCATGAGTCAGAACAGGAGGGATTCAACATAGCAGTCCTTTTGTTTCCAGATTCTCATATCTTGGCCATTTAGTGTGGTCAAATTTGAGAAATTCTGTTCTCTCTGAACAGAATGTGCAAATGACTGTGGGTAGCTGGACGCAACCATCCACTATCTAACCCTCCTGGTCAGGGTCACAGGTGTGTGTGTGTGTGGGGGGGGCTAGAGCCTATCCAGCATGCATTAGCCTCTCGCCGCAGGAATACACCCTGGACAGGTCGCCAATCCATCACAGGGGCACACACACCATTCACTCACGCACTCATACCGATGGGCAATTTAGATTCTCCAATTAGTCTAACCTGCATGTCTTTGGACTGTGGGAGGAAACCAGAGTACCCAGAGGAAACCCACGTGGACACGGGGTGGATTTGGAAACTCCACACAGAAAGTCCCTCTGCCATTTGGTACTTTAACATGATACAAAACATAGGGGGAATGTTGATGCTCATCTATATGCAGATGCTGTCTTCATCCAGACACCCCAGCTCATTTCGTTCAAAGCACCAAACTATCTTCTGTGAACTTTGCATTGGAGTCATTTCCAAGCCTGTTGCAGGCTGTTGACAGGGAGGCAATAAATATATATTTTTTCCTATCCGACATCATAAATGCAAGCCTTTTTGTCTCCATTCTGCAAAGATCTCTGGGGACTCAATTAAGATGATTTTTAATCATAACAAAGAATTGTAATTAAGTGTACATAATAGCGCATCGGACTACAGTTCACAGAAGAGATATTATAATTCCTGCTTGTGTGTTTTTGCCCAATAAGAACTAATTTAAGATGGAATGTTCACATTTTAATGAACAAGCTCCTTGCAGTAACCTTTCCATCGCTCACTTTATGCCTGTGGTGGAGGAACTCATTAGGTTATTTGTCATAGAATTGCATTCTGGCATACACAATCAGCTAACTCAGGGGTGACAACGTAAAAGCCTAATTGACCAATCAGCCTAATTAAGAGGTTGAAGCTTTTGGGACGGAACAAAAAATGGAAAACTGGAACAAAAAATAAATACATAAAAAATGGCCAGCGACTGACAACCTGGGCTGCCAATAGCCTTAAGCTAAAAGCGACCATTTACAGATAACTTTAGCAATCTCATGTTGTCATAGCTGTGAGCAACCGGAAGGCACATACAATTTCTCATTCTTCCAAGTATCATAGATGCGAATTTTACAAACCCATGTTTGGGACTGACTCCCCCATGTTAAATGAATAATGTACCAAGAGGGGGGCAAATGTGGGATCTAAAAACAGAACTACTGCTGACAAAACTGCTCCTGCTGAGTAATCAGTGATAAGGGCTGTCTGGCTGATTATAAATTTCACTTTATTGAACAAATGCAGTTGTATCCATGCAAGTCAGGCATATGCTGAACACATTGCTTGAAAATGAACACTGTTTATCATCATTCGACTTAATAAGCTTTCATAACTGCGAGAATTAATATTTGTTCTGCTGAAGCAATTACTTTTCAGATAGTGCCTGTCTGTGGTTAGAATGCACAACCCTGGGAAATAGGTTAATAGATTAAACGAGTAAACAGATAATAAAAGATGCAGTGGTGAGCAGTAATAGCGGGCAGGGCTGCATTACAAAGAGAAAAACAGTTAAATTTGTCAAAGCCTTTTATCAGGTTTTGCCTCTTGATTTAAATTACCGGTAATGATTACATTTCTCCTCAGTGGTTAGTGCCATTCAGTCCCTTTATAAATGCACACACGCTCAGTTTGCTGATATTTCTCAAAACACAGCCCTCAGACTTATTCTTTAATGATGAGATGAGCTACTTTCAATTCTTTACGCTGGTAATTTACACAAAAGCACAGGGCTTGGGAGTGGGTGGTTACAGTTTGACCTGCACATCTCCCCAAACAGCAATCATAAGTGCAATTGCATACGGACTGACTTCAAGTCACTTGGCTTGCAGAAATGTGAGTCTTTGAGCGATACGGTGATCAAAACAGGTGGATTCCAGCTTGGGAAAGCTTGTGCTGATGCAGATTAAAGACTGATGCGTTTGATCAGGTCTTAAATGAGGTGGAAATCCTCCTTCTCACATACTCAAACTGACTCAGTCCGCTCCTTATAATGAGAATGTGCAGGCAGCCGCTAATCACCATGTCTATGGCCAACTCAGAAGCAGGGGTAGCTAATGTGTGATTGTACAATTTTGTCACACTTTCTGAAGGTGTTTTATATACCAACAGTGCAAGGAATCTCACCCTGAATTATTTCTCCATTGTCTCAGACAGTAACTGAATGTTGCAGGCATGGGTTGCACTGACAGCCAGCTATTGTCACATGCACACACACACGCACACACGGACACGCACACGCACACACAGAACATGCTAGTGTAATTCTTGCAAGGCATGCTGTATTTCAGTTAACTACTAGTGCTTTATCATCCTAATCCAGGAAATTGCCAAGACGAAGGGGAAAATCACTGCTCAAACAATGATAAGACAGAAAGCAGCGTTCTCCCTGCTTTGTGGGGACGTGAAGGTCCAGTGGGAGCGGGCACAGAATGAGGCCTTACCTCAGAACTGAACTCGCTTCATTATCACAATTCTGCCGTTAAAAACTAAAGGAAGAAACCCTGAAAAACCGTGGCATGAAATAGCATTTACCGTACCTCTTACTGCGCTAATCACATCCTGTGGGTTTGCTGTTTTGTACACTATACATAGAACATTCTTTTGATTAATATTAATATTTTGTTGAAATATGTACAGAGACATTGCACCACCAACCTGGCTTCTTTTTTTCTCCTGGCCCATAAAAAGCTCCCTCTGTAGGAAAACCTCATTATTCAGCCATCCAACTGTTTTCTTCTATATGTGCTGGGATTTCTGCATGAAAAATCTCTAGCAACTTCAGGTAGTTCAAACTCCCACAGCGCATGCTCAATTCCCCTCCCAAGTGCAGACGCTCAATATTTTCGACGCAAACTTCCACTTTCAGGCACTCTGAAAACGTAAGGCGTATTACCGTTACTCTGGAAAGTTTTAAATGCCTTTAATTCCCACCCACAGCACTTAAGCTGCTCGGAGCGGGCACTGGAGTTACGGTCCAATGATAACCGGGGTCTGGGAAGAGCTCTCTGCTCATGAGGATGAAAAATGCTCGTACAAAGCGAAGGGTGAAGAATTCCATCCATGCAGAGCGAGTTTAAAATTTAATCGCTCAATTTCTCAGGAATGGCTCATCTGGTTTAGGTGCCATCATCCCAGGTGGTCAGTATCTAGTATTTGCCAGAGCTCACAGCCCCCAGACTTACACCATAAATAATACATGCTGATGGATATACAAAAGATATTAACATGAAACATTTATCACTTTACAAATTTACTTTGCACAGGGGCATGGATACACAGTCCTTCTTTCCCCGTGAGAGAACTTGATGATTAAATTGAATTGCATACACTCATAAAATGCATCAACATGAAGCAGTTTCAGCAGTAATATTTAATTAAGAATTTAATTGCATATGCATACTACACAGTATACATATGCGAGTGGAAGCGTATGCACACGCATGCAAACATTGATATGTGTAGTTCCATCAAAATGTATTTAACTCATCTTGTGAATAGCAATAAATTTGTGAATAAAAATAAATATTCAAATAAATATGTGTACTTTTTTTTGTCTCGCGTAGTGGTTCATTCATAATTATACATATTCTTCAGATATGTAGCTAATGTTTTATGTTTGCATATATTGTCTATACACTCAATACCATTCTCAGATAAATTAAACATGTCATTACAATATATATTGTTATCATACAAATGCAATGTATCTCATCAAATCAACTTGCGAATCACCACGATACATGGTTGTACAGTATTTGTAATTCATTATCCATCTAATTAACTGCATTTAAGGATAAAATTAAGCTTCTGTATTCACAGTAAATCGCTAAACCTTTATTGGCAATGGTTTCAAATACTACATTGTTGTAACTGGAACCATCTTATCACAGTTCAACACACTCTTTGTTCCGGCATGTTCTTACCATTCTCTTTGCATGAACATCTACCTTCTATTGTCATTATTAAATGAGCATCCAGTGGATGTCTACAGTGTGTGTGATTCTAAAGGAATAATCATATCTTAATGTGGCAGTCTCAAGGCATCAGAATTATTTTCCATAATAGGATTTTGAAAGCCGTAGGCAAGCTGCTTTATTTTGCTCTTAGTGCTAAACTTGCCCACATTTGCAGAGATCTACTTCCAAAAGTGGAAATGTATCTCTCACACAGTAATTAGGATCATTACAAGGCAATATTGGCCTTGCGTCTGTGAATCATGTGAAGTCACCCGAGATAACATGTTCATTTACAGCTTGTGAGGAATGCATTTATCTGGTTCGCTGGCCTGACAACAGTTTAGAAATGGTTGAGATGAAGGAGGGAAAAGTGTAGCACATTTTCCTATCATGCCTCTGTTAAGAGCCCACAGAAGAGCTCGGATGGAGGGAGGTATTGTGTACCTGTATGAACGGCAGTGTAGAGGAGCTTGCATAACATCATTGGGAGGTATAATGGAATTCTACAGTTAATTATTTGGTCGATGTTCCAATATTAACACAGCGAAATGACTGGCTTGCACCACCCATTCCACACTCAGAAAACGCATTGACGATGAGCGGTCGAAGTCTTTAATCCGGTTATTCTGATTCTGTCATAAACAAGCTCCGTCTGAATCATCTATCCTCTGATGTGCTATTGAGACAATTTGTTCCAAGATTATCATCGATTGTGCCGTAAGGAAAAATCGCTGTGGTTCCTCAAACTAATCGGGCACCCTGCACACTGTGTCCTCTGTATGCGTTTCCATATTACATATAATCACGGGACTGTCAGCGCACAGTGCTCTACAGCGCTATGCCGGAGACCTGTCATTTACTGCGTAAGCGCATTATTTATGCCCTGAGATGTGCTGGTTTTTTTTCATGCTCTCTGTATAAAACAGGGCACTGCTCTCTCCTCCCCTCGTCTCTGTGCAGACAGAGGCAAGTCACCAGGCTTGCCTCCATTAATTATTCACCAGGCCCCCTCCGTTGTCCTCATTGTAGCTGCTGCTCTACCGCAGCTGATTCTTAATGAAATATGGCTTCCCTTTGATGAAATAAAATTCAGGCCCCCCGAACATCATCCTTCATTTTCACGTTGAATAATTAATGGCATGCAGATTCTTTGAAATTAGCAATGCACCAATTATTTATGAGGGGGAGGCATGATGTGCCAACTATTCCAGGAGTCCTATTGAACAGCAGAAAATAGTTGTCATTCTTTTTACCCTCTCTCTCTCTCTCTCTCTCTCCTCTCTCTCTCTCATCTCTCTCTCCTCTCTCTCTCTCTCTCTCTCTCTCTCTCTCCTCTCTCTCTCTCTCTCTCTCTCTCTCTCTCCTCTCTCTCTCTCCTCTCTCTCTCTCACTCTCTCTCTCTCTCTTTGGAAAAAAGAAACATGTATTCAGCACAGAAGCGATTGTTTTTGGAACTGGACTGGCGGGGAATGTTAGGATGTCCCAAACAGGAGAGATGACTCTGTTCCTGGCGGTCGGTGTGTTCATCAGCATGGGTCTGAGTGGCCCACGCTCGCCCCGCGTTGCGGCTCTCCCCTGAGCTCGACGCGCCGTGACACTGACTGACAGTGACAAATCTCAGGGTGCTGGGGGGCGTGTCATGCCCTGAGAGACAGATGCAGCACGTCGGCCCCCCCAGGGTCCCGTAGGGGTCTCCCTGAACCCAGAGAGGTGAGCATCGGCTCCCTCCCCCTGATACCACACGTACACGCCCCACACGTCACCTTCCCTTCAGTCTGCAAGTATAAATTATACGCTTTTCAGTACTGGACTGAAATAAGCATCCATAGTAACATTCATATCCTCTCATTCTCTCTCTCTCTCTCTCTCTCTCTCTCTCTCTCTCACTCTCTCTCTCTCTCTCTCCATGAGTGACTAACTTACTCAGTGTTCCCAGCACCAGAGCATGAGAAGGCCAGCGAATTAGTCACAGCCAATATGGACAGTACCTGTTTTTAATTCACATATGGATTCCAAAGCCGGCTACAGTTCTACTCCCGTGTAATTCAGCACCTTTCATTTTGCACAGTTTGAAATACTAGAGTTTGCCTTACAATGCATTTTGATGTACAGTGCAATCTCTTTTTTCCTGTATTAATCCCATGTAGTGAGCCCAAAGATGACATGACATAAAATGTGGTTTGCGTGCAGATAATGCGTCTGTCTTCTTTCCATTAAAAAGAGATCAGATGCATGGTGTACCAGGTGCATTGTAATTGCCCTAAAGGTTAAACTGTAAGTTCAAAGAGATTCATTTCTAAATACTTTACAGGGGGGTACCCGGAGCCATTTACAACCAGAACTAATGCACTTCTCCTCGATTCATGGCTGCAATATAACTGACTACTGAGAAAAAAAGGAAAAACACTGTAATATTACACCAATGTCCTATAACATGAAATCTTATATTACTGTTCACAAAGGAGAATGGATTTTAGAAGACACCAGCCACACAGCAAGCCATAAACTCACAGAGGATATTTATGGGGAGTTAAATATAACTGCATGCATTCAGATGTGGAAGATCCAAAGGTAATATAAACCTTATGAATAATGCAGAATTGCTTTGTGTTTTGTTTTATAGTGTGATGAACCCAATTTCTCTATAAACGATGAGCGATGGACCAGGGGACTGGGTTTGTTAACTAGTCTTTTTTTTGTTGGCTTTAATCATGTTGATCTGAGACACACTACGTTGGCACCGGTGCTGTCGATTATCTGCGCAGTGATTCTTGGGGGTCTCTTAGGCCCTGGTGAGGGGCGCCCTGCCTCCATGCATTAGTACAGAAGCCCCTGATCGCGTGGCGGTATGAAAATGGTTCTGACGTAAGCACATCTGCAGTTGCTCTGCGGCCTGAGCCCCAGGCATGGATTCTTCCCCAGTCTGTCATCGCCTCTGCCTTTAAAGGCATCACGCGTCCCCCCGCGGGAAATGGCTGCGCTTCCCACTGTAAACCACGCGATGCAACCAAAGATGGTGGAGCAGATACATGTTTTGAGCCTTGAACAGTCTTTACATGTATACTTGCATGAATATCCAAGCAACACGCAGAATGTTAAAGCAAAACAATGATCTTGAGCGCTAGCTGGAACACTAGCTAGTTAGTCTATATATTTGTTGGTTATATAAGAAATTCTGACAGGGCAAATTCAGTTATTCAATACAAGACACCATCTCAACATCAAATGTCCAACCTGTGTCATAGATACTGTATGTGTGAAGAAGCACCGCGTAAGACTATACCAGTGTCCCATAAAATAATTTTTCATCAAATTAACTTAGTGACACTATTGTCATGTTTGCATTTTATGAGATTATTTTCTTGACTACATATTACTAATTCGTTATTTAAGAAATATGACTGTGATTATAACAGCTGGACTAACGGTTGCAAAGTAAATCCAGTCAAAATAAATCCAGATGATTCTCAGTCAAACCGGAATGATTTCACTGTGTAATCGGTGCTGCCTCTTCCTCTGATGCAGCACAACAACCAAGTCTGAGTGTGACTGACACCTGGGAATATGCAGAGAGTGGTCACAGTGTAGACATACCATCTGTTCAGCGCACTGTGGTAACCTATGTGAAAAAGCAGTACACTTGGGCATGCTCGATGTATAATTTATAATCTTTAATTAGGTAATTAGGCTTCAACTATTCTCGAATACACCATAGTATACTTTCTTTTCACATACTGTAGGAACGCGCTGCTCGCTGGGCCTGTTACGATGGTTGAGTCTCCAGTTGGCTCCTATGTGCACCGCTGTACAGCCAAGCTTCAGCATCCTGCTGACATCACTTCCCGGGCCCTGCTGTCTGCCTAGCTTTAACGGCTCTTTGAGGATCACTGCCATATCGAGCGGAGTGACAATCACACGGAAGGGTGGGGGATGGGAGGGTGCGATTATCGCCAGTCGACATCTTCCTTTTAAAGAAGGGAAAAGTAAACCGAAGACCATCCTCGCAACTTCAAAACTTGCAAAGCCATTGTATCTTATGTGTATGTTTCACACAAACAATGTTGCTTTCAGAGGACATTCCAGTTATACGTGATGATGCCATTTCTTTTTTTTAACATTTTTCTTTGTTTACTGAAGTAGAAAACTCTCACACCATAGACCGTAGCCTCTGTCTATCAGGAGGACACTATTTGGCAGATGCCTGCCCCCGTCGATAAAGCGAGGTGCAACTATTTTCATAGCTCTGTCGGTGAGGTCATTAGCCACGCAGAAAAAAAATCTATGACCCTCGGGCTGAAGAACAGCTTTGAATTTCCAACGACGTATCGATTTGGATCCTTCACTCAATTAGTTTCGCGAGGGGGGCCTTTTCTACCTGGGAGCCATCAGCCATGGAAACGGCCAAATTAAGAACAATGCACTTATAATTTATGCATGAGCTACTGTTGTGCTGCCGATGCCATCCCCCTCAATTAACGCTATGAGCTCAGAGACTGATAGTGTTTGGTGTGTGTGTGTGTGTGTGTGTGAGAGAGAGAGAGATAAATAGATAGATAGATAGATAGATAGATAGATAGATAGATAGATAGATAGATAGATAGATAGATAGATAGATAGATAGATAGATAGATAGATAGATAGATAGATAGATAGATAGATACTCACAGCCAGCAGTATCTGGAGGGAGGAGTGCATCACCTCCAGGTACTGAAACTCCACCATGCAGCCTGTGACAGATATGTAGGCGTGGTCTTCCAGGCCTCGGGTGGTGGGGGGCGGGACCTCCCTCCTCACACAGCCCGGGCCGTGCTCCCGCCACCAGGAGCGGTGCATGGAGATGTTGAACGTCATGTAGTCCGTGTCCTGTAGGGCCAAAGGGGGAGCATGTGAGCAGGAGGCAGGAGGGAACCACGTTCGTTTGACTTTACAGCGCAGCGCTGAAAAGCACGCTGCGCACGCTGCACACGGCGTCTCATTTTTCTGTAAAGAAGGACACGGGATACCTGCCACGCCTTTTTTTATTGGCTCAGCGCAAACTCATGATAATGAATCAATTCATATAAAATAAATGAATAGCCCTCAAAACGCAGGCACTCGTCTGCAGAGATCCATAAATCAATATCACGCCGGGAATGGGAGATATGACGGCATTTGTTGGTATCGTGCAATTATTTTTGAAGACCTCAAGGGGGAAGCATCTGGCATTACTTTAGAAGATACATTGGATTCGACGCATAGGCAGGACTGACCTCACTTTTATTAGCAGCATATTACACTCAGACTTTATATTAAACCCGAAAAGAGCTATTAATTTCCATTAAATGGCAATTAAACTAGCCCAAATTTAATGGATCCTGTTTTAGCTTGAGGCTACGGCGAGGGAGGAATGTGTGCTGCTGTTAGTGGCCAAGAAAGTCCTAAGTGACCTCTGTGTCCCTGCTTCCTGTCGTCAACGCTGCACAGATACCAGTGTCCTACATCCAACTATCCAGAGATGCCCCAGTTCTGACCCCCAGTGTATGCATATTCGGTCATGGAATATTTTAGTATTGCCTGCCAAGCAAGAGGATAATAAAAAAAATTAAAAGACAGCACCATTATTTGAAAAATGGTGACTCTGAATTGAAAGCATTGACAGTTTATGAGGACACCATCTGTTTTGCTAAATAGACATGTATTCGGTATTACTGGCCTGACAACCTTAACTTTAATGCCTCCCATGAGTGTAGGGAATTTGCCGTAAGCCGCCTACCACCACAGACATAGGAATCGAGTCACATCCAGGCTGTCTTGTTAAGAAGTGACAGAAAAATTCAGCAGCGCTCTGTGTTAAATGTTAAAAAATCTTCCCACTGGTATAGGCCACTGCTGAACAAAAGACCCCCCTTTCAGACTTATCAAGCCCCCGATCTAAAAACCGCCAATGGTCTTTCATGTTGGCAGTGAAGGCCATATAATGTTATACTTCATGACAGTTCTATGCTGATAGCTTGCAAAAAAAAAAAAGAAAAAAATGAGAAAAGTCTGTAAATTCTTCCCTCTGCTTGTCTGATGAAAGACAGTGCACATTTTCAGCTCTGCTCTGACCCCGGGGCCACGCTTCTGCCTTTGAAGCCAATGAGGGGCCTTTGGGTGAAATGTCAGTGTGGCCCCGCCTGTCAGGGGGACGAGGGGTCCGGAGGTTGGGGGAGGCCGGGGGGGGGGGGGGTGCCGTGAGGGCGTGATTGATGGGCGTGGACGCCGCTGGTTGGAGGGGCCATAGCCTGGCATCGGGACTCTAGAGATAATAGCTTTTGTCCAGCCGCCACTGACTCCTCTCTCCCATATGCCAGCCCCTGACACCTCTGGCATGAAGGCCTCTTTCAAGGGCCGCTGTCACTAATGTCACAGGCTAATGTATGCAAGCTCCCGTTCCCCTTTGCTGGCCCTGCGATGGACGAGGAAGACTTCCACACAAAAGCTGTGAAATTAGGGACAGACGTAATGGATCTAATAGATTGTTTGTATTATTCAATGCGGACGCGGAAGCCGTGACTAATTCCCATTACCATTAAACCTGCTCTACAACAGCATGAATCACAGTGAAGCCATGAATTCAGAAATGTGCGCAAATCAACAGTTCTCATCTTCAGTCAATAAATAAATCAATCAGTCAAAATGTATTTGCCATAGAGCATTTTACAATTGAAATGGTCACAAAGTGTGATTTTTATTATTTAGATTTTTATACAATTATAAAAACTAGAAAATGATTCCTTGAGGAAAGACTGGATGAGACCACTGCTGGGAAATGGTGTCCAATGAACAACAAAAGGGTTTTACACATGCTTGAAATGTCACAACAATTTGTAGTTCTGGTCCACAATTTTACTGCATGCAGTAATATTTCTAATATATATATAATATACCCATATATATTACAAATATTACTGTATACGGATATGAAGCAGTTGTGTTGCTGATATTAGTTCACATGAGTGTATTTTTTTTTTCAAGCAAATTATTGTAATCAGTGACTTGTATTTACCTGGACTGGGGACAGGATGCTATTTAGCTATTTGAAAACATTTTCTTCGCTATACATGTCAACGAGATACATACATACACAGAGCACACAGAACCACACATGTAGCAAAGTGCCGTCCTAAAAAACAGAAAGCCAGCATACAATTAAATGGTTAGTGAATGCATTAAACAATGAAAGTGATAAATGTGCACATTTACAGATGCCACCAAGGAGGCAATTAAATGCAAAATACAAAGTGACTGTACAACGTGCCATTAACATAATGAGCCATTTCTGGAATACATTAGCATAACCCAGAGTTTTACTGTTAAGATCACAGGAAGAAAGTAATTAAATGCAAATTATGTGGATATGTAATACTGACACTCATTTCCAAAGTTGGTATGTAATTCCTAAATTAAATTTATCTCATATATATATATGATCCAAAATTGCATATAATGTATATAAAATGTTTTATGTCTGCCTAAAATATAGATAAAAATTTTTTTTAAAACACAAGCTAGAACTTGCAGGCAACTGCAAAAGATTAAAAGCGTGTAGATGACTTTGAACTATTGTGTATCCAGATGCAATATTTTGGAACTGCAAAAATAATTGCATTTTTTTTTTCCACAGACAACAACGTACTTTACCATATTGTATGTGGCTGTGTTTGTCAAAGAATGCACAGCCATAACCATCAGGCTGAGCACATCTGCGGCTTACGCTTGATGAACATGTCAAATGTGGTGTAAATGAGTGAGCACTGCCATAACTTACTAACATTGAGAAACACATTTGCCAGCCAAGCCACCACATTACACAGAAAAATGCATAATGAAGAATAAATGTGCCAGATACGAATCGGATGAGTGAGATTTCGGAGGGAAAAAATCTGTTTTATGACCGTATTGGGTCACAGACGGTAAGAATCGCATACCTGGGGAGCAATGTGGACACACAACGGGACAACTCTGGTATGCATAGCACTCAAAAATAACTCAAAACAAACAATGAGTACTGGGTCATACAATGCGATGGGGGGAAATCTCCAAACCATCTAATCAGTGGAAACTCGCTTCCAGAGATGCTACAGTTTGTTCGTGAACCAATCGAAGCTCTTTTTTGTCTCAAATACGCTCCGCACGGTTGCCAACAACCAATCAGAAATGCCAGCTGTTCCTTAACAGTTTTTGCGCCAATTGTAACTCCCACTGAGCTTGCTGCTCTTGTTTGAGGCCGGCAACATAGCTGCTGCCCACTGGAGCAAAAACAGATTCCATTGTTATGGCAAAATAACTTTTATTCATAATGCTATGAAAAGAGCCCCTGTACATCGTTCACTGATGTGGTAATTTTGTTTGTAAAGCTGTTGTCACCGTTCCTCTCCAGCTGATCGTGTCTTGTCCTGTTCATGGCTCTAACCAGATAGCTTTTTGTGTTTGGCTACAAATCACACGGGCCGTTATACGGATCTGGTTTGATGATGACACCTAATTAATATTTGTAATCGCCGGTTCTGAAAGGCACTTTCAGCATTTGATATTTTCCTTGGCTAGCTAATTGCTTTGGGTAGGTTGTTGCCAGCCTTCTGGCTAGTTGCATCACTCTCATTAATGAAGGTCCAAGTCAACTGTTTATAAGGGCTTATAAAATGTTTTTTTTCTTTTTTGATACAAAAGTAAACCCCACTTATTTCCACTGAGGTGATGTATCAGTAGCCAGCATCAACGTTAACTGACTACTCATACATTCTATGCATTTTATTTGAATTTTGTTCCATTTTATTAGGTGGGTGTATATGTGAAAGCATTCTCAGATGGCCTGCAGTTGTTTCCATATCATTATATTAAACTGGCCCAGTGTGGGAAACTGCAAACTCTGATCAACAGTAATAAAACATATTACACACATATAATAATAATAATAATAATAATAATAATGCATGGCATTTGTATAGCGCCTTTCTAGATACTCAAAGCGCTTTACAATGATGAGGGGGAAACTCGCCTCTACCACCACCAATGTGTAGCACCCACCTGGGTGATGCAACGGCAGCCATTTTGCGCCAGTATGCTCACCACACATCAGCTGAGGTGGAGAGGGAGAGAATAATTTTTTTAGCCAATTAAACTGGGGGATGATTAGGTGGCAGATTGAATGAGCCTGGGTTGGGAGTTTAGCCAGGACACCGGGGAAACCCCTACTCTTTACGATAAGTGTCATGGGATCTTTAATGACCACAGTGAGTCAGGACCTCGGTTTAACGTCTCATCCGAAAGACGGAAATATCTAAACATTATGGACAATGGCTCGTTTTGTGAGCATGTTTGAAGGGCTGAACGTGGCCAGGCACAGAGAGCCAGAACACACAGTTAGCACACATACAGTCTGAGGAACGTGTCCAGTCTCAGATGGATGGGTGACTAGTGTGAAACGTTTCTGATGTGTGTGGAAAAACACATTTGCCTGCCATGTTGGTCTTGGCCGGGGAACTCGGCTTTGAGGCGTTTCCTGTACATTGATGGAATATGACTGAGAAGCGCGCCGGGTTTTAATACTGTCAAGAGATCCATGAGGGAGAAAAAAACTGGAATCAAGTGAGAAGAAACAGGACTGAGGCTGAACGGCTCATTCTGTGGAGCCATGTTTAAGCGCAACTCTAATTCCAGTCACTCATTACACAGTTCTGATTATCTTATAATGTGTTTGTGTTAATAAAGCTTTATGATCTGTCGAAGGAGAGTAAAACTGTGACTGCGTATAACTGTGAACGTGCTCGTAGATAGGAATGAAAATGAACACCATAAAAAATCTTGGATGACAAACGCAATCATTATTCTGCATGAGGCAAAAATTGCAAACAAATATTTGACTGATCTTTTTATTAATGTATTTTAATTTTCGCAAGCAAACACCAACGCTAAATAAAATACTTACAGTAACAAGTCATTATGTAATTCAATTTAATTTTGTTGGATAACAGTTTTAAAATGAATTTCAGGCTTCATTTATAATTGCTATATAATGGAGTGGTATCTTGCCAGACTATGAGTACTTATAAAATGTGATACTGAAAGAAATGGTGCACTTTTTCAATAAAACCACCAATGAGTAATTGATTGTGTGGGCCATGGAGAGTGCATATCAGGAGATCTATTCATCTACCTGAAACTGTGCAATTAACGGCGGAAAAGATCTGCCTGGTCTTAATCTGCAGCAACTCGTGGCCTATTGAAGGGAAGAAATGTTTCCATCAATCTATCTTTTTTCTGTCTCTCGCCCTGCCTCTCCCTCTCTCTCTCTCCTTTCAAAAGCAGCCTCTGCAAGACATGCAGTCATTCTCAGGTCAATCCACACAGAAACTTCTGCAAGGCTGGTGTCTCAATGCAATCAGCTTTCGTATCCTCAGTAATAGCCAGGCTCTCAAACTGAATTATATCTATCATTTCAGGCCCCACATGCCATATACCATAAGGCAAAGTTTTTCATTAAAGTTCCATTTTGCCTGATTATTTTACCCACTATTCATATTATTTTTGCCCCACATATTTAATCTACTTAACTAAAGACACCACTCACAATAAACATGGAGATTTTTCAGAAGTAAAAAATATGGCCATACAATAGAACTAACAAAAGGGATCAAGCATATCACTCAAATATACTGTATGTGGTGCTCTTTTCAAGTCCAGTCATTAGTCATGAATTCAATACCTTAGCAGAAACCAAATTTCTAGGATATAATGGGTTACCTTGACCCCTTTGTAAGCAACATTATAGAAGCATTCTGCATCTCCTTCATGAAATTTATCACAAACTTTCAAATCTGGCTTCAGCTTGGCAATAATTATAGCATGCCTCAGTAAACAGGTGTGCTGTATAGATCTGACATAATTGGCATGCAAATGTACTTGTATACATGAGATATTTTCCTGGTGTTTTCCTTATGACAATTGCTTGTTCCTTATAAGAGTTATCTGCATCAAGGAAGTGAATTAATGAATGACCTGTCAAAAACGAATCTGTTTCCTTTCCAGAAGTGACAAGAACTTTAAATTGGGGTTAATTTGCCTGCCATAAACTGGGCAAGCCGCATGAGAGTGATGAGGTATGGAATTACAACTCTCTAAAGTAAGATTCTATTCACCTTTATTCACCTTCCATAACTGAGAGATGTTATATTTGATGCCAGTTGGACACCCTGTGTTTGTTAAAACATCTTTGAGTTTGAGAAAAGCAGTGCCACTTTGCGGTTTTCCGTAATTAATGTCACCTGAAACCTGATGCAAAAATAAATACAATACTTCAATACGTTATTGTACACAGTACATTATGTGCATATATTCATTATTTGAAGACCTGGTATCTGCCTATGGTATGTGGGTGGCTTTCTTTTTTAACTAGATTTTTTTTCTTTTTCAATTTGTACATAATACATATTAAGAACAAAAACACAAGTAAAAACAAACAATACAAAGTGCACATTAAGGAAAATAAAATAAAAAGATGTGTAGATCACTCTTCTTGCCAAAAGGTCTGTATGGGGCTGCACAATATCAGTTAAATCTTCTGTAATATTCTCTGAATGTTCTCTGTAATATACTATAGTATAATAAATATTATCAAAAGGTGTGTGACAGGAGCTATGGTTTAACAAATGATACAGATCAGGGAAAACAGCATTCTTAAGATCTATCTACAATGTTAGATTTAGAAACAACATTTATGGAATGGTTAGAAACAGAAGCCATGTGCTTCCCAGAATCAAATCCATACTAAACTCCACATAGCTCAGTATTCCAATGGAAAGGGTGCCACAGCTACACTGGCCATTCTAAGGGATACAAACGGGAAGTTTTGGAGCACTGCATCCTACAATAACATAAGAGGAGGACCTATCGCCCATGAAATAACCCAAATTCATGCATAGCATACTTTGATTGTGTGAAAATTGGCACATTTTTATTTCATCTGTGAGTTAATCCAAGGCAAAAAACAAGTGAGGAAAATGAAATGATGTAAAGGTTTTGTCACTGGCCATAATTTGACGTTTCATCTCGGATAAAACATTAAAGTAACTGCGGATGACATGGACATGATAATTGCTGACTTTATGACACGACATAGATGCACACGAATTTTGTGTGATTCTAGACCCAAGGTATCAGACTCCATAGATGAATAAAAAGTCTGTCAAAAAAAAATTGTTATGCAAATGTACGCACTTAGCTCATGATGACTCAATAAATTGTAAATTGATGTAGAAAAACATGATGTCAATCACTTTAAAATGAAAATTTATTTTTAAGAGTGCCCAGGTGAAAATGTAGTATACTTTAGTATAATAAAAATATAATTTAAGTATACAAAGGTTATTACAAGTATACTTTTCCTTTCTGTACGTAATTTGAAGTATGTTTAAAATGTACTCTTAAAAAGTGTACTTTAAGTATAGTCTCAAACACACCGTAATACTTTTAAAGTTTGTTTCAAACGCACTGGTGACAAAATGAAATTGTAATGCAAGTGTATTTAAGATACCAACAAATCATACTTTTTGTTAGTGCACTTAAATATACTTAAGTACACTAAAATAGTCCCATTTTAACATACAGACATAGTGCACTTAAGTATACTAAAAATAGGATTCATTAAACAAATAGCAGTGCTGTAAAACAGCTGACTTTAGCCCTCATATTATCTCCGGGGGCAATTTGACCCGATTCAATGTTTGACATCTCTTAAAAACCAGCTGCAAAAATCATAGTGCCATGTTTTCAAAAGTTCTGTACCAACTTTGTATACAATGGGGTCATTTGCGGGGTAGCTGTATAAAATGTAAGAAAATATACAACTTTTTTTTTTTTTTATCTTAGATTTTTTTGTGGGTGATTCTGGTGGCACTTTCCAATAAAGGTTTTAAACTTCAAAACTTTCTCTTACCTCAGGCTCTAAAATGAGATTTTTCATCTTAGATTTTTAATATTTCACGATAAAAGGCTAGTCAATTGCGAGACCCACAAAAAGTGAAACAGAAAGGGTCAAACATTTTCTATTACAATAGTTTTATGTCAGTTTAAACTTTTGGGGTCAATTTGACCCCACACATAAAAGGTGTCATAAAATGTCAAGATAATACGAGGGTTAAGTAAGCCTGAATTTGTAAAACAAACTTTAATTCTCTATGAGTGAGTTTCCACTCCACGAATGACGTAGCTACCTGTTCTGTAAAGTCAACATAGCTGTTCATGCCAGCTGCGCACGCTCTTATTTGCCCTGCAGATCAGCAGGCAGAACTCTTAGTGAACTTCGCTTTGTGCCACCCACAGACAGAGACAGCAAGCGGCTGCCACCGCAGGGGGAGAGCGTGTCTTCGTCCACACATCTGTTTGTTAATGCAGCGAATCAGAGAGGTTTCCAGACGACTCGGTGGGATTAGAGGGCCCAGCATCCATCACGCCGCGGATCATGCCGATGCTCCGACAGATGGCGAAGCGGGGGAGCCAGACCGCCGTAATTGATGAAGTGGAATCGGGCGGCGGGGAGCCTGCCTCGGCGCTCCCCGCCGCCGTTTCAACCGGCCTGGCACAGCTTTGTTTATCCTAGCAGCTCTCTCGCTCCCACCGATTCCACGCCACACGAGGACCCGCGCAGCGCCCGGGCTCGCTCGCGCGCGCCGGGTACAGGGCGCTGTACGACGGGCGTACACTGTCAGCTTGTCAGGACAAGGCTGATCCGTGTAACGGGGAGAAACAAAGAGATTGCCTCCGTCGCCGCAGAGCGTGTCTATTAAGCCCTCTGTTCACAGAGTGTGGCACTCACTCAGGAATAAAAGAGCAAGTTCACCAGGGCCAGAGGAAACAGTCAAAATGGGCTGCGTAAAATCTGTTTAGCGTGGAACTTTAAAAGTAAAACTCACTTATAATTCATGGACCCCCGTTGTGTGCGTAATGGCAGCGCATTACAGGAAGCAATGCACACACCTGATCATTTTCATCACATAACACCACACTTATGGATTTATTTCAAGGACACTCGTAGATTTCATTGCCAAAAAAAAAAATGTGATTTCTCTATTCATAGCCAAATGAATAGCAGCAAATCCAGTATTGGTGCTTGATTGATAGTCAAGATTTTTCTCTGAAGTCTCAGAAGTACCTGATCACCCCGTCTGGTCTGTGTCCTTTCAACTGCTTCACACATTTCTATTAATTTACCAGAAACACCTAGATGTGTACCAGCATGCACTATTACCATTGCATTTCAAATTGTGTCTCTCACAGTATTTTTGAAAAACAGAATATTTCATTAATGGTATTAATGTTTTCTTTATGATTTTTTGAAGCAGTTAGTCTAGAAGAATGAATACCAGTAAAGTCCTCCCTTTACCTGGGAGTCAGGTGTCAAGGCAGTCTGGGCAATCAGTAGTACCAATTGTTCAGTAAATTACCTGGGAGAAAATAAAACCAGGGCCGGATTTGGATTTGGTGGTCAGATTTGAGTATCCATGCTATTTGGAATGCACAAGGAAATGCTATATTCTGTAGGAAAGTTCTATGATTGAATGTGAAGGTTGTAGAGGGATAATGTAGTGTATAATGAACATACAATTTAAATAATGCAAAATAAGATGATGATTCATTTATTGTAAATATCATACACCAATCCTATTTAGAATTTTTTGGAAAACAGGACATATTGTGTGGGCATACAGTGGTGGCCAAATGTTTGACGGCACTACCAAGATTTGTTTGTTTTCATCACTCATCAAAAACTAACTGAATAAATATATGAAAATATATGAATATATGAACTGAATGAATGTTTTTATTCAGTTCATATATCTGAAGCAAGATCACAATTATTTTTTACTAAAACAAGTCAAAACATTTTGCTAATATTAACAGTAAGTCAAAATTTCAGAATATGTGTTATTTCCACTATTTACAGCTTGTATTCTGTCTGTCATTGATGCTACATGCATGATTTGAGAACCCACATTATTCTGGCAATCTTCCAGTGGTTGTCCTGTGATGTTACCATATGTTTTGTCTTTTCCCTTTTCAAATGTTCCTATAGCTGGTGAACGGTGATAGGGTCTGGTGATTGTGGAGGGAAAGCGGTACTCTTCCATTAGCCCCCGTATTATCTTGACATTTTACGACGCCTTTTATGTTTGGGGTCAAATTGACCCCAAAAGTTTAAACAAACACAAAATTATTGTAAAAGAAACATTTTGCCACTTTTTGTTTCACCTGTTATGTGTCTCCCAATTGACTAGCCTTTGATCCATAAATATTAAAAATCTGTGATGAAACATCTCATTTTAGAGCCTGAGGCAAGTGAAAGTTTGTGAACATATGTAGCCTATGGAATAGTGCCACCTGAATCACCACAAAACAATCTGAGATAAAAAATAAAAAAGGTTGTATATTTTCTTACATTTTATACAGCTAGCCCCCAAAACAACTTTGTATACAAAGTTGGTGCGGGACTTTTGAAAACATCGGGTTATGTTTATTGCATGTTTACTATTTAATCCCAAGAAAATAGGAAAAGCCACATAGTGTCAAGTTGGAAAAATAAGGTTAACTGATTTTTAAGAGATGTCAAAAAGTGAATCGGGTCGGACTGATCCTGAAGATAACACGAGGCTGCATGCCCGTGTGCACATGTGCGTTTTAGCTTTGATAGACCATATTTTAAGATACAATGTGCTTTGATCACAGCACAGAGAAGAGTGCACATCAGTGCTGTGTTGTTCTTCTATCTGTGGCAGCTGTAGAAACAGACAGTGCTCTTATTGTAGCGTAGTATTAAAAAGGAAAACAAAATTCATCCGTATTTCAGACCAGGAGGGTTAAGATAATAAAATACAACAGCTTTGTTTACTCAGTCTTAATCTAATTGTATGCTCGGCAGCGATTGAGATGAGAGAATGACAACAGTTTGTCTGTTGTCTGCTCGGATCACAACAGAGGCAGTGCTGCTTTACTTACTTTCATTAGACGTGATTTTCAGTAATTTGGGCTGGGATACTTAGAGTGCAGATAACAAGTAATTTGCGCAATGGACGACGATGATGTGGAAACAAAATTGCCTCACTATGGGTATATTTCAGTTGTCAGACCAATGAATGCTAGTGCCAGAAAATGTACGCCTTAAATTTACGTATATCTTATTATGAACAACAGCTAGATCGTCTGTGGGTATTTATTTAAAATAAGGCTAAAGGTCATTAGTAATTCTCACTCATTAATCACGATTATTAGCATTATTATTATTAGCACATTTTGGTAGCAATTTGACGATAGTTATGTGTGTGTGTGTCCATGCATGCGACTGTATGTGTATGGGTGAATACATGCTTTTGTTTGCAGTTTGTTCCTGAAAAACACTTTTATTCTCCTCCCTTACGCACAGGATATCTCACCCCTCTTCTCTCTTTTTCCCGTTCAACACTGACAGATAAATCATGCTCAAACAGACACCATGCATCTCCCTGGGCCTACTGGCCCATTTCCTACTCTCTCCAAAATCTCTGTCCTCTCAACCAAAAATCTCAGCCCCTGTTCAACATGTTAAGTCGTGTCTTACAAAGTGGCGTTCCATAGCTCTCTCTCTCTCGTCTCTCTCTCTCGTCTCTCTCTCTCACTGTCTCTCACTCCACTCTTCAGGAACCAGATTCCCAAAAAAGGCACCTATGCTATCCTCACTTTCTAGATCTATCTCCAAACCTATTTTGATCCTTAATTTCCATTTGTGATATCTGTGTGTGTGTGTGTGTGTGTGTGTGTGTGTGTGTGTGTGTTTGCTCCCTTAATGAGTATTCTAACTCTTATAAACCATATATATCATATGCATATAATCCCTCCATCCCCCTACAAATAATGATATGAAAACTGACAATGTGTGATTCTGTACAGCCAAACTGAAAATGCACATGGATAAAGAGCTTTGAATAAATGCTCTTTTGCATGTGAAAAAGCTAGCTGTGGGTATTCAATCTGGGCAGACTGCATTTCCACAGAGTTAATTAGTTTTTGGGAAAAGGCCTACCTCTAATCCCATTCTCCAATCAGAGTGTGCTGCGGAGTGCTCCACAGGACTGGATGCCGCCTGGCAACCGGAGCTTTATTAGCCAGGTGAGTGGATTAGAGTCTGTTTGACTGTTTTCTTGGAACAACACATCCTCCTCCTATTAGGGCAGCCTTTCAGTGAAAATAGGTTTTTGCAGGATCCTTAACCTGAATTACTTCAATAAAATATCCAGCTGTATAAATGGATAACACTTCAAACACAAGCTGTGTAAAAGCTGCTCTGGTTAAAGGAGTCTGTCAAGCTAATAAACAATGTAAGGCAACATAACACTCTGTTAAAATGCATATCTGCACAGGGCAGAACCCAAGAGATCAAAGGTCAGCCCGGGCATTCGTCTTCTTTTACGACTGCGCACTCTCTTATGCAACGGCTGGTTTCCCGTGCCAAAGCGTCTGTGTTATTCGCAAAATACTGGGCGAGCCTTGCTTCCAGTGAACTGCGTTCCATTTGAGCAGAACTGCATCCCTCCAAACATTCGGTTGCAAATTGCTTTTTGCTGATTTGCATTCAAATTGTGGGGGGAAAAGGGGGATGAGTTTCCATGAAACCTGTCCAAAAACAGAGACAGTAATAAGTAAGCAGCTTTCCTCAGCTTCGGGCTGAAGGAACTGGGCGGGAATTCAAGCCAATATCTGTAAACACAAATAAATCCATAGCCTACTGTATTTACCCAAATGCAACTGAACACTGTGGTTGTGGCACTGGCATTACACCTCTTTTATTTCAGCAATAATTGCCTTACACTGCTTTCATTATACAACACAGATGGTTTATTTGGCCACAGTTTATTTGGCTCATGGAAAAATATCCCTTTGGGTGAAGCTCTCTCATGTCACTATAATGCCCCACGGATTTTGAAGGTTGAGACGCTTTTCTATTTTATTTTTTACAATAAATTTCTTTTTCCAAACAGCTAGTTCTGTGGAGGTCAATGGGAGTCCCTCCAGCTCAAGTAGCTTCATCTGCATCATCAGAAAGCAAACTTGACACTTACAGGTTTATGGAAAAGCATTACGGTTTCTCTGAAAAAAACAAGCACAGATAGGGAATATCACCATTACCTCCAGAATGGGATTGGCTCTTTGCTACTTTCAGGCCTCTGAATTACATTCACAGCCCTTCCTCCTGTCATTCCTCTGGAGAAATCAAAGTTAAGCAAATGAGCTGACCAGAGTAACCGGACTCTTTAGTACTGTTTACAGGCATGACCCAACATATTTATACTGTACCGCTTACTTAATAAACAATTTTGGTCAGGTGTCTGTTCACCAGCCTGAGGTGAGTAAGAGAGAGGTCTTGTCCAGGTTTAAAAACAATAAATTGAAAATCCTGCATTAGGTATGGAGATTATATATATGTATATATATATATATATATATATATATATATATATATATATATATATATATATATATATACAGTACCAGTCAAAAGTTTGGACACACCTACTCATAGAAGGTTTTTTCAGTTATTTTTACTGTTTTCCACATTTTGGAATAGTAAAGACATCAAAACTATGCAAATTAAATTATGCAAAAACCAAAAAAGGGTTAAACAAATAAAAAAAAGTATTATATTTTAGATTCTTCAAAGTAGCCACCCTTTGCCTTGATAACGGCTTTGCACATTCTTGCCATTCTCTCAAACAACTTCTGTGGTAAACAAGTATTCCACAGGTAAAAAGGTGATGCCATCATGACTGTATTAAAGGATATCAAAAGACTCCTGATATCGTAGGTGTGTCCAAACTTTTGACTGGTACTGTATAATGAACAATATACAAATAAATGGAATAAGCCTACTCAGAATACACCCACTTAGGCTGTGTATATAGTTAAATGCAAAAGTATTTGGACAATGACACAATTATTATTATTTTGGCTCAGTACTACGGCACATTGGATTTGAAATAAAACAACAAATATGAGGTTAAAGTGCAGACTGTCAGGGTATTCCATATAGGGTGATCCATGTAGGAATTTCAGGCCTTTTTCATACATTACATTACCCCCCCAAGCGACCCATAGACATCACCAGATGCTGGGTATCTTCCCTGGTGATGCTCTGTCAGGCCTGTATTGCAGCCATCTTCTATTCCTGTTTATTTCTATTTTTAAGTATTTATGGGGTGCTTTGCCTTCAGTGTAATCTTCAGCAAATGAAACGCATGTTCAATTTGATTCAGGATGGGTGACTGACTCTGCCAGTCCAAAACATACCACTTAAAATAAATAAATAAATAAATGAGGGCTATTAACATCAATAACATATGAAGATGAATTGTTCTGCTGCATCGCCATGGCAATACACAAAGAGAACCCTAGATGAATTAGGATATGCCACTGTGGACTGTGTGGAGTGGGGGTATTTAAGTTGAGTGACACCATGCAATTAAGGGTTACATGCCCACTGCGCTATTATTCTCAAATAGCTAGAAGTGCAAAGTTCAGTATATTCATGGAAAACCTCACTGGAAATGTAAAAGAACACTAAAACTTTCAGGTTCTACGGCTCGTTCTTGTCATAGGTGTTTGTCAGTGGTGTAGAAGTGCGTGTGCTCTAGAAAATGGGTATACTCTAATTTAGCAAATTGTGTATACATGCACCAGTGGGGAATAAGAAGTGCGTATACTCTATGCTCCCTAAGAAAGAAGCGGGTATACTGCATATACCCGTGTATACCCTCAACTACAGTACTGGTGCTTGTGGAGTGCAAGGACAGCTGGGCAGTTACTAGATGAGTTTAATTTTCAATTTTTTTTTTTTATTCATACAGATGTCTCCATATTAAAAATCTGGGAAACTGGATTCAAATTGTGGTTTTATTCACCAGCAGAGACAATTGATTGTCTTCTTAATATTTTTTTCAGGTTTTTAACCCAATTATAACCATTAACATGTAATAAACACCATCAACTATCATAACCTGTTCAGCAGATAAGGACAGGGTGGGCGTGTATCCTAGGTTTGGTTTGAGCATGTTGCTGACCCTTGTCATACAGAGGAAACATTGGCATTTTAAAGCCGTACTCATATGAAACTGTCATTATAAAGCCTTACTCATATGAAACTGACATATTGAAGAGCCATATTATGTCCACGTGCTGGCCAACAGGTTTCAGAATGGTGAGTTTATAATTTTTTGTATCACTGGGAAAGCAAGCCAATCTCGGCACAGGCAATTTCTATGTTTTTTGAAAAACAAATTTTTAAGTATTTTTGGGCAATTTGTGAATGCAAAAAAAAAAAAAAAAAACATTAAAACAACGCATCAGCAAAGAATTCACATATTTCAGTTCCCCGGACCATTAATGCTAATGAGCGTCGTGAACAAGTGCACAGAGCAAGTTGTCAAATAACTCTTGCCGTGCCCCTTTTAAAAGCAAGACTCAGATCTCTCCCATACTGCTTTGGCTGCGCTGCTCTTGTTTCGCTGCTTCTTGTTTAAAAAAAAATATTTTGCTGCTCACCCTCCACCACCCCAGCCTCCACCTGTTGTTTGGATCTGATTCTATGTACTTGGGGGGTTTTGGTGTACATCTCCTGTTTAGTAGGGGAGATGTGTCGTGCTCCCTGTTTGATAGGTAGTGCACGCTGCTGCGTGCACTAGAAGTACATAGAGCAGATCCATTCAGCGCCAAATCAAAATATTATATATTCATTCATATATTAAATAGGTGAGTTATCTTGACAGAAATAGGATAATCATACCTTTTCCATGGCAACAAAAGTGCTTTTTGTGTTTTGTTTTTTTCACTCGCAGGAAAAATTATCCGTATGTACTTTAAAATGTCACTCCTCCGCATATTTTTGTGCACTTCTTTAATAACATGTCTGCACAGTGTTTACACATTTTCACAGAGTTTTGTGGAACATTATTCTTTCCCATTCTGCTAGGACTGACGGTGCCTGCCATACTTCAGTGTAATCAATCGCTCAGCCTCCGCGCTCATTGGCTGCAGCAGACAAAACACTGGTAATCAGATGTGGCGTTAATGTAGGAGGCCTTCTCTCCAGCTGTAACGCTGGCCACAGCCTTCACGGGATAGATGGAAATTAACTGAGAGTAATACCCTGCTGTCACAGATATGATATAGCGAGAGACATTAGGGAGAGTGGCACAACACTTGCACTATATATTCATAACAGACCATTTTCTCTGAAATATGCAGATATCACCAAAAGCCAAGGCTTCCGAAACTCCTGTGCACAGCACTAAAATGATAAAATTTTAGAAACCTTAAAATGTGACTACAGCATTCTTCTGCAACATGTCAACATTCACTCACATCGATGTATGAATTAGTCCTTTTTCACAATGATTATAAACTACACGCAGATGGTAATGCAAAGAGGAAGATAAACATAGAAATAATCCACCAGAACATAACATTTACACGGAGTAATCCGCATGACAAAATGTGGTGTATTGGTGAGCTCTCTGCGAAGGACTGCCTCACAAACAGGAGATATCCAACCCTGCTCAAAAGCACTTGACCATAGAGCCTGCTATTTATTTCCCTGAAGAAAGATCAATTAGGTCCATCAAACGAAGATGAACGGCGTGGTTATGAAATCAATTACATTAATGAAGTCATGGCTCTATTTTAGCGAAGAATGGTAGGAGTTAAAATACTCCGGTTCCTACAGCGACTCTCTCCTACAAAGAATTGATGCGGTCAATCCCCCCACCACCCTTCTCCTCCCACCTCTCCAAAGACTGCTTGGTTTGAGTTGTGTGACTATTGCAGTAATTAAAAAGCCTCTCTCTCCTGGATAATTCAACGTGGTGGAATTCGTGGTGGCAAGTTCACCTAGTCAGCTATTTTTTATTTCAAAGTGAAGTTGTCAAATGTTGCATCCTGTGTTACATCCTGCACCTACAAACATTTTCTCAATTCCTTGATAGTAACGTGTTGTTACAGCCCACGCATATGAATCGCTATGAAGATGCAGGATCAAGACTGTTGTGCCCATTGTGTAAACTGAGAAAGACCTGTATTAGGAAGCTAACTGTTGAAATTACAGGGTGTGGGAGCATTACCGATCACGAGATATAAATCAGATCCATCCTTTGGTGACAGATTTTTGTGCTGTTGTCATCACACATGGGACTGCCAGGCTGCTGCACAGGGCTGTAATCACTTTTATCAAAATATTGACTCCATCAGCGATATATGGAAACAAGACAATGAGGAATCAGATCACGAGTGCAGAACCACAGTGTGAGCTTAATTATAATGGAATGCAATTATATATACGTAGAATATCTATGTATACATCATAATTAAGTCATGTGGTAGTGTGTGTGTGTGTGTGTGTGTGTGTGTGTGTGTGTTTATGGCTGAAAATGCAGTGTTTCATTACCCTTACCTCACGGTAAAAATTAGGCTCTTAAGGGATTAATTACAGACAAATTCTCCAAACAAATATAGCAAAACAGCTTCCGCAGCAGTGTGAAGAACCTTTTGATAAGTCACTAATTCCTTCCCTCACAATGAATCATCAAACCCAGTGCTGCATAATTCTCTGTGCCGAGAACAATGGCACCCGCACTGATGTTCTCACAGAGCAGGGAATCAAAAGATGATTGTAATACATAAATGGAACCAACCGCCTAAAAATAATGGATGCTTTTTTCATTTGTTACTTAGTGTTTACACACTTGGACAAAGCCAGGGACATGATTTTAACCAGAAGATATTTATAATATGAAGATTATTTTTTATTTGTACCCAGTTCTACACTGGTACCCTTCTCTAAGTGGTTCAGTCAGGAACTGTGCTTGCCAAGAGTGCAAGCTGGGCCCTACAGCCTAGTCCAGAGGTGGGAAATGAGGACTGTATCTGTAACTGGTTTTCACGCCAACGTCTGGACTTAATTATTTAATTAGCTACATTTCTTGATAAGCGCTTGAATGAATGACAGCGAAGACTGTTCTTGCGTCCCTAGATGAAACATTTTAACATGATCTAATCTACGAGTGAACCAGTGTTGGTGTATACAGCCAATTAGCTCATTTAGCCAGGGTAATTGGTGGAAACACAAATCTGCATACACCCTGGCCCTCCAGGACTGGAATTACCCACCCCTGGCCAAGACAGTGCAAACTTCCATGTCATTTCATGCTATAGCAGGGAATTGACAGTGTTGGGGCACAGCTGTCTTAATCCCACCAATAGAAGGGTGCCTTTAAGTAAGCTAGGATTCCTCAGGTGACTGATGCACTCATTAATTTCAGCGACAGCCCAGGTGCACACAGGTCACCTGGGGAGAGATATGCCCCTCCTTCAACTGGTGCTAGCTCTTTCTAGTATGGAAAATAGTCATTGATGTATGGATGAGTACACGCCCTTCGGCTGTAGTCCCTTTTGCAAACGTGAGTGACCGAGTGGCACATTGGTGTCCCAATTCCAAATTTGGGAGAAATTATTTAGTACTAAAAAGGGGGGGAGGGTTATACTTTTTTTTTTTTTTTTTTTTTTTGGGTCAGCACTTTGCTTGAAGTTTGGCAGAGTACATTTACTAGAACACCCAAAGTCAGTGAACACAGATATGATTTCAATAAACCTGTCATGTTTTAAACCAGTCCACATACACCGTGGTGGAGTCTGTGAGAAACTAAAGAGAGAGAGATAAATTTATTATTATTATTATTATTATTATTATTATGACTATATTATTGTTCATTATACTGTCGTTGTTCTTGTTGTTTGTAGTACTATACGCTTTAGCAATATTTGCTGTACTAAGTATTTCCTGGCAATAAAGCATTTTTGAATTTGGATTTGGATTAGGAGAGAGAGAGATAGAGAGAGAGAGAGAGAGAGAGAGAGAGAGCGAGAGAGAGAGAAAGAGAGAGAGAGAGAGCCTGAGGAGTCCTTCTCCTCTTCCTGAGGGCACCGTGATAGATGGCCCACCCGTGATCCACATCCGTCTCTCTCCACTGCCTCGCAGTGCTGGCAATGTTCCCACCTGGAGATGTATACGTCCAGGGAGCTGTGCGGATGACCTGCGGCTCCTACATTTGACCTTTGCACCGCCGCGCAGGGGAGAGGCAGCGCAGGCCAGAGAGCCGCTAGCCTGCTGCCAGCACACGGCCTCCTGCTCTCCACTGCCTGCCTGTACCCACCTCAAAGCATACTCAAGTCACATTCCAAGGCTCATTAATTCAGTACGAGCACTTCATTTCACATTGCTTCAATGATACATATTTAAGTTAAATATTCACTTTTTTTCATGATATTCTGTCAGTAAAAAAAAATAATATATCAATAAAACATGGATTTGAAGAGGCCAAAAGGGTATGTTCTTTACAAAATATTATTTCTCATAAATTCCTAGACTGATGGCAAAAACAGTAATAAAAACCTGCTTTGTAGTGGGCTACAGATGTAAACAGTGAACCTATCTGATATTTTAATATATTTTTTTATACAAATTATGAAGTGTATGCTTGGGATCTTCTGGACACATTCCTGATCTGAAAATCCATCATACAGTCCATGTATAGATACTGACATACAAATGCACACTAACACGCGCACACACACACACACACACACGCACGCACGCACGCACGCACGCACGCACGCACGCACGCACGAACGCACGCACGCACGCAGACACACACACACACACATGCACACACGCAGTTTTCGTTATTGGCTAGATATTTATGCATTCTATGTGGTTTCTGCATTCCCTACACAAATGCATTTTATGCCATTGTTTTGGAAAAATAATGATTCAAAGTTTAGAGTGAGAGTCAAAGTTTGATTTTAGGTTTCAATTCACACTAGGAGAGACACAAGCATACACCTGTCAAATAAGATGTATCATCTAGCATACACCTGTCAAATAAGATCTTCCTATCTGTTCTAATCATACTAAGATAAGGAAAAATAAATATTAGGACATACAGTATTATGAAAAGCTTTTTTTTTTTGTACATTGATACATATGATAACGTTCACTGCCTATAGAACTGGAATTTAATTATAATATCAACCAAAAATAGCTACAAATGTAAAAAGGCAAGTGTGTAATTCATAATATTTAAGCTATATTTAGGACGGGCATAATATAGGTTACCTGCTTTCCCTTAATCATGTTTGATCGCTGAGGAGCTGAGGGTGTGAGGCATGTGGGACTGCATGCAGGGGCCTTGTCTTCTTTGTGCATTATAGCTATTAGTGAGATCCAATGTCCTACCGTCAACTTTATATGCAGTCATAATTAAGGACACAATGGTTACAATATAGTGGAACGCTTCTACAAGTGGCGTGCTGTCATTCGTACACGTTATTCCCTGCCATTCATAATTGTGCTATTGTACCGCTTTCACATTTACATCTGAAAAGAACGCCTTGCTTTGCATGAAATAATAATAATAATAATAATAAAAAAGCATTGAAGTCAGCAAGAAGCACAATTCATATGACTTTCATTACACTGCAAAATGTCCTCACCAACCAGACAATATGGAAGGCGAACCGTCAATGCCGTGCAAATCAAAACAATCCCACACGTAGGAGACGTGCAGTGGAACTGCTCTCATTCAAATGCTAATCCTGGCCATTTAATTTTCTCTTTGATAAATGAAAAGAAGGAAAAAAAGGAGAGATAACTCAGTCTGGGAGCAATAGGCCTCAAATTTATCAATATGTTAAACAAGCAGAAGTGGCTACGCACAATGAAATCACCGTGCTGAAAGGTTACTTCCCGGAAGATGATTTAAAAACATGTACAATCAATTAAATACATAACTGTGCTTTCTAGTCTAGCCAATCTACGACCTTTGGACCTGGAAATGTGCTATATAATCAAAATATGCATCTTTGGCATCGGAAAAGGTGCTATACAAATAAAATATTTCAGTGTGTAAACGGGTGTGTAAACTGGTGAGGTTTATGCCCCGTTTCTCCCATGGGCAGCCAAAGCCTGCCAAGTTTCCTTTTGTTGCAGAGACAACAGTAGCCTGTTTTAAAAGACAACTGAAGTGTTTAACCTTGTTTTTAAGTAATTTAATCCTGCTTTTATTTATTTAGGATCCTTTCAGCATTTTAATTTGACTATTTAAGTATTACCCTCTTTAACTTTGTTTTTTCTTGGAACGGTTTTTTCTTTTTACTATATAATCTTTGTAACTCTTATGTTTCCTGTGAAGCACAGGACTACAAATAAATAGTTTGAAACATGCTACATACATAAAGTTTTATTATTATTATTATTATTATTATTATTATTATTATTAGAGCAAGTGACCAGGTTTTGAGGTCAGCTTACACTGAAAAGCTGAAAATGTTGCACAAAATATTGTTCCCCAAAAGCAGTGTTGTTCCCCACTGTCCCATTTGGCCTGTGTTAAGGAGAGGAACAGGCTCCTGTCTTTGTTCATTTGGGGAGTAAAAGGGGAGTACTGAGATCTGTGTTGTGGTCACAGATAAGATGGGTAAGTATCTTATCTCTCCGGTAATACCACCAGAAAGGAGATCTCCTGAAAACACCACCCATCTTATCATTTACAGGGGTCCTCTCACATGCAAACTGTATCTGCCCCCTACTGATAAAAAACATAAAACTGTTTCAGGGAAAAAGTTATTTTAAGTCCTTTTACACACCCTTCAGTACTGGCGTTGCAAGTTGAGATAAAAACTGAGGGTGTTTGGGGTTTTTTTTTTGTAAAGATGATAATAAACGTCAGCATACGGCTCTGCAAAGATGCAGTAACCGATGTGTCAGCATCAAACGAATAGCAGCCAGTGAAAGTGAGCCAAGTGAAAGTGATCATTGAGACCTGACTTCACTTACCTGTGTTATAATTGAAAATAACTTGGTTCATCCCATGGATACGTTGCCTTACAGGAGTTAACACAGGAGCGATTACGCTGCTTGTGAAGTTTTCAGTCTGGCTTCAGTCTCGCTCACATGACTGCTTTTACATTAAATTAACTGCGGCTCACTACGAGACAAAGGCTCAAGACACCCTCACAAATTCTGTCCTTGAGCACATCAGCTCAAGCACAGTCTGTGCTTCTCTCTCTCTCTCTCTCTCCCCTGCTTCTCCCTTTCTCCTTCCATTCCTCCATAACACACAGGAAAAAAAAAGACCGTAAAAAAACCTACCCAGACATTTATAAACTTATAAATCAGAGTAGACGACACAGAACAAATATGTTTACAGGTCTTTTGCAACTGGAATTTCCTTAAACGGTCAAAACACGCTGCCTCTGCTGTTTTATGTGTTTTTACGCATCTGGTTATTACCACTGAGTGATCCTGTTAGGTAACACTGCTATAGCTTTATAAAACCCTGCGCTGCTTTCTGATATAAAGAAAGACCAGAATAAAAGTAAACAGCTCGCAAATAAAATCAGTCATGTTCGGAAAGGAGATGCAGGTGACGCAATAGCTCTACTGATACCCTGATTACAGTTATTGGTATACATATTGGTATATATATTTAATTATTGGCTAAATTACGGTATATAAACCAAAAAAATAAGGTAAAAAGTAGCACAGGTAACAATCACATTTAAAGGATTCAAAGACTTTAAAAAAAAGTGAAAGTACAGTTCTAAAAAACCTTCATTCACTGTTTTTATACGCTGCCTGGCCAAAAAAAAAGTTGCGCACTGTAATATTTCATTGGACCACCTTTAGCTTTGATTACGGCGCGCATTCGTCGTGGCATTGTTTCGATAACCTTATGCAAGGTCACAACATTTATTTCCATCCAGAGTTGCATTCGTTTTTGGCTGAGATCTTGTATTGACGGCGAGAGAGTCGAACCACTTCGTAAAGTCTTCTCCAGCACATCCCAAAGACTTTCAATGGGGTTAAGGTCAGGACTCTGGTGGCCAATTCATGTGTGAAAATGATTCCTCATGCTCCCTGAACCACTCTTTCACAATTTGAGCCCGATGAATCTTGGCATTGTCGTCCTGGAATATGCCCATTGATGGGATAAGCTGGTCATTCAGTACATTCAGGTACTCAGCTGACTTCATTTTATTGCTGCATAATGTTGCTGAGCCTAGACCTGACCAATTGAAGCAACCCCAGATTATAACACTGCCTCCAGAGGCTTGTACAATGGGCACTATGCATGACGGGTGCAACGGCGACTTTTTTTTTTTGGCCAGGCAGTGTATCTTAGAGGTTCAACTGCACACACATGTATTCATTCTATAAATGTATATTTTAGGCAATTTGAAATGCATTAATAGACCAAACATGCACAGCACAGAATATTTACATTGACATTGATTTTGCACTACCCAACAAATATTTATCTGAACAGTCAGACTACGCAACTTCACGTAGGCGAAAAATGGTACATTTGCACAGGAAGAAATGAGCAATTCCACTCAAGCTCAGGTGCGGCCTGCGCTACCATTGCCACCAAAACAGGGCCACTGCATTTAAACACTGCGAGGTATTGGAAACTTCAACAGCACAAATGGCCTATGTATGTGGTAATGCTCGCAGTCAATTTTATAATGAAAAGAATAATCATAACCTAAACCAAACATTCTGAGCATTAACGCAGGGGATCTTGGGAATTGTAGGTTAACATTAGTTCAGAGACAGCAGGGAATAACTATTATCACTTCATACAGCTTTATAGTGGGCATCGATTCAATGTTGCTCTCTGTAAATTTAACTGAACAAAACATTGATGGCTTATATTCAGTTTATTAATTATGAACTGGCAGGGTGATTGACATACCATTTCGAAGTAGTGGTTTATTGCATGACCATTTAGATGCTTTTTCAAATACCATAATCCTGTATGGGGGTTGTTTTTCTTTAAAACAAGGACAACAAATGTATTCAGGAAACTTGCCTTTTTTTAAACTATACTTCACTGTTGGAATAATGAGCAAAAAGCACTGATGTGACAGCAAATCAACCCTGGATATGATTTCAAAATCATTGTGCACATCATCATCCATGATAAAATCATATTTTCAGATTTTTGAACGATTACAGACCTAACATGCTCAGGCTTATTTCCATAGTTTGAATTCATCATGCTCATGCTCATTTATGCTTGCATTTGGAAACAGAGGAGCCTTTTAAAAGAGATAAAAGTGACCCTCAACCCTATTCAATTACCTGAATTAATGTTGTGAATAATGCCCTAATGTTCCAAAGCTGATTCTCTTCCTCAGTTCTGTTGCATGGTCACATTCTTTTACTTTATTTATTTTACTTTAGGGGCATAATTATAATTGTCCAGCATTTGCGCGTATCCATACATTATAGTTTGTGTTACATTCATACATTTTGTTCTCTGTGCCTGAAACCAGGGCAGGCTTACTGCAGAAAAAAAAAAAAAACAGGCATTCACATATTCCGTATTTTATGACCATGAAAAAGCACAGATGTTTTGATGTCTGTTCACCAGGATTTATCGCACGCTGTGAGATGAGTATCAGCTGTTTAAAGATAGGCTATCTGGTTAAATATTTGGTGAATGGGTCACTCCTGTAGTGCCGATTTGCAAAATGTTGGCGGACTGACAACTGAAACCGATGGCAGTCTGATAATTACGCAATTACTTGTGAGTGACTTCCCTCAATGCTAAAAGAGTATTGATTGTACCCAATGTTGATGCCATTGAGAGGAAGGGGAAAAGCTAATGAAAACAGGTTGAGACCACACACACACACACACACACAGTATACATCCCCCATTTTGGGGGACCAAAAGTATTTTGTCTCTTGGCCAGCTGTTGTTGCATCATTTGTCCATGCACAAGAAAGCTACCGAAAGGTCTGGAGCTGATTCTAGGTGTAGAATTTGCATTTGGAGTCTGTTGCTGTTGTCTCTCAACATGAGGACCAAAGAAGTGTCAATGCCAGTAAAGCAGGCCATCATGTGGTGGAAAAATCTGAACAGTGGGTGTGTCAAAATCAACTGTTTGGTACATTGCAAATAAGCAAGAACACACTGGTGAGCTCAGCAATAACAAACAATCTGGCAGACCACGGAAGACCAGTGTAGTGGATGACCGAAGAATACTTTCAGTTGTGAAGAAAAATCCCTTTTCAACTGTTGAACAGACCAAGAACACTCTAGGATGTAGAGGCATAGACGTGTCAAAGACTAAAATAAAGAGAAGACTACACCAGCATAACCTCAGAGGGTTCACTCAACCACTGAAAAGCCTCAAGAACAGAACGGCCAGGTTTGCAAAAAAACAAAAAAACAAAAGAGGAAAGTGTGAAGAAAGGCAGTGCTCATGATCCAAAGCACCCAAAGTGCGTGCGTGCGTGCGTGCGTGCGTGCGTGTGTGTGCATAGCATTTGTATTCCTGTGAGCCCAACCGGTTCCTGACTAATGAGGGTCAGACTTTGTGTAACGTCCTGAAAGGTCCATTTCCTCTTTTTAAATGTAACTCACCCTCTTACTGTTTCACTCTGTGTGGGGGCAGTTAGGGCACAAGGGTGCAGTTTTGCCCCCAACTTCCTGGGATATAGAGATCTTCTGATTTCCTACAATTTGATCCGTTCCACTCCATTCCGTACGCTGATGATGATAAACCTGCTCCCCAGACAGTAGGCACAATCAGCTGAACAGATGGGCCTTTCCCGCTGGTCCCTGGTCAGAGCCGAGCGCACAGTTCCCCCCGGGCAGGGAGGCAAAGCATTGGGGTTCAATCACACCACCAGCCGTCCCGTTCACCAGCCTCCCGAACCACAGACTCCCAAGTTAATCAAGATATATTACAGAAACGGAAATAGCTATTCCCGACCGTTTCAAACTGTACGGCAAATTTAGATAAATGTGACTGGGAATGCTCTGGGAGTACCAAATTACTGCGATCCTTCATTTTTGTTGTTAATATCTCGGCTCTTTCCTGTGCGTAATGTAGGCAGAGCCGATAATACCATTCCGTGTATGGAGTGAAGAGGCAGCTTCAAGCTGCTTTCTCCTATTTACTTATTTTATTGAGAGCAAATGGGAATGTGTAAGGAGGTACTCATCTTCAGTAATGATATGTGTGTTTGTGCTCAACTGGCAATGGGATGAAAACTGAACGCATAAAAAATCAGGCCGATACAACAGGGCATATTATTTGATGGTGTTATCAAATGCATTTATCACAATGCTATTTAAGGCCTTGATTAAATTACCTGTGGACACGGCTAACAAAAAAAAAAAAACATTTTTTTTTTGCTGCCATCACTTCAGTCTGCAGGGCTGTTCTGCAAGCTGCGACATTCAAATGAATCAATTACAGCCCACTCTTATTCAGTCTTTTTTCTGACTGCCAGCACAAAGCGGATCTGCTTCAAATGTCTGTTTTAGCACACTTTGAACTCGTTTAGCCTGAGGATTAAACAAATACATCCTCAGAAAAAAATCTAATTAGGTCATTTCACCCAAATTGTTATTCTGCTTCCTGTTCCTTAGGAGAGGAACAGGAAGAGGAGTAAGGAAACCCTGCCACGAAGAACCTCCAATTTAATAAACTACATTCTAGCAGATTTTGTCCTCCTGTGACTCTTTGGAATATGATGGCGGTTATGTACTGTTATCAAATTCCGTGGAACTGCGGAAGAAATGATCAAATGGCCTATTGGATTGTTAGAATTACCTCAGTCTCAGGAAAAGATCCTATCTTGTATAATGTGCAAGATCAGAAGCCCCCATAGGAAGTAAACATGGTCCATGTGTCCACTGCTTCCTTCAGTATTGACACACATCATTTACAGCAAACCCTGTGCCAACCCCACACTGTCGTAGATTTCTGCCTAATGTCAGCGCAAGGCATGTTCCAAGACCAAACACCATTATAAAAAGAGCGTGCTTGCTCTTGATCTTAATTACCAAGACATCTAATCAATTCTATGTAATTGGCCACATTAGACCTGAGTCAAGGAGGGTTTCTGAAAGTAACAATATATCTAGAGAAATATTGCAAAGCTGTCCTGAAAATGCACAATGTGACCTTTTGCCATGAACATAATGTTTTGTGCTGGCCGACAGAACACCTAGTGCTGACATAATAATTGGGGAAGTCGCTTACAAATTGTCACAAAAACAGCCATTGTTTCACCCGACTTGCACTTGAGCTGGGCAGGCAAGTCTTTGAGTCCCCAGATGTCTATTGAGCAGGCGTGACGTGATCTGACCTTAGAGAGACCGCCTTAACGTGATCTTACCTTAGAGAGACCGCCTTAACGTGATCTTACCTTAGAGAGGCCGCCTACTTCCAAATAAAAGCAGATGATGAACACGTTCCAGGCAACCCAGAGAGCAGTCCAAATGGAGTACTAAAGAGAGAGAGAGAGAAAGAGAGAGAGAGAGGGGAGAGAGAGAGAGAGAGAGAAGAGAGGGAGGAGAGAGAGAGAGAGAGAGAGAGAGAGAGAGAGAGGAGAGAGAGAGAGAGAGAGAGAGAGAGAGAGAGGATGAAGATCTTTGGGCCAGGCGAAAAAATCAATAAGAAAAAAACAGCATCAATAATGCTCCATTGGGATGCATTAGGTACAGAAGGCAACAATGCACCTCGCAGAGGTGAGAGAGCCTATTTCTCCCAGCCGAATGTCCAAGTGGGTGTCAGCAATTCACTAATCCAATACTGCACCTGCTCCTATCATCGATCCAATGAAATGAAACTCATTGCTTATCACAACAAAATGAAGCCAAGAACCCCAATGTTTGACAATGTGCCCCTGCATACAATTGACCAATACACTTTACTGCTCAAAATGATAAAATTATCGCTAAAAATGTGGCATAATGTGAAAGATATACAGTGTAGTCCGTAAGTATTTGGACAGTGATACTATTTTGTTGCTTTGGCTCTGTACTCCAGCACATTGGATTTTAAGGAAAATTTTATGGATCCATGTAGGAATTACAGCCCCCCCCCATTTTAGGAGACCAAACTTAACATAGTCTGAAATAAAGTTGTCATACTTGGTTGCAAATCCTTTGCATTTGATTACTGTCTGAAGTCTGCAACCCATAATTATCTCCAGATGCTGGGTATTTTCCCTGGTGATGCTCTGCCAGGCTTGTACTGCAGCCATCTTCAGTTCCTGTTCGTTTTGGGGGATTTTTTACCTTCAGTCTTGTCTTCAGCAAGTGAAAGGCATGTTCAATTATATGCCTGACCAGCGATTCAATTGTATTACTTTTGGGATCATTGTCCAGCTGCAAAGTGAAGCGCCATTCAATGAGTTTTGAGGCATTTGGTTAGACCTGAGCAGATAAAACGCTTCTGAACACTTCAGAATTCATCCTGATGCAGCTGTCAGCAGTCACATCATCAGTAAAGACAAGTGAGCCAGTTCCAGTGGCAGCCATACATGCCCAAGCCATAACACTGCCATGTTTCAAAGATGGTCTTCTGTGGTCTACCAGGGCCGCGTTTCCCGATAACGATCAATCTCAGGGTTAAGTGCGATTTCAACGAGCGATTCTACGATGGCTCTTTAATTTGTAACATGCGTTTCCCAAAACAGTTCTTAAAGCATGAATGCGCAGTCACCTCTTAAGTGCTACTTAACCAGAGGTGAAAAATCCGGGTTCAGAAAGTAAAAAGACCTCCCCAGTATTTAGTTCCAATCACCTGGATTTGCTAATTAGCACAATTCTTCAGCCAGGAGGTAGAACTAATTAGTGAAATCAGCTGGCTGAGTTCATGGGTGGAAGAAACACATAGCAGGACTTTTCCTTTCTGATCCCTGGATTTTACATCTCTGTACTTCCGTCTGTGGTGCTGCTGATACGGGAGGAGGAGGGGCGATAGATTGGGAGATGCGAACCGCACTGTGATGCCCAATACATGGCCGGTTAGGCACGTCAAAGTTTCTTTTGAAATAAAATCTTTTTCCCACTGATTTTACTTGTCTCAATCTTATTTATTTATTTATTTATTTATTTATTTATTTATAGGGCTATTTAAGGAATGGCTTTTATGGGTAATTTCCAAATACATAAAAATAAGTAAATTAAAAATAAATAAATAAACATAAATATTGTTGCATCTAACATCACTATAAAAAAAACAATCAGTGGTTATGGTAACCGTAAAATGAAATGAACACTAACACAAAAAATCTAATAAAGTATGTGATTTTTGGGGTTCTAAAGCACACTTAACTGTCTACGCCTGGTCTGGAGTAATCATTAATCTACGAGCGTTTCTAAGAGCGTCTTAAGTTAAGATGCTTTTGGGAAACGCACTCAAAGTTCAAGAAGCTTCGTACGAAGGGTTTTACAACCGTCTTAGCCTTACGATGCTTTTGGGAAATGCATCCCAGGCTATTTGCTATTGCTATGCCCACCAGTGCATTCTCTTCTTAACAATGTACCAAACAGTTGATTTTGACACACCCAATGTTTCGGCTACGTCTCTGATTGATTAATTCGGATTTTTCCGCCCCATGATGGCCTGCTTTATTGGCATCAACACTTCTTTGGTCTTCATGTTGAGAGACAATCGCAACAAACGCAACTTACACACCTATAATAAACTCTAGACCATTTGTTTAGATGGCCAAGAAACAGCTGAGCAGCCAATTGTTCAATTACTTTTGGTCTGCCAAAATGGGGGTCTATGTATGAAAAGGGCTGCAATTCCTACACGGGTCACCCAAATTGGATGTAAATACCCACAAATTAAAGCTGACAGTCTGCAATTTAACCTCACATTCATTGTTTAATTTGAAATCCAATGTGCTGGAGTACAGAGCCAAAACAACAAAATTGTGTCACTGTCCAAATACTTAGGGACTGCCCTGCATATAGGCTATCACTGCTTTTCCTTGAAAATTGTCTGGACAGTTTGGAAGACTCTGGACAGTTTGAATCAGAATGATTAACTTTATTCACAAGCACTGGCATTTCATTGATGTCATATAAAATTATATGTTCTGCCTTTTTTAATTTTACCCTGAAGGTCCATCCAGTACCACATACTGTGCATGTCTAAAAACACAACACCTAAATGCTTTATACAAAATCATACTGATGCACTGTTCTGTGTGGTTCCTGAGAATGACATGTCTTGGACCTACATGTAAATGCAAAATACAAGCGGGTCTACAAACGATGGACATGGTAGCACCATGTACGTTCAACAGAGCTCTTTGAAACTCCATGACAAAGTCTTCAGCTCCTAAAACCCCAAAAATGGGATTTAACACTTGTTTTGAGGAATCAGGTTTTCTGTCAGACATGATTAAAGCTATCCCTTTGCTTCCCTCCTCACTGCATTGACCTACCCCTTACCGTGTAATAGGGCTTTCTTTGTGTTTAGCACCATCATTTCACCTCCAAAATCTCTCCCATACTGCATTTTGTACAAAAAAAAATAACCTACTAGACTGGGGGCAACAGACCTGCCCTTTAGTACCAGCAGCTGGCATACTCACACAAGTCCTCTAATGTACAGAGCTGAACCACAGAAAATCTCCTGATGAAATGCATATACAGTGCCCTCCACTATTATTGCCACTCCTGGTAAAGATGAGTTAAAAGGGTTATAAAAGATTCACCGTTTGGTGAATTAGCTTAATCTCACACTGAAAAAATGAGAAAAATCCAACTTTTAATTGAAGTGAATTTATTATGTGAAAAAAAAAATCCCTCATCAAGAAATAATAATTTTTACCAAAACCACATATGCCACAATTATTGGCACCCCTGCATTTATATATAGAATAAAGTAATCATTTTAAATATTTGGTCGCCTATCCTTTGCATGCCATGACTTCCTGATGTCTGTGAATGAACAATATCCAAAGACTCTTGATATCTTATTTTCTGGTACTCTTACAAGCGATACTATAACGTCTCTGCATTTGAATGGATCTCTATGGGAATGGGGGGGTGGGACTAGATTTAGCTGTAAATTATGCTGGAACATGGTTGGTAAAATGGCTGTAAGCCATCAAGAGTCTGAGGTATCAAGCGAGCCTCAAACCATCACTCTGCTGCCAGATATGCAGTAGATATGGATGGATCACTTTAAGGGTTGTTTCTCCTGACACATTTTCCTATTGAACTCTATGGAAAAATAAGTCAGGAGAAGAAACCCTTAAAGTTATCCATCCGTATCTACTGTATTTCTGGCAGCAGAGTGAAGGCTTAAGGCTTGTTTGATACATCAGACCCTAGACAGGGGTGCAAAACTGGTGAGGGCCCAAAAAGGTGACATTTTTTTGCCTGAAAATGCAGAAAAACCAAGTGCGGCACCCTTCCCATGATGCAGGTTACATTTTATATGAAGCACAGGTGTCATATCTGAGAAAGCCCTTTCTGCCCCCCCCCCCCCCCCCCCCCCCCAATGTTACATTGACACAAATGCATAAAAGCGCCATGTACGAGGTTGTATAGGGTAATCAGTGGGCGGGGTTAGCTACATTATTGGGGCGATAGACTAGATAAGCTACAATGTAGCAAAGCAGTGTTTCCTTTCATGAGGCACCCGCTGCTTATCGCAATTGCGTAGACTGCGTAACAGTAGACTGTATAGAGTGGAAACATGGGCGAGGGGCTTAGGTTCCAGAGGCAAAAACTCCATTCAGGTATAATAGGTACATCAATCTAATATACACGTAAACAGGCTACACATCAGAGCAATATAAACAAAACAATATAAACATAAGCAATAGAAACCAACAAACCTTTCCTCCAACACGAACATACCACCACCCAGCACGCAGCATCGAAATGTGTGCTTTTCAACCGAAAAATACTCGCAGATTACTTTGATGAGAAGTAGACCCCCCCCCCCCGCGAATGACCTATTTTGAAATAAAAACGGCAAATTTTGCCGAAAGGTGACAAGTTTGCACCCCTTAAGAGCCATTTAGCCAACCATGTGTTCTATACTGTCCCAGTGAAATTCACAGCTAAATCTAGTCCCACCCCCCAATACCCATAGAGATCCATTGAAATGCAGAGACGTTATAGTATCGCTTGTAAGAGTACCAGAAAATAAGATATCAAGAGTCTTTTAATGTTGTTGGGTCACAGACATCAGGAAGTCATGGCATGCAAAGGATATAGGACCAAATATTAAAAAGGATTACTTTATTCTATATATAAATGCAGGGATGCCAATAATTGTGGCACATGTGGTTTTGGTAAAAATAATTATTTCTTGATGAGGGATTTTTTTTTCTCATAATAAATTCACTTCAATGAAAGGTTGAATTTTTCTCATTTTTTCAGTGTGAGATTAAGCTAATTCACCAAACGGTAATTTTTTTATAACCCTTTTTACTCATCTTTACCAGGGGTGCCAATAATAGTGGAGGGCACTGTAATTACGGGTTTTCGAGAAGTATTTCATTTTTAATTTCCAAACATTGCTTTGCCTATCCCTTAAGAACAATCTAGATTCCATTATTACAGTATAAAATGGTGCATCGATAATTGCCCTGTAAAAGCCTTTGAAGAACTGAGAAACCAGCCAAGTCATTTCAGTGATCATTCAGTGCTCATTTTGATCCAATGGCACAGAACAGCATAAATGGCTGGTGGCGGTGTTAAAAACATGTCTCTGAAGATACTGTCACCTTGTTTGGAATTCAGTTGTATGTTCAATCGCAATGTACAAATGCCAATGGCATGCAATGCCAAATAACTTTTTTTAACCAATAAAATGTAAAATGCAGCAGGAAACACGCTTCCAATATATTATATTTCCAGTCTGACATTTAGAGCAAAAATATGTTTCCTTCAGTGTGCCAGAATGCAGAGCTAGGGGAGAGTAAGTGTCACTGGAGCAGAGTAACTCCGTAATATTTTCCCAATGGAAAAACTAATAAGCAATTAATTAACAAGCATGCCCATTGAGCCTGCATATAAGCCCACCCCTTAATGATTTCTGCCAAATTACTGTTCCATCCCCACAGCTGGTTCATTCAATTACACCCAATTTCTCAGACCACATACCATATAGGGTTTTCCTAGCCAGTAGGATAACAAGTTCCATTCTTGATCTAAAGCTGTTGAGATACACTTTCACAAGACATGCTTTTGCTCCACCTTGCCCAAAGACACATAATCTTTATTTTTTAAATAAAGTTCAATTGCCAAATATTCATGGACGTACAGCACTGTTTTCTGGTGCTTATTCAAATACATAATTTTAATATACACCCAATCGTATACATAAATAAATTATTCAAAGTAGTTTCAGTCTGGTTCATACATAACGTGATATATACAGTATATATCTATATATAGTATATACCTATATGTACGCTTATACACATGTATATATATATACATATATAAATAAAAGAAGAATTTATTTAAAATATTATAAACCATGTTCAGTCATATCTATTACACACTGGCAATCTCCATCTTTGTGTACATTTGTCAAATCCATGCTCCTCTGCCTGTATTTCTTGTTCTAAGACTTTCTGGGCACGCCTTTTTTTCCTGTGTGGAGAGAGGTGGGCCTGTCTACAGAGGCTGTGAGGTGGGATCAGGTTTCAGAGGAGCATTTTCAGCTACTAGCTAGCTGCTGCAATGGCTGAGGCGAAGAATCACAAGTACAGCGATGTACTGCGAAAAGACAAGCCGACAAAGCTTGTTCAAAAACCAGAGTCAACCTCGGAATAGCTTTTTCCTCTATGGCGACAACTTAAGTTCACCACGGGGATTAAATGCGACACGGAGTTGACACGTTTTCTGTTGGACCCGTAAGTGACGTTACCTCTAGATCAGGGATGTCAAACTGATTCCATCGAGGGCCGAGTGTATGCAGGTTTTTGTTCCAACTGTGCCCTACACCAGCTGATTTCACTAATTAGCTCAGCTCTTCAACCAAGGAGGTGAACTAATTAGTGGAATCAGCTGGTGTAGAGCATGGTTAGAACAAAAACTTGCATACACTCGGCCCTCGATGGAACGAGTTTGACACCTCTGCTCTAGATATCCAGCTATCTATGGTGAGTGGGCAGGTTGAGAATGGGGGAGGAGATCTCCTTGATTGTAAACACAGGACCGTAGCAGGGCCAAACATCCTGCACAGTATGCCTTTAATATCTGAATGATATTTTAGATTGACTAAAGTTTAGTCAAATGAGCTTTCAAAGGTCTACATGAATGCACAAATTCTGCATACTCAATCAATTAATTATCCTTTTCAGTCACTACTTATTAAATTACCAATATTACTACTTACACAAAATGCCATAATTATGCAAATATGGTGCTGCACTAAGACAATATTTGAGGTAATTGCATCTTCCATTTTAATTAAATACAAATGACATCTCAACTGATTGCACACATATGGAGCTATTGTAATATGTCCCGTTAATGTGCTTTTTAACTTTCATTTAACTACAAACTAATATTCATGTTTTAAAAACAAACAAACAAAAAAAACATTTTAAACAGAAAGTCAAAAACGCACACCCTTTCGGCACATCTGCCAGAGTGGAGGCACAGTCCTATCTTACACACGCTCTCTTCTCTTCTCTTAGCTCATCTCTCATTAGGAGGGCCCCGTTTGCCCAGTTAATTGCCTGCGTTCTGTTTTTGTGCAGCCATATGCTCCAAATGATAAGGGGTGAATCGGAAAATTCACAGGACACACAGACGCTTTAACAAAACCCAGCAGCTGGGGCTGAAAAAAGCTGTATTATAGATATCTAACTCTGTGTGTTTTCCACTCTCCTCGGGATTTAGTCCACTTATAGCACATTATGCATCACATTGCATTACACTATTCGCTTAGCCACCAGCCTTGTCCAGGCCAACTTAACAGTATGCAGCTCACCTTTGATGTATTATCCATTTACAACTGGATATAGAAGCAATTCTGGTTTCTAAAGTTTCTTACTGAGGGGTAATCGCAGGAATCAACCATGTAGGCTTCTGGTTAAAAAGCCCACTTGCCTCCTGTACACTGAACATCAAACGACATTTTCTGATTATGACCAGTTTTATTTACATCACATTAGCGTGCCAAGGATGTATTACATATAATCCCCAATCGCAAAGGCTTCATGAATTATAACATCATGTAGCGCTACATTAAAGCTTCCTTTTCATTTAGAATATGGTACAGTTCCAACAGTGCCTGGCACCACATGCAGGGAAAGGAGACGTAATTGACTTAACTCCAAAGTGACTGTCTATAATGCTTAGCATCAATTAAAGGTCTGCATTTTTTAGCTTCTCTCTTAGCGAGGCTGCTTGTGAGCAATGTATTAAATCCACAACGTGGTCCACTCCAATGTCGCCTGGAATGCCTACTACACAGTATACTCCAAGTACTTAGGATTTGTGAATAATTTCATGAATAAAACTTTGTTAAACCCTGATACACAAGAGCAGTTTGACACAGGCACAGCCCGCTGGTTTCTGCACCTGAGGCCTGCATCCAAGGAAAAAAACCATGTCATTTTAAGTTGTTGTTACTTGAAATTAACTTATAGAAATGGGAAATACATGTAAGGTGAGATCACTAGACATGACAGTAAAAACAGATTATTTGCCATTGCTGTCACAACTGGTTTTGAAGGTCCTTGAAAAGATCACAACAAGACTATATTGATTCTTGACCTTCACAAATACGGAAACATTAAGCGTGTAATTTCATCTAAGTTCAGTCATGCAAGGACACAAATTAATACTTACCACAACAATATATTTGGACCGATACTGGATAGTTCCAAAGAGGCCCAGAATGATAATTATTATGTGAAGAAAGTTTCCAAGGATGGGAGCCCATTGGTAACCCAGGAAATCAAAGATTTGCCGTTCTAATGATGTAAGCTGGAGAGAAAGAAAAAGAAATAGCTGTTAGAATGTGTCACTAATTCAAACACATTTCAGAGACAAAAATACACTCCAGGGCAGAGAACTCAATACAGAACAACTAAAACTAAGGACAGCTTGAAAGCGGGGGGTGCAGGGTGGCTCCTTCGCTTAAGGCACCACGCTAAGCTGCATGGATGAGCCTCACAGCCTTGAATCAGTGTTGACTGGCTGGTAGCTCCACATGGCGATGACCTATTGGTGCTTCTGTCACCCAGGGTATGGGAGGGTTCAGTCGGTCAGGGATCTGCATTTCATTTAATTTCATTGCTCTTGAGCGACCCCCACTGGCCAATTACAGCACTTGCAAGAACGGCATAACAAAACCGCATATGAAAAGTCTTCCTCTGACGCCGCTCTGTGAGAGCTTAGCAGCGGTCTGCGAAGCGAAAAGAAGCAGCTGTTGGACAACACGCATTTCGGAGAAAAACTGCGGATGTCCCAGTTTGTCCGAATTGAGAGGGCGGTTTGCACACGGAACTCGGATGCAGTTGGACATTCCAGTTTGGCGAAATAAAAATAAAAAATTTAAACAAGAAGGACATCTTAAAAGCAAAAAATAAATAAATAAAACGACAACTTGAAAGCACACAATTACTTGAAAGAATAAAATAACTTTTCTCACTGTAACACAGAATTAGTCTTGACCTTTCTAGGAACAGATTCTCTGTGCATAAGCCCTTTTATCCAGCTTCTTAATTTGCAGCAACCTTTATCCTTTGTTAAGAAATTCACAAACTCTTCAAAAGCTAAAGCTAAAAAGTCAAAGCTTTCACAAGGATAAAAGAAAAGCAGAAGATTTAACAGGCAATTTGTTTATCTGTAACCCAACATCCTGTTACTGAAGCAACATTAAAACCTGCAAGTTTCCCAGCATCATTAAAAAGTCAACGAGTTGCCGTATCTTCCCACACCACTGTTTTTCTCTTCAAATTAACAAGCCATTGTGAATAGATTTTAGACTCCAATGCGATTAGTCACCATAGTCAGATATTGTTAAGTTTCCTCAGATCTTTTGAAGCCCTAAATGGCCAGCTTTTTAATCCTCTAATGAAGAGCTTCAGAGGGCATTAACAACAAATGTTATGTTTGGCTCCACACACTGCTCAGCACTCACTGCTTGGAGAGAACCACTGACCCCAATCTCAGTGTAGGACTTTGCCTACATTTTCCCAGCATACACTGAATGGTTTATAGAGCGTCTTAGGCCTATAGTCATGTCCAATGTGTACTATTCTGTACCCCTGCTTTGTTCTTACACCTTGAATGATATGAACATTATGTATCGCGCCATGAAAGACCTGTAAGCCCCTCTGGCTAATAAATAATAAATTACATATTGTATTAAGAAAATGTATTATGGGGCACTGGGATGGTTGCTGTAGTCATGTATTTGTTTATTGTTTTTGCTCTGGTCTCTCTACTGATTAAATCTTCTATTTCCCATGACTATTCTCCATACCCGGTGGAGGGTTACCCTTCCGGAGCGGCTGTATTGGTGTTATTTGCACAGTTACCTGTGCTTGTTAACCTCGTGACCTTTCCTGCCCCCTGTAACCGCGGCGACAGGGGCCCCAGGGGGAGCAGAAGGCCCCGGGGGAACAGAAACAGCCCGACCCCGAATCCCACACTTCATAACCACCCGGCCCACCCAGCAGCCAGCAATTAGATGCAGTCAGGGACCAATGAAAACACAGCCAGCCGCCACCTCCGCACCTGGGCCCAAGCCACCCCTTCATTATCCCCGACATAGCAGATATAAAGGGATACGGCGCTCATGAATGCAGCGCAGGCCATTAAAAAGCCATCATCTCCGCACTGTCCTGTGCAGAACAACTCCATTACACTGCAATGTCAATTAGTCCGGTCAGCTGCTCACTTTCAAAAACCATTCCTCTGGCCATAGTGTTTCACCCTGTGCAAATCTCACATTACACAGCTGCAGTCCATTTGCACGCTTACACAGCCAGGCACTGTGACACCAAACATAAAAGACATAATTGTGCAAACGGCCTGGGCATACTGCAAGGACAAAGGTTTAGCCTATATACACAAAACTTGATGAAAATCCCTTTGTGACGAAAGCTATTTTAAATCCAGTTTTACACTTGCCTGATCTACATCTGCTATAATAACAAGAAGAAATTCTCACAGACTTTTCATTATAATTAATGAATGGTAGCACAGCTGGTTGGTTGAATCAGGTCAGAGCACAGTAAGCCGTTTCAAGTCACTGTAAATAGAGGACTGTACTGCACTTTGAAGATCATTGCTTTGTATCATGCTAATTCAGAATAATAAAAAGCTTTCTATACCCTCCCCATAGAGGCATTGGTCTCTTTTTTGTCTACCATGCTTACAAAAGACAGCCAATGCTTCATACTTTATCATAAAAAGCCTAGAAGTGACCTTTAGCTCATAAATAGATCACTATCCCACGAATGGAGAGTGTCTTCCTACTTTTGTATTGCTTCTGCATATGCCGACTGAAGACAATAATGCAACTGTCATTCCTTCTGTTTTCAGATTCCTTTTTTTTCCGGGCTCTTCAAAAATACAAAGCACAATTAGACATGCAATTAGCCGCACTTGTGTGACATCAGAGATGGGCTGAGGACATGGAAACGATTAGAGATGAAACAGGAAGGGGATCATGAACAGCACAACAGGACCTTCAGGACCTTTCGCTCCCATCCCAACTCACAACCCCATTTTTAATGGCTATCATCACCAGGAACCAGCATTTATTTTTTATTTAATTTCCCGAACTTCAGAGAGTACTTTTAAACTAAACCAAGCACAACAATAATTTATTTTACTACTGAGCGCTACTGGCCAATGTAGAGATCTGACCAAATATTTTCTAGCAGGATCTTATGTTTGTACTTTTACATGACTAGGAATATTATACATTTATTTTGAGTTAGAATTGCGTAGCATAAATGAATCTTCTGACACTTTTACACTATTGTTTTATGTGTATTTTCTTTTGTGCCGGACCCCCTTAAAAATAGATAGCACGCCGCAAGGGGTTTTAATCCTGTCAAAGTACTTGGAAAATTTATCTTGGGTATCTTCAGAGACAAACATTGCTTAGAAATTAATTTTCTTTTCTGAAACCACAGGCAGAGACTTCCTTATGAGAGTAATAGGCTAATAAAAGTTAACAGTATATTAAAAGCACCAATAATTGGAGATTACTGACTACTTCCTAAGGTTACTATTTTAACCTGTTTCCTTGCACAATAACATGACATCATTGTGGTGATAAATTTATTAATTTAAAGTTTAATTCACTGAAAAATAGTCAATACAGTCACATATTCAAAATCCTTTTTTTTTTTTTTTCATGAAAAGGCATGTGTCATGCTTACCTGCATTTAATGAGACTACTGCATTACCATAGAATCTATCACACGGTATTATAATGGTACCTATAACGCAAGGCAATGTTGTTAAAGTAGGTTGTAAATTGTAATGTAAGTTTGTAGCTAAAGAATGTTGATATAAAATAGATAGATGCTATCAGATAATTATGCAATGTTATGATTTAAGCTGTTCAAATGGTAATTGATTTAGAACAATACAGAAATCACTCTACAGTGCATGCCTTGAATGTCTCAATTGAAAATAATTTAACAATTATTTGAGAAAGTTATTATGGAAGTAGTCTTTAGAATTTCTACATACTTTCCATCCTGGTAATTTGCCTGTATGACTTCTATAATAAAAACTGTCAACACTTTAATTTATTTTACACTGTGCTCTGACAACTTGGCAGTTCTTTTCCTGCGTTGTGTTTGTTGAAGTAGCAACAATTTAAATACCAGTTTGTCATCACACTCAAGAAAATGACTGCAAAAATTCACAGGGTTGTGATATTTATTGCTCAATACTATCACCTACTGTATATATTCTGCAGCCATTTTTGTGAGATATTTCCAATGAAGGCTAACTCAAGAGCAATACTTCAGACTGAGAGAAATATATATATATTTTCCAAAGCACTCAAAAACAGTGGAGAGAGCAGCACTACATCCTGTAATAAAGAGACAGGTGAGCAAGTGGGGCCATGATGTTTCTAATTTCCATTTTCTGCAAGTGAAAAACAAATGAAAGCAGACATTCACTGCCACTGGTTATTCATTCTGATCTATTTCATTTTACTGCTATGACTCTGGACATTGTTACATTCCATCATGCAGATTCAAAAATAATGAAAACGATCAAAATAAACTTTATGAAATAACATCACTAAACAGTTAGGGTGGTTCATCCTTCTGCTATTATTGGGATATCGGGAATTGGCAAGACATGAGATTTCTACTCAACACGATGGTTGTTGAAGTGCAGCTGAAGTTGAACAATGACTTTCCCTGCTCTGTCAGTTGTTTTACCTACTTGCATTGTCTAACTTCAAAGGGGCAAACATAACTCTAAAATCCCCAGCTAATCTTGTTGTCAACAAAAGAGTGAAAATTCGATCTCCAGATGAAAAGCAGGAGGATTTAAGGATGAACCTAATTTGTTAATGGCAGTAATCTTTGGAGATGTCTGAGGACAGCCTTCCTCGGGTTGTGATATACAAGTACACTGCCATTTGTACCAGACAATACTTGTGAGTCATATACACAATGGTTGTAATTCAAGATATAAGACGGATGTTGTTCATGTTGGACATGAAGGTAAAACTTCATTAATATGGGAGGTGCTCACCCAGAAAGGCATTGAATTCTTAAACCAGCCAATCAGTCAGTGAGAGTGACTATCATTTCATGGGCTGCTTCCTCAAGTCAACGTCAAAAAAATAGCATCCATGCGCCAGCTGAATGGCACGTCTGCAAACAATTTGTGAGGTGCCATTTGAATAAAAACTAGATGGACATCGTTCACAAGCAGCACCTAAAGCATAACACCGCATAAGACATGCAGAGGGTGTGGAGTCGGAACCAAACTGATTTGTGAATACAGGCATTTATAAATATGAATTTGCGGTGCTTTTGGCCTTGACTCCGGTGAATGATGACACATCTCGATCACCGCCACCGCAGCTGGCTCTTGGCACATCGGCCATATTTTACATTGATCACAATCAATGTGATGGACGAGTACGGGCCTGACACAAGATGGATGGCGCATCCCGTTTCGCCGTGCGGCGGCCTTACGGCTTGACTTGCGAACGTCCCTGCAGACGCCCAGGCAGCTGTGGAAGTGCAGAGCGCTCTGCTCTCTGCCATGCCTGCCAAACGATCGCCCGTGAAAAATCATCCGTCGCAAAGGTCACGCCAAAGTGAACGGAGAGCTGAGTAGAAATTCGGCATCACTGTACAAAGCTCATTGTGAACAAAAGTGCACTTTGGGGGGAGTCTAAAAATGACTTGGCTTCACAAAATGTGTTGTCCTTCATGCTTTTTTTGTCTCTCCAATTCAGACAGACTTTTTGAATGGAATTTATAGTGGTTAAGACTGCATACATATGAATATTCCCTAATTATGTTGTAGTTAGGCCACTTTATGGCCGTTGCCAGAAGACGTTTAATCTTTCCTTAATACTGCAATTTGATATGTATCCAGTTGGAGCCTTAAATCAATTCAGGCCTACTAAAAGCAGCAATTTGCAAATGAAACTCTAAAATGCTGCCGGGCGTAAACAAACGAGGTAATGGCCCTCTAAAGACAGGTGAACAAATGCTTGCTTCATCTCACTGCTTTCCCTGTTTACATGTTTTTCAGCCAACAACCATGTGCCCGTTGAAAGACTTTTTATTTTTATTACATTTTATCACTTGAACAAAAAATGCTATGTGTTTTCATGTTTCTGGAAAATACTTATTGCCAGTGCAGAGATAATGGACTGGTGCTGTCAGAGTCAGAGGCTCGGTGATAGATTGGCTGTGATCAGGCAGCCACATGCTGCACATAGTGTAGACTCTGTTTTTTTTCTCTCAGCCAGTCCCAGGCACTTGGTCTCAGCAGGGTAGAGGGTCAATCCCACTCGGGTGGATGGGGGGAGGGTGAGGAGGGAGGGAGGGAGGGAGTGGGGGTGTGGGGGGGTGGGGGGGAGGTCAGGTGCTGACAAAGTGGAAGTGTAGAAGCTGTTTGGATGGAGCTTTGATCTTTAGGATAAGTTCCGGAAACCTTGATCTGACCGTCTGAAAACCACACATCAACCAGAGCGCCTAGAATCACACAGGAATTAATAGACCCTCAAGTGTACCAGCTAAAACACAGCACGCCGACTGCCTCAAACTGCCATTACCCGGAATGCATTACTGTCTTCTCCAATGTCGCAAACAAACTCTTGCACAATTCACAAGTCTGATCACAGTACATAATAAATGTCTAGCAACATTGTGAGGATGGGATGGGATGGCCAACACCCATTAAAAGTTTAGATTGTTTTCAGTACTGCATGTTTTCTGAGCACAAATACATTCAGCTTATTTCAAACAGTAATTGCTTTCTTTTGAATCCCCATAAGTGTAGTCATTTTAATGCTTCCATTTAAGTCTAACCCTAATTGCACAATTAAATTGCTTTAAAAACACAGCTGTCTCTAATACCATTTGGATTTTATTAATAATAGAACAGAAAGCAAAATTAAAAGGTTGGAAAATAATGTCACTCATTGTTTTCATTATCAAAGTTCCAGATAAATTGTAACTGCAATGCCTTTTGTCTCTAAAAGTGAGTCCAATTGAAGTATTTTTCCTCCCAGAACTTGCACAACGTTGTGTGGTAGCAGCATGTAAAATCCAACTGAAAGGCTCTATTCAAAACAAATTTAAAATAAAATAAAATACAACACACCGTGATAAGATCACATATTGGCCACACAGTGTCAATATGACAAAAATCCCTCAAAATATCTATCACTAATACCATGGCATTGATATAGGATATAGTACTACAAACCAAACCTGCCAAATATAGAACTACTATACAGGTATATGGAGCAAATAATTTCTCAGATAACCCCTGGAACAAACCTGAAACATTAATTCAATGTGAACTTTCACAAATCAGCTCAACTTCCTGTACCAAGTAAATGCATACTGCATAAAGTAAGCACATTCTTTGCTAAGCACCCTAGAACATTATTCCCATGGTTCACATTACAATGAACTATAAAGAAAGAAATGGGTTTAAACAGAATCTCTAACATTTCCAACTCAACAGGCCAGACTTATTCAGGACTGATGTTGTAGGACCAGAGAGGTTTTTGGTCTGGCCAGCATGACTCTGTAGCCTGAGAAACTCCCTCCAGAAAGAGTGTCTTTCGTCTTCATCTCAGCTCCAGCGTGCAAGATGAATAATGAACAAAAAGAACAAACAGAACTGATAAAGTATTCTGTTATCATGTTGCTAAGTCAACTACCACTACCTACCACTGAGCTACTGCTGTCTGATTCAATGCCCTCGGCCCAAAACTAAAGACATATTTTTTCCTGCTAGTAGACTATGCACACGACTGCTATATCTGGAGTCAAAATTCAGCCAGGGAAAGAACAACGTTGGCTGTCGCCGTTGTAAATGCCGAAACAGTGGCATGTCCACAACATAATACCTTGTATTAAATAGGAATATAGGCAGAGGTATACAGACATAAAGTGTCATAGTGAAATAGATTATTAATCTGCAGTGCACCTGTCTTATAATTGACATATGCACTGATTCTTTCTAAAAACCCGAATAGAAACACGATTGCCTCGGCTTTGAGGATTTAGTGAGCCTGAGGATTAATAGCCTGCAAAGCTTGTACCTCCCATTCACTGAAAATAGTCTGAAAGATTACCATCTCAACACAAACAAATGGTTTCTTTCGCTGTGCAAAAGACTAAGTGGATATACTGAGACAACTTTGATTCGTGCTCATACGGTAAATACTTTATAAAGATAAAGAGTTGATCGTTCATGGTGCTTTGAAAAAATAAAGCAGAGATATTACCCTTAATAGGCTAGTGCCACCATAAAAAAAATGGAATTTCAGATAAAATGGAATTACTGGGGTTTGATAATCAGGTTAATTTTTTGACGTAATTATGTCGTTTTAAGATAATATTAATTCTACATCATGAATACTGTCTTTACAACCATACATCGACAACATGCACTGCAGCTCAGCTTCACAAGCAAGCACAGTTATAATCTAAGGTACTGAAAGTTGTACTGAAAAGAATGTGAGAGCACATAAAACAAACTTGACAAAAGGAAAGGAACAATATACGTAATACGGAAAGTTAATCTAACTGAAAGCTGCCACAGAACTTTGGCTTGGGTACCTTCCATAATTATATGTGGATGTGTGCGCTGGCTTTACTGTGTACATGCCTTCTGTTAGCAGACCCCACCTATCCCCACTTTCTTTTTTTAATTTAATTGTTTCTGAACTGATTTTACAGAAAGAAAAGAAGCTTCAATTGACTTCCTTCACTCTCCGAATTGTGACACTGACGGTCTTAAAATAATTTTCTGTCGTTATCTTCGTTAGATATGGCAGATAATTGAACCTCGCCTGAAAAAGAATATGACAAATTTGCATATCCTGAACTGACATGCTAATCTGTTTAGACGCATAATCCGAACAGGCCACATTGCTCCGTACAGAATGATAACTGATATGCAATGGTGTACAATGGTACTTTGTTTAAGAGGGCCCTTAATTATCTGCTCATTATTAATATAGTATAATATGAGGAACATTTAATTATTTATATGGTAATCTTACAGAAAGACAAGTAAATAACTTCAAAGGCTTTCTTTTTCACAATATTGTGTTTTGTAAGGCTTTAAAAGCAGTTGTAGTCTTGATATGTTCATTAGCTGGAACAGAATTAAACCTTGCCAGAAAACAATATTATCAGTTTCTTTATCACAAATGAATATGCTAATCTATTTGCATCCGTGGTAAAGTCTTGTGGTTGTCTGAGGTACGTATTGTCTGCTTGCCCTGTTCTGCATACTAATCATTTCAGGTGGCGGAAAAAAGCTCACGAGAGATATTTCTTAAACAATGACCTAATGTGTCATAATTCTAATTCAATATTAATATGTATTTCCACATAAAGTGTGATTGTGAAATGGTTCAGAGATGTGGAGCCCGCCCCCAAAGTTCCCTCCCTCTCAGAGGAAAGTAATTAATTTCTCAATGGCCCTTGCACACAACTCTTAGCTCAGCTGCTTGCAAATCTGAACAAGATTTAAGTCCCTGGAGATGTCCTCCACTCATCTGCAATATGCCAAAAAAAAGACATTTACCATCCCAGTCATCCATACACAAAAGGGCCTTTGCATGAATTAAATGTCACAGGTTTCAGAGAGCAAATTCGTCAGCGCTAACATAAAGACAAAAGAAAAAGCATCTTATGCAAGATTTGCTACTCAAACAATTATAGGAACACAACTCGCTTATCACACCGGACATGCTACGCTTTTGAAAACAATTAAGCAATACGACGGGGACCACACCAGCACATCGGAATATGTCAACCGCACATATGTCACATATGTTGGAACTTCTACCATCAAGCATAGCTAGAATGGTATAGTACTTTTAATATAATTCATGTTTCCTTTCAATGACCCTCCAAATAAAGAGTTTGTCGACACCACAGCACACAAGTTCATGACCACTGGGAAAAATTTAGGAGACAACAAGTTGGGTACAGAGGTCACCGAAACTCAGGAAGAGCTTGTTGTGACACTGTCAAACATTGTGTTTGATGAACTTCAAATGTGAGAGACACAAAGGTTCAAAGACCAAAGGTTTGTGTGACTGAAGCCGACTAAGCTATGAAGTGCTAATGTTTCCATCTGATGGGAAAAATCACTATATTTTTACTGGCTGTAGAAGAGCAAACGATAAGCAATATTGTTACGATCTAATGGTTGAGTTGTCATTTCTCTGAGGGCCATCTCTCCATTCACTGTGCGGGTAACGGAATGTCTGTTTCCACACTTCACAAGTGCAGGATGAGGTCTGGGAAGAAAACAGACACAGGGCTTGTTGAAAGATCTGATGGCAAAGATAACGGTGATGGATCATACGGTTCATCCAATCCGTTGGCAAGACAGAGGCCAGTCAGCAAGGGCACTGGACAGCCACTCTCCATCAATGCGAAGAAAAACAGGACTTACAAAGCACTGTGGCTAATAGAGAGATGTTTGAAGGCCAATTACTATAGCAACATGAAATCTGAGCTGTCACTCAAGCAGCGCCACACTGACTATTTCCACAATGATAGCCATCGACGGGCAGCACAGTCACCTTCAGACTGCCAACTCAGGTGCTTTACGCCGAAGATGGAAAGGACAATTAGCAGCATTAGACTTTGAAGTCAAACAACACTCCAGACTGAAAGATTCATGCCAATACAAACAAGCTGTCATTCTGAAAAGAGGAGTGAACTTTCAGTGCACAGTGACAAACATGGTACAGATATGACTATACTCAATGCTGTCAGTGTCATGGTTTGTGACCCTTTTTCCCTTGCGGTCGGTTTCCTTGGTAGCCACGCGAGGGCGCTGTCCTTTTAGTGGATGTTTGCTCCGCCCCATCTTGATTGCGGAGCTTCTCTCAGCATCACACCTGTGCGTGGTTACCTTGGAGCTATTTAAGCCCATGTTTTCCTCCGTTCTGGGCTTTTGATATTAATTTGTATTGTCTGGCATTATTTGCTCTGTTTTGTGTGTGGTATTATTTTGCCCTTTGATTGCTTAGCCAGTACGATTAGGTCTAGGTTTTTTAGGAGACCATTTTTGCTCCAGAGTGTTTTATTGGAGTAATGCTGGACTTGCCTTTGGGGATATATTAGGACTCTTCCCCCCTGGCTCTTTTCTGTCTCCGCTTTCTGGTCTTTCCTTTCTTCCGTTGCCTAGACCCTTTTGTCTTTTCTGTCTCTTCCTCCTCTCTCTGTCTGCTTTCTTCCGTGAAAGTCTTTGTTTGTTTGTGGGTGTATTTGTATAGTGTGGGTGTATTTGTATAGTAATTTATTACTAAGAGACTGGGCGTTTTTATCGTACTGACAGGTAGGGCTTTATTTATTCGGAGAGGCAGGGCGTGTATTTTCTATTAAGCTTGCGTTAGTCTTTTAGCCGGTAAATGCCCGGTGCACCTGTCCTGTTCGTCCTTCGGTACCTGTCTCCGTACATGGAGCTTTGGCGATTTTGTTCGGAACTGTAGTTCTGTTTCGTCATTCGGTACATGTCTTCCTATAGGGAGACCGGGCGATGTTGTGGACATGTTAGCATGTGACTGCGAGTCTCTGAAAGTAGCCTTGGAACGTTAGCTCTCTGTTCCTTTCGCCTCGTTACATTCCCCTTTACTGAGAGGCTAGGGTGTGTATTTTCTACTAAGCTTGTGTTAGTCATTTTGCTAGTAAAGGTATGGGACGGCGGTTTACCGGCGGCTCGCCTGTAAAATGTTTCTCTCTCCTGGGAGATCGGGCGTTTACCCCCCTTTATGTTTTCTGCGTGTGACTACGAGCTTATGGAAGTAGCCGTGGAACGTTGGATCTCTGTTCCTGTTGCCTCGTTACATTCCTCTTTACGGAGAGGCAGGGCATTTATTTTCTACTAATCTCGCGTTAGTCTTTTAGCCGGTAAATGTCCGGTACAGCCTGTCCTGTTCGTTCCATTCGGTACCTGTCTCCATACATGGAGCTTTGGCGATTTTGTTCGGAACTCTAGTTCTGTTTCGTCTTTCGGTACGTCTTCCTATAGGGAAGAATGGGCGATGTTGTGGACATGTTTGTGTGTGACTGCGAGTCTGAGAGTAGCCTTGGAACGTTAGATCTCTGTTCCTTTCGCCTCCTCGTATACTATCTCGTATTATTTTGCAGGGTTTGTTGGCTGTTTGTTTTTTATTTGTACCATTTATGCTACTCGCCTATTCTAACGCCTCATTACTAAGGCAGGGCGTTTATTATTGCTGGCCCTTTAGTTACTTAGCTCGTAGAGGTATGGGACCGCAGATCTCTGCTCTATTCGCCTGTAAAATGTTTCTCTCTCCTGGGAGATCGGGCGTTCACGCTTTTACTGAGTTACTTAGCTCGTAGAAGTATAGGGTAGCAGTTCTTTGTTCCATTCGCCTTGTTTGGTTTTCTTACTGTGAAACCAGGCGTTTGTGTTTCTACTCATTTGCGTGTTACAGGGAGCCGGTTTGTAGCTTCGGTACGTTTGGTGTGTGTTATTCGTGCCATTATGCTACTCGCCTGTTCTTATGCGTCTCGTTACCGAGGCAGGGCGTTTATTTTTTCTGGCTCTTTCTTTAGTCACTTTGCTCGTAGAAGTATGGGAGCCCAGTGCTTTGTTCCATTAGCCTTGTTTGGTTTTCTTACTGAGAAACCTGGCGTTTGCGCTTCTACTCATTGATGTGTGACAGTGAGCTTAGTAGCTTTGGTATGTGTGTTTCCCTGTCTTGTCTCCTTCCCTTAATTACGGGGTTTCCCGTCCTAGTGGCCTAGTGCTTAATGAATCCCCTTGCTGCGTTTGGCCCCTCCTACCTCACACGTCACGCCACCATTACAGTCAGAATGAGGTGTATGATAGCGCCTACAGTTAGTCTAAGTCTACAGCCATTGTTTTTGTGCTAGCCTGTCACGTGGGTGTAATTTGGCTATACGGCTCTTAATATGACCCGTGGTTAGTAGTCAGTCCGAGAGACGTCTGATCTGATTCAGCCGTGCATAATCCATGACTTCCTGATGTCTGTGACCCAACAATATCGAACGACTCCTGATATCTTATTTTCTGGTACTCCTACAAGTGATACTATAACCTCTGCATTTGAATGGATCTCAATGAGAATTGGGGGATGGGACTAGATTTAGCTGTAAATTACACTGGAACAGTATAGAACACATAGTTGGCTAAATGGCTCTAAGTCATCAAGGGTCTGGTGTATCAAACACGCCTTAAACCATCACTCTGCTTCCCAGAAATACAGTAGATATGGATGGATAACTTGAAGGGTTTTTTCTCCTAACTCATTTTCCTATTGAACTCTATGGAAAAATAAGTCAGGAGAAACAACCCTTAAAGTGATCCATCCATATCTACTGCATAATCTGGCAGCAGAGTGATGGTTTGAGGCGCATTTGATACCTCAGACCCTTGATGACTTACAGCCATTTTGCCAACCATGTATTCCATACTGTTCCAGCATACTTTACAGCTAAATCTAGTCCCACCCCCCAATTCCCATAAAGATCCATTCAAATGCAGAGAAGTTATAGTATCGCTTGTAAGAGTACCAGAAAATAAGATATCAAGAGTCTTTTGATATTGTTGGGTCACACATATCAGGAAGTCATGACATGCAAAGGATATCCGACCAAATATTAAAAATGATAACTTTATTCTACATTATGTTAAACTGTCCAATATTTTGTGTGATGCCTGAAAATGGGTGGGGTGGGGGGGGACTTTCAAACTCAAAGTGCTAGAATACAGAACCAAAATAACAAAAAAATGTGTCACTGTCCAATTAATTATGGTGCTCACTGTACATCACCATTTCTTGAAAATTGTGATCATGCAAGAGAAGGTTTAGGAGGTTTACATGTTGGATTTCATCAAAGACTGTTTGCAGAGCAAACAAGTTAGTATGACCTCTTATTATTGCCAAATGTCTTAAAATTAACTACATTTTAAAATGTGTAAGAGGCGCCAAAGATGTAGCAGTACTTCACCCTTTTCTGTTAATCTAGTGTAGAAGGCATTTAATCTAGAAAAATATAGTGTAGTTTACCTCAAAAAACTTGTGAAACATTCCTTTCTTTCTGGCTCAAATAAGGTTGGGTTAATTGCACAGAAGCATGCTAATTCAATCACAGATACTTTGGTATTCTGTTTATTTTTAATTGTACTGTTAATTGCTGCAAATTACATTAGCAGATCCCCTAAAGTGCTGCATTCCATTTCACTTGGAGATGTTAAAGCAAACAGAGTCACTTCAGCACTAAGTGGACCAGAGGTACTTCAAGAGTCACTTCCTCTCTAGTCTGTATTCTTGGCTGTCAGCCTTCATTGCCAATGGAAATTTATTGGGCGGAATTCATCTGCATGCTGAAATATTCAACAGTTGTGCAACAGAAAACATGCATGCACACAATGGGAGCCGGAGAGAAATGTCTTCTATTTTTTTTGTGGGGTGCCACTCAGTGCCTTTATCTTTCCCCAAACATCTCCAGCTTGAACAAAGTGTGAAATTAGCCTAATCTTGCACTAGAATGGTTGTCATTTTTTTCACATAAACATAAGTATTCACATTAAAAATAATGAAAATCATTCCCTCAAAAAGCTACTATACTTAATTAGTGCATGTTTCAGTGTGTTCCACCATTTTACTAAGCTATTTAACCCTATTTACTTTGGGCCCTTTTGAGGCTATTTCCTCCTGGTTTCTACTAGTTTTATTTAAATGTCAATATCTAAAAAAATATTCCCTGCACATCCATGGTTTTAAGTTTTAAACTGAAGAAGAAGCTGTATCATTCAGAAATTTGCTACAGAATACATTTATTTCAGAATAGTCCACATACAGTATATACGTCGCCTAATGTATTTAAATACGTTTAAAAAAGAACGTACGAAAGTGCGTGTGTATTCACACAAGTACAGCAACGTATTTCAGCCCTCAGTGCGAGGGGTGGTCACTGCGGAAATGTCGACTGTACGGGACTTCGGCGAAATATAACAAGATAAACTCTTCAGGGTTCATCAGAAAACAGCTGTAGCTGAATATACTGGTAAGTACTTGGTTTCTTAAACATATTTATACGAGAGATTTTGGAGCAAAAAATGCGGTGTCTTCTAAACCGAAAGTGCATCAGGTACTGTATATAGTACAGTAAGCAAGGGAAAACGGCGAATACTCATTTGTACAACGTTTTAAAAAAATATTATTGTTTCTATACCTGAACATGATTTTCTTAGCGTGTATAAACGGTGCATTTGATGCATTTTACAGTCTGTGGCTGTAGCCAGAGGAGGGTCGTAAGTACTGTGGGCTACTAATAGCACCCTCCTAATTTATTGCACGGCAGTGTAACTGGAGAAGCTGAGGTTTTCGCAAGAGGCTACCCTTTAAAAAAATACTGCGTCAAAATTTTTGGGGTTTTCTTAAAGCTGTAGTTTATGATTTCAGATGAACATGAATACTGTAATTGAAACGGATACGACTCAACCACTAGGGGTGAAGTTTATAGGGTTAATAATGCTCAGTTTTCCAGAAGCACAGACTAATCAAGATATGAGCACAATGAGAATGTTTTGGTATTCACTTCTAAAATAGTCACAACCTCCTTTTTGAATATAGGCAGTTTTTTCTTCATCCAAAACCGCTTGGCAGGCTTTTTATGGGAAACTATTATTGCAAGACCTGGATTTTAAATATAGATCACAAGGCTTCCTATTGCCCACAGCAAATAGTGAGCTGTATTCAGATGCTTGAGTAGCAAGCGTAATCCTGTGATCATACCTTTTTGACGATAAACAGAAAATGTACGCACGTCCAATGTGTCTGTAAGAGGGACAGATGGTTCATCAAAAGCAGAGCGAACTCCTGTAGATGGCATTGCACAGGGATCATGCTAACAATGTATGTAGTACACACTATAATGCCTACACACACAGGCCTGTCCACAAGTTAACAGACACATATTTACTTCTGCTGGCCTGATGTATTGAACTACCGCAGGGCTCTTTAAGTATGGATGTCTTGGAAGGCTTCATCAGTAGACGGAAGATCAAGAAGTGGAAACTTGCTCAACCCTGTGAGACATCTGTACTTAGCGCAAAGGAATACTGACCCCCCAAGCAATCCTGTAGACATTCCGTGCTGTGGAGTATGCCACTCCTGCTTACGGGGTGCTGTCAGGGAAATTAGACGGTGATACAGTCCACTCTAAATCCCCTTTTTATCATTACATAGTCACTTCCTTGACAAGGGCTCACTGTTAGAAAAAGAGCTGGCACAGAGAACAGCACATATGAAAATGTAGGTGCTTGCCTTTTCTTATTACAGTTTTTCACAATTGTTAACACACGTTTCTCAAAACAATAACGGCTTTCTCAAAACTGCACACACAAAACTGAAAACCTCACACACAAAATGTTAAACCTGACACTCCCTTTGCAAGATGACTCTTTGCCATCAAATCTCTTAACTGTTCACAAATGGAACTCGTGTTTTCATTTGGTACACACAGCCATATTTTCAAATGACACACACATACCATTCATTGAGTACACACAACTAAGCATTTGCTGCACACTACCAAGCATTTACAGCACACTGAAGTGCAAAATTGAAAACACAATCATAGAAATGGAACACACCATATGAATGACAATGACTCTGGAGAATGAGCCATTTCTCCTTTTGTAAAATGTTTCAGTGTAGGCCTACTTTTTTCATAGTCAAACATAAAACAGCACACAAATATGCAGCAAAAACAAGTTTTATTTCGGTACACACAGAGACCAGTACAGTACTGTAAACCGGCCTGCTCAACCCCCCCCCCCCCCACTCCCCCTTCACAAAAATGAATTATGCATCACGCCTCCGGTTCCTGTCTGGCCAGAGGGCCTCATCCACATCACAGGCAATGTTCTCCCTGGCCAAGCAGCGTTGGAAGAAACGCCTCGAGTGGCGCATGAAGCCCTGACAGGCCTCAACAGTCACGACGCCACAAGCCTCCTCCATGGCCTGGAGCAGTGGACCCGGCCCTGTGGGTTCCGTTCATATACCTTCCACCTCCAAGCTGAAAGAAACTCCTCAATGGGATTCAGGAAAGGAGAATAAGGTGGAAGGTATAGAACGGGAAAATGTGGGTGGTCCTGGAACCACTCACGCACTTGAGCAGCCCGGTGGAAGCTCACATTGTCCCAGATGACGACGTGATCGATCCGCTGTGGGCCATCTATCTGGCCAGGTGGTACCAGCAGGTCATGCAGGCCATCCAGGAAGGCGAGGAGATGGGCAGTGTTCCTCCTCTTCCTCCTCCTCCTCCTCTTACCCCTCTCCTTCTCTGGTTGTCTCTTCAAAGTTCTCCATTGTTCACCAAACAAAACAGAGGCTCAAGGCACTTTTATGCTGCAGTCCTGATTGCAAATTGCTCTGAATGTTGAGACCTGAATGTTTAGAGATTTGAATATTTGTGTGTTGTAGGTTGATGCTTTGAGATTTTACTTGAGAAGTGTGTGCAACAACTGAACATTGTGTGTAGTGTTTTGACAACAAGGTGATGTGTAATTGACATCAGAGTGTAAAGAAGGAAAGTCAGAGTCTAATGCAGATAAGGGAGTGTGAAGTAGTGCCAAATTGGGTCGAGCGATTGGTACATGAAATGAAGGTTGTGCAAATTGTGCCGAATTTTCGCTTTTTGTGTGTTAACAATTGTGAAAAACTGTAATGTAAACTGTAAACAGTGTGAACTTTGAAACTATTGAATACAGTTAGGAAACACCTAGTGGATGGTACAGCACATAGAACAGTGCATTGTGTGGTACACCTACAAGGAAGCCTGCCACCAGGAATAAACAGACTCATTTTGCATGTATCGGTTAAGTCAAAAGGTGTGGGTGATGTTTAACATTTAAATGTAAAGGCAGATATTGTGGGAATGTGGGAATGATCAAAAATGTGCACGTCTAGATTTGGCTGCAGATTCTCCAGAGCCACACCTCCAGGCTTTGCTCCTCTTTCATCTACCTTTTGAGATAATTGCGCCTCTCGGATGGTATGCTTTGAGGCTTCAAAGGGTCAAATGACAAGTGAGCCTAATTTCAAACATGACACTAGCTTTGCAGCTCTGTATGTGTGACCAGGGTTTGAGAGATTCTCATTGACCGGGATGTAATTGATTAGCAAGACTGTGGCTTTCAGACCGCATCCTATCAGTCCCCATCAGTCCTCCTTACTTAAATAGTTTCATCTAAAACCATCTCTGCTCAGGAGCTGATACTGGTGGCAGTAAAGCCTTTCTGGATTCAACTAAAACTGTGCTCTTAAGAGTAATTTACAATTTGGGCAGTAATTTACAATCTGCAGCTTGAAAACCATGAATACACTGTTATGTACTGTAATTATGAGTGAAAGTTGAAAACATAAATTATGTTTTTAAATTTAATATAAAAAATCCTCCCTCTGAATGTACTATAAATGAATTGAATTTTAAGTTCAGTTTGATACCACAGTGTACATAGCTGCCAAATAATTATAATGATCTGTATATTGCCACACGAGACATAATCAATCTTAAATTGCTCAGCATGGATTATATTGAGTACAATGCACTACTTGTTCCACCAAAAAGCCCATAATTGGACAAAATGATGACCTTAATTAGTGGCATGTAATACTATATACGTACATTATGCCACACAAGTTCTAACCACAGCCGTGCAATCTAAATAAAAACGAAAACACAAAGTGTATGTGGCTGGGGTAATGTATTAAAAATGACCCTGAAAGACCATCACAGCTCAGTCCAGGCTCAAATAGCAAAAGACAATATAGTGTTGGAATATCATAACACAGCCCCAAATAATAATTTCAGAAAAGATGAAGGTATTATGTCTCGGCATTCCCTGTTGACTCACATAGATGACTATATTCACACTTAGGAATCTATGAGTTTTGGGTGGATTTGAAACTCCATGCAGTATGCTGAAAAGCTCGTGACAGACCAAACTGACACCTTGTCAAATTAAATCCCGAAGTGATACATCAATGTGTGAAGTATCACCTTAAATGAAGACGAATGGATCAGCTTGTTTGCACACAACCAGCATACAGAGCTGGATCATGTAAATTAATGAGACCGACCTATTTGGAGCGAATATGATTTTCCCATACCTTCACTGCACATAGGGTCAACAGCAAATTCTATAAAATGTCATTCTTTAGATGCGTATCTCATTTTCTGTGTATTGTTAAAGATACAAACGGTGATGTTCGAAATATGACCTTTTTTGTTTTTAATTCCCTGAATGTCTTAGTAGATAGTTGTACCTTTATGTCGAGTTCTCTCATAAAAAAGTGAGATGTTGTATGCTGGGAATGTTTATATTTGAAATGAGGATGTTTCCTTTCCTTTCAATCGGTTATGATTATTTAGCGGAGGGAGAGCAGATATGGCACCATGTCTGTGGGAAGATCTCATTCCCCAAACAATCACTGCTTTTGTTCTCACTTACACATTGCTGATGGTACCCCCATCCACCTCAGCGTTGTCATGGCAACAGCCATTGCTACCATTTGACTTCATTAGGCAAACAGAATGCCTGTGTTTTCTATGTAAAGCGGCAAAATATGCAGAAATAAGAAATATGTGGCTTTGCAGCTTCAGCATTTCCTGTTACGTATAGACTCTCAAGCAGCACACATTGACAGTATTCATAATTAAAGAAAAGAGAGGCCTATCTCAAGTCCACGCAAAGTCCACTCATCCATAGCACAGCACACAAAGTACCGGAGTCCTTTTGTTGTCACTGAAAAAATTCAGGCTTATAAACACTACAAACATCCACCTGTCTAACAGTGGATCTCCTGCAGCAGCAGCATTCAACCTACTGAAAAAAGCTGGTAAAAAACACAAAGAAGCAATCTCTCTCTCTCTCTCTCTCTCTCTCTCTCTCTCTCTCACTCTCTCTCTCTCTCTCTCTCTCTCTCTCACTCTCTCTCTCTCTCTCTCTCTCACTCTATCATTCTCCCTCTATATCTCTCCCTCTATCTGTCCCTCCCTCATGGGGAAACAGGAGCAGAGGCTCTGGTAACCGTTTGAAGTCAATAACCAGGGCTTGACCCTTTCACTAAAAAGCTGAGTGAGGAGCGAGGAGCTGAACAGTACAGCAACTGCCAGCAAAACCACAGTGTTTTCCTTGCCATTATTTATTTGCTTGGCAGATGCCATATCCACAGCTACGTACAAGGTTTACATTTCTCATATCACCCGTCTGTATATTACTGGGGCAATGGAAGTCTCTTAGCCAGGGTTACAACAGCAGTGTCTGTCTGCGAACCCAAACCTGCCTCGTTATGATTCTCAGTTCCATTACCATTGCAATACACTGCTGACAATAATACATGCAGTAAATATAGTCACAAAAGCCAAAGGGAATGTCATACAAGCTTCAGTGGAAGAACTAGTCCGCCTCACAAGTTCAGCCCAGTCTGTAAACCATGTAGGAAGTCTGCATTACGTACAAGGAGAAAAACATAACATGGCTTCCTTCCAAATCAAGCCCAAGCCAGATTCTCAACTGCACATCTAGAAAATGAAATAAATACCGCTCGATACACAACTTGGATTGTCACGCCAGGCATTTTCCATTCTGCAACCCCAGAATCAGCGCATTTGGCCTCGGTCAAGCTTTCAAAGCCCAGTCAAACGTTCCCCATTGCTGCTGAGGACAAACAGAACAGCACAAGCTCTGCCTCAAACACTGCCCCCGCTCTCAGGCCTCCGCTCGGCTAGTAGCGGCCAACCTAGCGGCACTTACCGCCGTATCTCAAATACGGACAGCGGAGAGGAGCTGTTCTTCAGGCAGCACAGGGCAGCCATTAACACTGACCATAACCCCACTGATATCAACTAAACTTTACACATTCTTTGAATGTCTGTTTTCTCTTCATTAAGTTTGGGTCAAATTTAAGAGACATGAAGTCCTGCAATCTAGATCTCAAAACCTTTTTTCCAATTAGAAACATGATGAATTTTCTATTCCATTTTGTGTCAGTCAACAGTCATCAGTGAAGACTGATGTACAATGTTGAATGTGACATAATTGTAATTGCAGCTGTATACCAAACAAGATTGAAAATGATAAAAACCAGGCTGTTCATTTATTTAATATTTTAATGTAATTCACCCAACCAAACCTGATTTTGACATGCAAATTGTTCCATTTTGCCCATATCTGATTTTTTTATTATTATTAAATTCTGTACAATATTTGTATTATTATTTTCATGAATATAAATCAATGCTGGAAGGACCACTGTGAAATTTGAGAAAGCTTACTGTGCAACCTGTGATTCTGCCTGAGACTTGGCGGTACTGCTGATTGATATATTTCATATTAAAACAGTTTTGAGTGAATTTCTGGCACCCATTATTGATCACACACACACACACACACACACACACACACACACACACACACACACACACACACACCGTCCAGCCAGTGACCAGAGAGGCTGCTAATTAATTGAAATGGCGAAACGCTGCCCTGGCGCACACATCAGAGAGCATTGTGCTCCAGCTGATTGTGATGCTAATGCATTAGCGCTGGTGTGTGCGCCGCGTGCGTGGTTGCCATGGGCACATCACTGCCTCCACCCCCACCTCCCCCTCCCCACACCCAACCCGCCCTCCAGTCCCCCATCCAGTGACCAGCCTGCGAACAGAATGCCTTGCCCTTCCACGGAAAGAAACAATGGGCCGTTTTCTAATCTGGGGAGAGCCTGGACATCATTAGCCCTCGCTCTCAGTGGGACTCTTCCCGTCTCCATTGACTGAGCTCCCCAGCTGCCATTGTTGTGTAAATCAGTGTTCCACAAGACGGCAGTTTGAGCTTCGGATTCAGTCACAACAGCTCGAGGGAGAGAAGCGCATCCAACTGCCGTCTCCCTCTGTGGCTACAAGCACATTCAGCTTTTCTTTAACTTTTTCCCCTTTTTTTCTCAAATTTATATGATTTGCTCATACCCCCCCTCCCCCTCATCCCCACCACCCTCTAAAAGACGAAGGACAAAGGCAAAACAGGGTAGCACTAGCTGTGGAGAAAAAAAAAACAACATACAACCGTTGTATGCATGAAGTCAACTGACATTGCTGGGCCCATGAAGCCTGACCAGACAAGAAGCCTCAATCCAAATGTTCAAAAATCACATTTCACCTCAAAGCGGGTTGTAACCCGCCACTTCCTTCCATGTTTGGTAGTCCCTCTCATCTTCCCAGCAACCTCCAGTGCCCTCCTTTGTAATGTAAAAGAGAGGGAGAGGTCAGCTGCATTTGCAGGACTCCTCTGTATGCATTGTGTACATGGAAATGCATCTCATTTTACAAAACCATTCTGTGAACCTGTAGGAAAACCACCCACCCTTTAACACTGTCAAAGAAGAACACGGAGCAGCTCTGTGTTCGACTAAACATGTCTGCCCAATAAGCTGCAGCCATATCTTAATTATAGAAATAATTGTTTTTGGCCAATAAAGCCCTATCTTTAGGTGTTGAGCAAGCATTTGAATAACCAGCTTCACTGATAACAGAAACTGAAGTGGCAGTTTTTCTACTGAGATACACGGCATTGTACATCAGCTGTGATGGAAATTAATTACTATACACAGCAGGGGGAGGAGGGCAGTTTACCATGATACACCTTAATATATTCTTAACAAGAAACATTCCACTGTCCATGGCACAAGCATCTTTCGCCACAATGAAAAGCAAATCTCGTTTCCCCTTTAGTGACATAGAAGCTAGAACACAAGCCAGTTTCTAGACGGATCCTATTTACCTCCTGGCCATTTGCCATAGAAAACAAGCTAGTAGCAAATATAAATTGGTATCAATACAACCCTCAGTCCTACTGTCTTTCCGAAATCAATCAGGATATAGTTCTGGAATGACAGCAGCTTAATTTAAACATCCCACTCTCCTACAATTGCTGGATTAAATGTACTTACTATGTTACTATATTTAGTACATCTACATAGTAAGCTAGTTCATTTGAATTTAAAAAGGACATGATTATCACATTATTTGGACATGATTACCACAGCCATCATAATTTAGCAAATATTATATATATCGCAAAAAAATCCAATCTGTAGGAAAAACACCATAAAGAAGATGTACACCACTGAAAATCATGTTTTCGTTTCTGCCATATTGGGATGACATCATTAATGTGAAAAGGAAGTCTTACATGTCTCCCAGAGGACCGTCAGCAACACATTAATATGCTACCGTCATATCTCCTGTACGTAGCTGAGGAAGCCATCAGTGTATTTATATGTCATTTGCAACTATTCACAAAACATGTATTAAGCTCAGCGTGTATTGAGCTCCTTTTGTTCTGAACCCCAAACAATATTCTATATTTTGATAATAGTGCCCTGGCTGTGTATGTCTTCTTCTGCACCGCCAGGGAATATTGAACGAATACATAGACAACCAATTTCACCTTTTTATCACTTTGTAATGTGGCCGTTAATATGGCAACATATAAATACGGGACAGAATGCCATGTGATAGAGATGCCTGCTCCTATTTGGCTGTGCCAGACTGAAGACAAATTGGAGTCGGGAGATCCACCATTACTCTGTCAGGGCACATCAAGAAGGACGCACACACATAAGAACAAGTTCATCTGAGGTCAAGCTGGCTTTTTCCCTACTTTCAACTTATGCTGTGAATTTTTACAGTTTAAGGATGAGTCAATGCAACCAGCAACATTGAAAGGACAGTATATTTTTGCATTCTGTGCAATGGCATCACGCTGCTATATTTACTTGGTCTTTTGTTTTTATTTAGCATTGTTTATTACACGTAATTGGCAAAGGCCAATTGATCGTTTTCTTCATTTCTGGCATTACAACAAAGAGACTACAATCTAACATAATTTGACAACCGTGATATTAGTTGTAACAGTCTAAAAGGTATTCATGTCAGTGAGAGAGAACAAATGGAAATGGGTATGCGATTTCTGACAGGCCTGATTTTAAGAAATGCACACCTATCCAGTAGCATAATTCAGCTGCAGAAGACGGGGTATATTATTGATCATGGAGTGCTTGACAAAAACAGAATCTCATCAGATACTGGGTGGGGGTGCAGGCATTTCTGTTGTTTCTTCAATAAACCATGGTATTATCCTTCACTGTACAGATCTTTTTTATACTCATAGCTCCCCAGGGTGCATCAGAAAGAGAGAGAGAAAGAGAAAGACAGAGAGAGGGAGAGAGAGAGAAAGACAGAGAGAGAGAGAGAGAGAGAGAGAGAGAGAGAATGAGGGTAGAGAGTCAGTGATTCCTCAGAGATTGCACACTTTCAGACTTGAGAGCAGCCACCCTCATAGAAACAGCCAGGAAAAACCCAGTACCCAGCTTTGAAAAGACAGGGAAATTCAGCATTTCCACTTAAAATCACCATCCTTCAGGCGTGAGCAAATAGCCTGCTTGGGAAGAAACCTTAAGAGGAGACAACATCAAGGGTAAAGCGAGTTTATCACACGCATCCTATCACTTGTCCAATTGCTGGAAAAGCTTAGAGGGAACATCTGTTTAAATGCTGCATTCTGAGGGAGAGAAATTACACACCTATAAAACATTTCCATTTATGACCCTCAATCAATATATATATATATATATATATATATATATATATATATATATTATTAAGGAATGGTTTGTTAATGTACGCGGTAATATATTTTCGGTTTCAATGCCAAGCTCCCAAAGAAACAGTAATTCTATCAGTTCAGTTGTAAACTGCGTATAAACTCATTATTATGAAGTATTGCACCCCCAAGTCTCCTCAGCCTCAATCAACTGCATCCCTCAACTCTTATTACACATTGAAGACACAGTAATCTCTTTTGATATAGTGCGATATTATGCCCTCCTTTATTTTTTTCTCTGCTTGGGCCAATTTGCGTGCTCTCGAAAACTGTGCTAATAAGCCAAAGTCTGGTTCAGTTGCGACTTCTGGAGATGACATTACTAATCTATTTTCTGGTTGGCTGGCACCACCATTAATTTGTTAACATTCATTTCAGCTGTCATCCCTGCCTGCTCTGTTCCATCTCCCTTCAGAGATTCAATGCCACCCGCCTTAACACATCCCGGCACCGGCCCAAATAATGAGGGTAGGAAAGGACAAAAGGAAACCAAATAAAGTGTCTATCTGAAACAACAATGCACCTGAAATGAATCAGCCTTGGAAGAGAGCAGTTGTTTGCGATGAGGACCCCTTTCTGACCCGGACAGTGTCTCTAGGACAAAAGGCCAAGGGTGAACGGTCTGACAGATTTTGATTTTCACTAGAATAAACCTCACTCTACAGCAAGTAACTTGTCACATACTGCTACATGTATAAACTGAGTTAGATCATTTTGTGATATATATATCAAACCCATGTAATTAAGTAGTGTTTAGGAGAACAATTAGTGTGGCCTGACCATTCATATCTCGATGATGGAAGTGCCCTTTTCAGCTCTATATGTAAGTATAGCATTAGGCCCTTATGCCCTCCTGATACCTACAACTCATTTCTGTCCCCTGTAGCTCTGTGGTCTTAGTCTTAAGAACCATAAAGGCCTATTTCAACTATGCTGAAACCTACGCGACAAGGAATGGCCAATAAAAGTAAAATCAATAATATTTTTAAAAATATTTTCACTGCAAATGCTTTTCTGATCCAAGACACTATTATGTTTACAGCTTAAACCTTTTTTTCTGCTAGGTTATACTCATTTTTGTTCTGGTCACATGACATGTTGGAATATCCCAAGGGGCACACGGTTGTATGAGTGCTGTGATGAGGTACTGATCATTAAACACCTACAGTAAAGAGCAGTTCAGATCAACAGGGAACGTTGACAGCACACAGGGAAACATCACTGAGAAACGCTGCATTAGCTATTTTAAAACAACAGGTAAACAACTTTCATTACACTGAAATGTCGAAGACCCGGGCATCTTTCTTCCTCGAACGAGAACAGGAAACGCATATATGCGGGGAGGGGGGGGGGGGGGGGGCACAGACAGCAGGTCTGCATTGTCTTGAGTGAATATAGCAGGGTGTTCAATTATCCGAAGACATCTATTCGACACACCCATTCATTTTCACAGACTGTGTAAAGCCACGTTATGTGGGGAACGGTCCTCTCTGGCAACGCGCCATGCGACGCTCCATACATATTCATACGCATCCCACCATTCAGACTGAGAGGCAGTGTGGTTCATCCCAGTCTCTGGATCAGCTCCTCCGCTCAGGGAAAAAAAGAAACGGTGCTCCCAGCCTGCATCCCCTCTCAGACCGAGATGTGAGCTCAGATCTACCCCATAACAAATATTTTGTATTTTTTTTGTCTTTATTGGTTATAAAATTAAATTATACAATAAAAACATTTCCTTTTAAATTACAATACATCAACATCATTCCATTTCACATTTTTAAAACATGCTTTATCGGGGGGAATTTTTATTAACAAATATGATTCAGGATACTGAGAATCACACATTTAGGCGTAAACACAATTGTTTTGATTAATCCTTTCATTTCTGCAGCGAGCACCTTTATTCGCGGGATCTGCCGATGTGCTGACAACCTGCATTATTCATGAGCTCCTCTCCTTTATAACTTTGCAGCTTGGAGTTTGCATCTGTCGGTCGCCATGGAGTCCCAGGAGTTCACAGGAACCCCCGTCCCCGCCTCATCCCTCCCCACGCCACCTTTTAAAGCAAAATGGTGTCTACCCATAATGCCTTGCAGTTAAAGCAAAGGTCATCAGATGGAATGTCGTCTATGCACAGTCCTTAGAGTGATTCAATAATTCACACTGTATCCCCGTGAATTTCCTCATTCAATTAAAAGGAAATGAATACCAATAAGGTAGTGTAATCACACAAGCATTATGGCTTTATTGCCCGTTTGAATGTGCAAACAGTGTGAATGTGACAGATTTATAAATAGCAGACATTTAATGTAATCATGCTTCAGGAAAAATTATTCAAATATGGCCTGCTAACTGACATATTTTTTCATTGTTTATCCAAACATATTTGCATTTCTAATGGGAAAAGAAAATATAAAATTGACAGAACTGACATCCCCATTAGTTAATGCACTTTTCCCTTTGAAGTAGAGCACACCAGGAAAGTGTGCTCAGGCAGAATAGGACTTCCAGGCCTATGGGTGGGACAATTAAAATATTTAAAGGGGTATGCAGCTGAGCCTATATTATTCACAGCAGGTTGGGGGAAGGGACTGCTTCCTCTGATCTTCAGAGTTCAATTAATCAAAAGCTGACACATTTTCGCAATTTTCGGGAGTTTATTGCCAATCAAACTATGAGGAGAGATCTGTGGGTTCTTTCCTGCAAAATAAGGGTGTTTATGGAACCCCCCCCCACCACCACTGTCGTCAGAGTTCCATCATGCATCACAGCAATGTTTGCAACGTTTTGGTAATCACTACTTTTATAATAGCATCACACTCCTAACTAGCGTATTAATTTTAATGGACTACAAGACTCCCATTTAATGCTTCGGTGGACATAATAAGGCAGCTGCTTTTCTCTGCATAATCACTGGGATTTTTCCAGGGTTTCAGATGCAAAACAGAGAGAGCTACTGGCTACTAACCCAGAGGGCGAGAACATTTCCGCTAAAACACGGAGAGACGTTTGGTTGAGCCTAACATGCTCACCCAGGACACACGTTATTTTATTTCTTTAAATAGCAGCACAAAGTCCACTCAAGTACATTGTTACACACTAAAAACAACAGAAGTTTTTGCACGCGTAACAATCTTATAAAAGCCTCCTTTTTTCAGCCTCAGAATACACATCTGTTAGTAAAACAACAGTCACTTTTCCTGCAGTTTAGCAGCTATGCTAACCCGAGGCCCTATCGCTCTGTGTGTTTGGGTTTGCTTGGTAAACGGCGGAGAGGGTGAGCAGTGTGTGGTCAGGCCCCTCTGGGACTTTCCTCCTTAGCGACAGACAACAGAGCGCTGTGTTTCCACGTGGGACGCGGCTTCTCTCAGATCCTCTGCCCCACTTTAACTGCATTTCATTTCAAATCCCGCAGGAAAGGAGCCCAGCCCACCTGATAATAACAGCTCCCGTATGGCAAAATGCCTAATTTGAGAATAGCAGAAACCACAGGCAGGATATGGACAAGGAGCAGGACAAACTCATTTGAGCCACCAAGATCGCTCTAAATGCAATCTCAGACTGGCAGGGAAGAGAATTCTGCCAATTTGGCCGAGGTGAATAGCAAACATGGCTATAATTTCTGGAATGTCCGTAAGACTCTTTATCCTTACAAGACTCCTTCTGTACAAGCCCTGCTTACACCGCCAAGTCTAAACCAGCTCCACACATTGCATGACTGTGTCATAAACCCTCTTTCACTTTGTTTATCATTTACAGGCTCACATTATAGGTCATAATGTACACATATTAAAGCTACACGATGGCAAATTTATTTTCATTCTTTTGACATTTGACATTAAGTCTATATTGCAACCTTTTAATAAGGGATGGAATGGTACTAAGAAGAGTACATCAAATAACTCAAATGAGTTATTGTAAGTTGGTAGTATATGTAATGTAAATATTAATGTATAGGCATTCATGTTTTATGTATTAATGTTAAATTATTATCAGGACAGATAATGCTGCTCTCATTCAAAGAGATAATGCTTAATGTTTGTCTTTCTATATACGCATCATAACTGCACCAGATGAGCATATGCTTTGATGGAGAATTATTTAATTATGTATATAATTATTATCATGGATATAATTAAACAGGATAATACCCTAGATGATCATGTTGTATTAAACAATCTCTACTCTGGCCTGACACTCCCAATAAATCTTGAGCAGGCACATACTGCATATTTCATCAGCCTGGGGTTGGAGGGTGCAGGTGATCATATTTCTATCCTCCTGTCCTAGATCATTTTTCCTTGCATGCTTAATTTAGACGGCAGTTTTTGCCATTGTTTTATGATTTATTTATCATTTATGATTCCAAAAACAATCTGTGTGGTATTTCCAGTATGCTGAGTATCATTATTAAATATTATTATTCAATTTTTTTGGCATGATCTCAGAGCGGTCTCTCTTGCAGTATTACAGATGTTAACTATTGCATGTTGTAGTTATAATACTACTACTACTACTACTACTAATAATAATAATTATAATAATAATAATAATAATAATAATGCATGAAATAGCTTATATGATCACTACACAACAAGCCCTGCATTAATATCAACCCAGACAAAAAGGGAAATAGCTTCAACACATAACTCATCACCAAACATAGCAACACACGCACACAAGGCAAATAAACTATTCCACTCTGCAATCATAGGCACCCCCTTGCTATTATTCTACTTCAGTTATGGTGTCAATGTCCTGTAATTAGGATGTTACACAATGTAGTATGTCGCTAATTATGGCATATGATGACTAAACAGTATCAATACACAGTACCATATTACCTTGCATTTGAGCCGCCCGTTATTTTGTCCTATTGGAATGTGGATCAAAAGTTGAAACAGTTTAAAACACACACACACACACACACGTGCACGCGCACACACACACACACACACACACACACACACATGCGCGCACACAGTTTCATCTGTCCCCTTTAAGAGCAGCTGTCCTATACAATGACAGAGCCTTTCCATTTACTGCCTCAATTATTCTCTCAGTTTACAATCAAAGTTAATTTACATATGTTCAACTACAATTAACTATGCTGCACTGCAGGTGGCACAGTGAACGGCTCAAAGTACACATTAGCCTAATTTCAGACAACCTCCAGATAAAACACAGCGCTTCATTAAAAAAAGCAGTGCCAAAAATATTCCTGGTCCAAATATAGAGTATATCAAAACTCACAATACGAGAAACATTTTATGCATTTATGAATTCTGAGAACAGCATGTTAGAAAAAGTTGCCAAGAGTACATTTTCTCAGTCCATTTTAGATTACCATGTAAATATGCCTCAGGTTTTATTGAAAAAAACAAAACATTAAATGATTGTGCATGGCAATCATATGGCATTGTAAACCGGTGAAAATGTAGCCTACGCTACTTTGAAGTAGACGTGTCCCTCCTACTCCAGAAAGACATCACCTCATAAATCCAGTACCCGCTGGCTAAAAAGAAAACATTTTAAATGCTCACCATATATCTCAACATATGCACACATTTCAGATCAATTACTTTCAGGTTACAATTAGTCATACATTAGGATAAATCCTCCATAACATCTCTTGAAATGCCACTCAAACTATGAGCATCCTGTTGCTCTGAGCCTAAACATAAGCTATGCATTCTGATATTAATTAGAAACAGGCGAAGGACTGGATAGGATGCCAGGAGGGGGGGGGGGGTAAACTTTATTTCATGAAAAGGTTTAAAGAATACTGCCTAACTGCTACACATAGGCAGTACTTCAGACCTAGCCCTGGGTCTGAAAACACCCAGGTGGGCAATTATGACAATGCAAAGCGCAATTTTTTTCCCCCCCATTTGAATAATTCATCAGTGGAGAAGCATACTTTGCTCATGTTCAGACCCTTTTGTACATGCAGACAGTCATCACTCACAGTCATGCCTAGTGCATATTTTGTAAGAAAAGCTAAACTGCATGACCAGCAAACAGCTTAGCAGAGGTCTCAGTAAACGCAGCTGGTGTTGAGAAAAAAACAACAAAAACTGGCATGTAACACAGTAATCCCTCATAACACAGGCCACATCAGGCCACCTATTGCATTTCAGATTGGCCACTGTTGCTTAACAGGTTCTTGCGGGTACGTCTCCGTTGATTTGAAGATGAGCCACGGATTTATTTGCAATTTCATCTGCGGGTTTATGCGGCCTGTGATTTCGTTCCATCGCCGCCGCCCCCCGGCCCCCACCCCCCACCCCCAGTCTCTACCCTGGACCGAGCCGACGGCAATGAGCGCCCAGCCCAGGCTCAGCCGTCAAATAAACCAGACTGCTTTTGCGGAGAGGAATGCGCAGTGTCCTGTTCGCTGAACGCCACTGAGGTTGATTTATAAGACAACAAGTTTTACAGACTGTTTCCTTTCTTCTGTGTATTACGTGGATACAACATAAAACATCCGGCTTCCTCCACTACCAGCATTCCATTTGTTCAAACAGAAGCCTGCTTCCAACACAGCAGACTGTAGACTAAGTTCCTCAGCCACTGGTCACCCCTTGTTTTTCTTAGAGTACCCAATCTCAGCTTTTGTTGGTGCTTTTAAGTTTAAAAGTACTTTTTTACGAATCAATATCAGATTCAAACTAATATTTCACGTGCATGCCCCCACATTTTCAGTTAATGTAGCTGTCATGCAATTGAGTGGTTTAACAGAGCGAGCTATAGTTTATCATCGATCTCTGATGAAAAGAAAAAAAAGGCTTTCACGGTTTAACCCAATTACTTTTTTTCGATCAAAAAAAAAAAAAAAAAGCCATTGGGTTAAACTGTTCATTGGCCCTCAACGGCTTAAACCAAATTCTGCCTGCCCTATGTATAATGTGCTATGTTAGCCAACGGTTTAGCGTCATGTTGTTCCTCGTTGACTCGACTCTACAAAGAGCAGCAAGATTAGACTGAACAAAATACACTAAATTCACCATTCAGCGGTAAGATAGCTGCTATCTCCTCAGAAATCAACAGTTTAACACTGGGCATGAACAGCAGGGCACCGTGGGGCTTATGACCAGGACAGTTCTCCAGCAAGGCCGGCGTGAAATGCATTCCATTAGGAAGGATTAGGATTTATAGATCCGTCTCCTCTGGGAAAGGGATCCTGATGACAGTGGCAGCCAAGCATAAGTTTACAGCACTGTCATCAGAAGGGTATTTACCCAGGTGACACTGCTGTTGAGACAGCAGCTGACAGGAGCCCAAGGCCTGCAGTCAAATCAATAACCCTGTGTATTAAGAAACTGCAGGTGAGCGATTGACCCGTGGCCCCTCCATCACTTACAGGCCTTATTGCAGAAAATTTACAGTGCAAAATACAAAGTGATATACTATATGACTTGATGAACAGAGGATGAAAAAAGGCAGATAGGAGTCTTTAATAGGCTAGATAAGTAGTATCTCTAACCCATCAAAATGAAATTGAGATTATGTAAATATTAAGAAATGTGTGAAAGCATTCATGTAGAACTGTTGTCAAAATAAGGGTTCAATGATGGTGATCGTTGGATTCGGATTTAATTGCAAATTTGCTGCATGCGACTGAACCCCTCATTAGATTAAGGGCTAAAATGATCTCATCCAGAATGGTTATGACAAAACAATCTAACACCCCTTCTCTCATAGACCGGGCCGGAGGTACAGCCACTCAATAGAAGGGCCATGGAAACAGGAATAGAGCTGAGGCCTGTGTTATTTCAGTACCTCCTTGGCTCAAGTGGTTCAGCCTAATCACAATAATAATATTCATGATTAAACAGCTTTTTCAATGAAGCGCTGTTGAATGATGCATCAGGTCAGAATGGAAAACCTCATGACTCCTCAAGAGGGCATTCTAAGAATCTTGGATCATTCTCATCTCAGCGCCCCACAGGCATAGCAAATCTGACCACAATACCAGACACAAAACTGAACAGGAAGAAACCAACAATTTCAATCTGAAAGACGTCCAAACTCCAGTAATGGCGTAATGTGACTCTGGTAATGGTACTGTATGATTTCAATAAGGTCCACATCTCTCATAAATGCAGAAATTTGCACTACACCCTGTAATTATGAGTTAAAATAGACCACAGTCAGCATATGGTTAGTCATAAAGAAAACCACAAAAATGGTACATTTGCATGTGTTTAGCCAAAGGAAGAGTGCTGAGCACTTCAATACTGTTACACTGTGCATAATTCTTCAACCCACAGTTTCTGGTTTGCCTATTATTGCTCTTTATTAACATTTAACTGATACATATTGAAATAATTGTTTTACTTCACGAATGAGGGTACTGTTCCATTTTACTGCCGACAACACAAACCTTTTTACGCTACTGCAAACGATCAACCTAATGAGATTTTGCCAAGGTCTGCAAACATGTTAGGAATCTTTGTTAGCAAATGTAGAACCCTCAACAGCTGTTTAAGGAGTGTCAAATGCCACTGCGATCTGGACATCAGGACCCAATTCCAAACATGGTTTCAGTTGAATATGGATATAGTCACTTCGTGAGTGTGAAGAAAACAAATCCTAAAACTCACTCCATAAAATTGAAAACACCTTTTTCATCTGATTCTGTATCTCCATACAACATAGATTTGAGCAAATTCATCACAACGACGATCACCAATACCAATTACGTATTTCCCCGTGCTCTACTGATAAGAGGTTTTAGTGTAATGAACAACAAAATAAGTAGCACTACTGTACTGTTACCAGACATCAAAGTCTTTTGATTGGTCCATATGCAAATGTAATTGACAGAACATGATACCTGCCCCCTTTACTCAGTTTAATAAGCCTTATTATCCTATCATTGCCATGATTCCTTATATCATAGAAACACAGGAGTGCTGATGCTACAATCTCTTACATCATGGCAAATCAAAGTACAGTATCATACAATTTAACATTATTTTCTTCATTTTAATTTCAAATCATCATCACATTGAACCACCCCAGCTGGCAGATGTGCTTTCAGTTCAGTTGAGATTTCACACGAGTTGCGTCAACGAAAGCTGAGCTGCAGAGGAACGGCAGAGGGCGAGTCTAGCTGGTGTCCAAATTCATCTCAACTTGGTCAGCTTCAGGGGTAAACAAGAGATAAGGCCGCTTTGGGATCAAGCAGTACCGCTGCTCTGTAAACAAGATGAGACACAACCTTCACTGGCAGACAGCACGGCACCCTCTTCACTGGCACGTCCTGTGAGGACGAGGAAGGAGTCCACAGCCGCCAGTGTGAGAGGCCGTCATTCGGCTTGCAGTCGCAGGCAAACGAGATGCAAGCGCGACGTAATCCGCCGGTTCAACCGAATGTGACTGAAACATGACTCTTCTTTCATTATCTGCGTATTTCTCATATCCCCCTGCGCAAATTCACTTTGCGGAAAAAAAGGGAACAATGTTCCACTGCAGGCGTGACACTTCACTGAATTACACTCCACGTAAACGTGCTCCCCTAGCCTCAGAGCTGAAGTACTTTCCAACCACATTTTCCGTGTACGTTTTTCCTTCATTTGAACCTAAACAACCAGGATCAGAGTTTTAAAACACGTTCTCTAGTCTAGAAAAGCATCAAGAAAAGACCACTTTAGCATGGAATTATTCGGCAAATCTCAAAATAATTGTTTTAAACTGAACGCCTGCCCCAGCTGATTGAAGAGCACTAGCGGTGGAATGCTTTCTACTGTTGGTCTGTAACTATATTAAAATAAGGATAGAACGGAGAGCCCCAGATGCTTAGCTACCTTGCTATGCATTAACAACTATCGCCGATTAAAACACTACGGAGATATAGTGCGGAAAACCAACAGGCTCAATGCCCTAGAGGAGGGAATGATCACTGCAAATACTCTTTATAAACCAGGAGTAAAATGTCATAAACAGCCAACTAACTAATAGCATTTCCTAACCATTAGGGACAAAACGATGTGCACTTATAATTTAGTCTTTGGTCTAGGCTGGTTCTCATCATTGGGTTCCAAATATTTTTCCATTATCTTTTTTTTTTTTATTGCCATGCTGACTGGTGTCAGCCAAGCCTGTTATAGCCCCACTGCTGCTGGCCTACTTAAGAGAGCTGCACACAGGCAGGAGACTGCATAACAATGCTGCTTCCATCCAAGTTAGTGGCGAAATAAATTTAACAGATAAACGGAGAAGGCATGGAAAGCACACCACCATGGCAAATCACAGCAAGTAGCCAGAGGTACACAGAGACAATATGGAGTCTGCCTTTCTTTGTTTGTTTGTTTTTGTCTTGATGGAGACACTTAAGCCTTGGGCCGCCGGCAGTGCCCAGGCAGCTTTTTCAGTCTGGGCAGACGGCGACGTTCAGCATGATGCCAGGCGGCACGGCTTTGGTAGCAGTAAATCAATGGAAACACAAGCAGTGGTATCCTGGGTCAGACAGCAGCAGCTCTTACTGACCCGGACCCAGCTGTGCAGTGGCAAACAAAAAAACTAAAAACTGGAACAACATGCACGGGAGGTAAAACAAGGCAGTAACAAAAACTTGTAATTTTGCCTTGTGTCACGCGGGTGCACATCTGCAGTTCCCTTGTTTGTTCCACGGTGAATAATAAGATTCCCATCGCTCATTTCCCACGCCTCGCAGGCATAATTAAAGCCAGGGGCCACCGGGTCTGGGCTTCCACAGTTCAGGCATGAACGCCGTAGTTTGGATAGCACACGGTCTAACTCTGTTCCCCTTGCAGCACGAGCAGGGCCCGACGGGTCCCCTGGTAGCCCTTTCACATTGACAGATTTATCCAGGGTCCGGAGGCTGGGCCTCTACAACCGTGGGCTGGCCCCCGGTGATCCATGCTCCGTTCTCAGGATAAAGTCTGCCACAGTTGCTCTCCCAATTATCTGCTCTTCCGGCATGATCATACTGGTCATTAATCATGCGCCTCTCCAGAGGCTTTGGCCTGGGTTACAAATTTATGTTGAGAAATTGAGGTATGGAACAGGTACATTAAGCCTCTCTCATTTTTCCCTTTTTTTTTATTTTTTTTTTTATGATCTACTCGGTTTTTACTGTGCATACTTTGTGCTGATCAACTTTCTTATGCTTTTGATACACCTTTTCAGTCTTAAAAAAAAACAAAACACAAAGAACAACCTGTGAAACAAAGGGGATATGTAGAGCATCTACCCCGTGTGGTTCCCGTCGAACACAAGCCCTTTGGTCCTCAGAAAGGATCTTATTTACATGCTGCATACAAGGATGATGAACCCAGCGATCAAATTTAAATGTTAATTATTTGATGTCCTGTTCAAAGGGTTAAAACTCAAAGCTGATTCATGATGAAGAGAAAGAGAGATAGAAAGTGTCTTTAGTGCGCAACTTTCTAAGGATCACACGGCTTCACAAGACATGTCCAGCTTGCGTGGAAAATCTGGAAACAAAAGATTTTGGAGACCCTTGTATGCTTCTCTCAAAGGAAAATCGCGGCAGCCGTATGTGTAGCCTTAATTCGCAGGCACAGATTCACTGTGTCACCTCTGGCACATCAAAATAAAAAAGCCTCTGGTGCAGGGAGACTCATCTAGACATCCCAAATCAAAAATGATGACAGAGGCATACAAACTCTTATTCATGCAACAAATGAAGAAAAGTGCAATGTGTGCCCCTAAACCCTGCTGAATGTGGGTTATTCTCATCTGTCCTTTCTTTCCATGCTTTATAGTACCCCCCATACACCCCAACAAAAGCCCAATGGCTTCTTTGTCTTTGTTGTTAGCCTACTGCATTTAACAAAGCTTGCTCACGCTATCTCTCACAGGAAGTGTTACCATTTCAGCGTTTTTTTTTCTCTTTTTTTTTTGTGAGCTGATGGCTGAAGAGCACAGTGGGCTGATTAGATCCTTTCATTAATAACAATCATAGCAGGGAGGGAGGCCTTGTCAGACTGCTCAGCACTCCCGATTAGCAGCAGAGGAAGTGTCTCCATTATCCACACCCATACAAGGTAGCCACTGCTCCCACATAAAATAAATCAGGTCACCAGAGGCGTATACAATTTAGGAGACGGGTTAGAATTTGGTATATTTAATATTATGCTCATGTGACGGAACAAACCCCACCTTCATCCTCCCACTGCAATCATTTACATTTAAGGCATTTAGCGGATATCCTTGAAGACTGGCTTTATTTAATTTGACGTGTACATGTGTAGTATACAGTGTAAAAAGTGGTATCCTCCGCGAGGCATGTGTGTAATACACCTGTCACAGAGTCAGTGCTCGTGTTGCGTTTTGGATGAACGTGTAGCGCTGGGGCTCTTTCACCCTGTAATTTAATGCTCTGTGTTTCTGAGGAAACTTCCCGTCCGGCGCACTTGAAACCAAACGGAATTTCATTACTTCCACGGCCCTTGCAGCAGTTTTCCGCCGCCCCCCCCCGCGAAGAGGGGTTGACTAAGTGCGCGATTCGGAAAAGCGCCTCCTTATTTTCTCACCGGGGGGAGAAAAAGGTCCGTGTGCGGGCCTGCGGTGACGAGTGCGTTGGGGACCCCCGGATCCCCGCGGCTCGCTGGGGTGAACTGCGCCATGCCGACTTGCTGCAGGGAACCCGGCTTCACTCAGCCAGTCCCAGGCCGGCCTCAGCCAATGAACCGATCCATCACCTCTGCTTTAAATAAGGGACGGCCGGCCCATTAAACCGTCCTTCAAGTGCTGAAATGGAAACCGCCAGGAGTGTTGAACCAATCGACCAGCATCACCAATAAAGGCAGAACGCCACGCGCAGCCTTCTGCAAGCTACCCCGGAACGACCGGGTCCTGCCGCACAGCACGGCCGCGTTCATCAGCATCCCGAATAAACCGGTTTGAACAGGTTTCCAAGCTAAGCGACTGTAACTATTCTGTGCTGTTGTGTCATCCTGAATGATCCGGGAGCGTGTTTCCTGTTAAGGGACTGTAGCTATTCTGTGCTGTTGTGTTTTTTGAAGTTTTCCGGCTCAACTTTCCATTTCTTCACGGCTTACGTAGAAGTAGTGGAAAATCCAGCTGCAATGACATTTCAGAGCTTTCTTTCCTCTTTCTGTTCTGCTCGGCTCGAAAAAAAAACATGAATCTGGTGGCCCAGCAGAGCAGCGGGCTCAATGTGTTTCAGCTATGCCACGCTTGTAGCAGGAGAAATGATCACTTAAGGCACTCAAACGCTGAATCCATAGCAAAAGCTGCAACAATTCATGTTTAGACAAGAAAACTCTGCTTAAAACACTGTGGAAAAACTGAAACGGGTTTAGCCTGGATTCTAAGTACAATGATGCACTCATCATGGAAACCTACTGAATGCTAATTTCAGATTAATAAAAGTCTTAAACAGTTTTAGAAAGCGGATCCTTTCACACACATCTTGTGCATGTTCCTGCACAGCAAACATTGTGGTGTACATTTAACACACATGGACTCATATAAACACCATAGAGTGCTAAATGTACACCCGCAGTGTTAAATTGACACAATATTGTGCTAAATGTACACCCGCAGTGTTAAATTGACACCAACATTTTTGCTGTGTGAATGACAATTAGTATTTAAATACATACCTGCCAAAACTGAACATCAGCTATGATATGTGTGGGAAAACCTCAAGAAATGCAATAATATCTGCGTAGTTCATGGTCAGTAGCCCCACACCACGTTACAGTGTTGGGTTTCAACATCACCATACCAACATTAGTTAAGATATGCTAGTGCACCAGCAAAGAGGCATTTTCCCTGAAGGATGCTCCAATGCCCCAATGCAGTGGTGGGGAACCTATGCTGTAAGTGTTCCCTCTTTTGGAAGGGACGATAGTCCGGTCACAATGTGGTCAGTGTACAATTCTGCAGTGCTATAGAAACCCAAACGTCTAATTATCCCCCAGTCTATTGGCTAATCAAAGCACTTGCCTCTCTCTCACAAATGGTGTGTGGTGAGCATGAGTGACTGGCGCGTGTAAGCTAATGGTGGACAGGCTGACCCCCCCTTCTTTGAGGTCTTGAGAAGAAGGGCACTTTATTAATGCAAATAAATATCATTGGTTATTTATTTTTTCTGACAGTATTAGCACGTTCCTGTTCGGTGAACCTTAATAGGAGGATCCCCTGTGCCGTAGAGCGTTCAAAGGCTTATCCGCGGAGGTTCTCTGATCAATAATCTCCCTGCTGGTGGACAAGCGTGATAGAGTCGCCCGGGACTTCAACTAATTTACACCCAACCGACCCCCCCATGCAGCATTTGCCACTCATACTGTTTAGATTTATTAGCTCATTTTTTTCACTCCTTCATCTGTCTTGCTAAGTGCCGGAGCTGGACTACCCCATCAATCTCTGCGCGTACAGCAAGAAGTTATTTTTAGACAAAGAAAATGTGCCTTCTGCACATCATTTGAATGATTGACACAGCGAAGTCCCAGCACTGAAGCCATGGTAAATGTGATCCTTTAATAAGAAAACTTAATCTGATAAAGTGTGCCATTTTCAAGCGTGTGGCCAATGTCCTTCGGTGAGACTGAAGTTGTGAGAAGGTTACAGAGCTGCCAAACAACACACCTTTAAAAAAATATAACAGTTATTACACTTGCCAGGTTGTCTCCCTTTCAAAATAATTCAAGTGTTCCATGATGTGCGCAGACAATACAAATCTGAGAGACCGGATTATTTAACATATGGGACGGTTATACAAATGTTCATTTTTTTATTAGGCGTTACAGCAACCAGACATGTTTTATTCTACACATTTTGCTGCTGAGGATTACCAAGACATGATTATTCTAATTTGCACAGGGGGGGAAAAATCAACATCTCTTCTTGTAACCAAATAATCTGTTTTAAAATCTGCTGCACACAGAATTTGTTGTGCATAAATTCTGTCTGCATTTCAGTTAAAATGCAGTTTTGTTGATTACAACCCATCGGAAAATCAGCCAGATGCAATTTTTAAACAATTCCCACCACTGCCAATCAGGACACAATACTTCCCTCATGGCTTCTCAAATTAAAGGGAGCTCCTGGGTATTGAATTCAACAGAAGTCAGTCATTGTCACGCACGTCCTGAAGAGGTTCTCACAACCCATGCTACACCATCATTATCAGTCAGAGTCATGAAATCCAGGGCTCTTTCAGTGTCACTTCTGTCAGTCGGACCCAGAGATCCAGAGCACCAAAAGCAGTAATGAGCTCCAGCCTTTAACTCTGCAGCCAGTCGGTCCTGTCTGAACAGGGCCGATACTTCGTTCTGCTGACCACCTGGACCCGAATGTGTCATTCAGTAACCGCTCTGCTCCAGGCCTTGTCGAGTCCTTTAAACTGCATATGCACAGTGCCACTGAGGTGGTCACAGCATGTTCCAGGCCTTCAGGTTGATCACTCGGCACATTAACGAGGGCTTATTCCCTTCGACACTCATCCCCTGCTTCCATTAAGCCGGAACCTAATTTGTGGAACACGTCTCAGGCTATATGCATATAAGGTCCCTCAAATACACACAGCCACATGTAATCAGGCAGCTGCAAATATGTTATTTCCAAGCAATTGCATTCAAATTGCACGTAAAATGAAGTGTCACCCTTGCTGCTTTAGCACGTCCAGCCTCCAGCCCTGAGAAGGTCCGACTGAGCTTTGTGTCTGTGTCTGTACCACCCTCCTAGCACGGGAACTTGGGAAGGGAAGGAATTCCTCAGTTCACTGACCACCTGCTATTCCGATGGATGGTGCAAACCTTCTACCGAACAAGGATGGCCTGGCTGGCATGTAATGGGATTCCCGCCCCCTTAAACATAACCCAAGAGTAATGTGAAAGGGTGTGTATGGGCCCACCTTACACTGGTATAATGTGTACACTGCAGCTGTGAAACTGCACTGACTTCAGCAAACACTGCCAAGGCAAATGCAGACAAATACATATTTCCCAGTCCCAACACACTTTTTGCTGTTGGTAGATCATTATCATCTTACTCAATTTCTGCCCCCGGCTTCGAAACTACTAGGTTTTGATCTTTGCTTTATTTTTTTACAACGGTGATCTGATGATCCTGCAATGTTGCCTCAAAACAGAAACAGATGGGCAGCCCACGTATCATTGACTTTCTGACCTCCAGCACATTACAGAACCAGCAAAAGCCCAGGGACACCAATCATTCAATCAGTAAAAGCCATCTTGTCGTTTGCATATAGTAAGGTAAAGCACATTAATACAGCCTCAGAGGCAAGGTCACCATAAGGTCAGATCAGTTACCAAGCATTTTGTTCACAGACTGTGTGCATAGTGGCTTGATTACCATAATTCCACGATTTGGCCACTAAATAATGGTTGTTCAACGAATTGACAAAGAAAATTGTCGAAGCTAAATGCTTGTTAATCTTGACAGGTAATTTTTTTTTTCTTGTACCACAGCAGTGCGGTGCTAGCCCCTACCATTTTAATGACTGTTAAGTACACCAGGAGGAAGGCCACCGATCGTACAAAAAAGAACAAAATGTTTATAAATTGACATTTTTTCACAATTATCAACTTTTAGAGCACCAAGTGTACGGTACAGTTTTAATTTAGCATAAAATTAGAAAAAATGTGAAAACAGTCAAAAACGTTTGCACCTATGTATAAGCTAGGCAAATAATCATAGCCCTTGTAAGAAAATTGTCCTCAGTTTGGCTAATTCATAAATATGTGTTTTTATTTTTGCTTTTGACACGGTTCAGATTTATGACTATACTGCATGCTGATTAATCTTCCTATTCCTACAGTAGAGGAAATTCAATTAAATGTGTTGTTAAAACAGAAACAACATGAGTCACAAGAAAAGGAATACATTTTGTTGGCAGTAGGCCTCACTAAATTACATTGTCAACGGGTTAATTTATACCAGCTATATTTGTCTAAGTGTATCATTTCCATATTTCAATTGTGCTGCTTCCTCACCAAAACATACTTGGAAATGGGCTTGAGGATTGCTTCTTTTACGGAGAAAAGCCAGTTCTTCGAGGTACTATAACTGCCTTAATGCTCACAGATTAATACTTCAATCTGATGACATGAGTTTACAGTTGCTTTTCAAAATATTTCTTTGAATGACACAAATTCCTTGGGGGTAGGGCATATAACAAATGAGTCCTCTATGCATGCACCTTGAGATGTTGACTTATTGACACTTTCTTTTTTGCAAAGAATTAAAATCCTCCCACGTTCTCCAATGATTTATATTTATTTCACAACCTTTAACACCTGTAGCCTTCTTTGTGGTGCCTGGAATAATGTAAGAGTTAGAAGTTGGAAATAGGATTGTAAAATCATAGGTGTTCTTATGAATGTCGGTTAAGAGATGTTACTCGATGATTGATCTTACCTTGACAGTGAGGGAGCATGTTGGAATTGGTTAGGGAGACACAAACGAGGACGGAGGAAAAGAGAGGGACGGAGGAAAAGAGAGGGACGGAGGAAAAGAGAGGGACGTATGTAATGGCGGCTGCTAACCATGTGCCCTCTGATAAAAAATAGTGAAAAGTAGCCACATTCTCTGTGTCTCGGTGGAAGTTAATTTCATGTTGAAGTAAGTCGCCACCAATACTAGTATTACAATCGTACAGTACCAGTCAAAAGTTTGGACACACCTACTCATAGAAGGTTTTTTTCCGTTATTTTTACTGTTTTCCACATTTTGGAATAGTAAAGACATCAAAACTATGAGATAACACAAATTAAATTATGCAAAAACCAAAAAAGGGTTAAACAAATAAAAAAAAGTCTTATATTTTAGATTCTTCAAAGTAGCCACCCTTTGCCTTGATAACGGCTTTGCACATTCTTGCCATTCTCTCAAACAACTTCTGTGGTAAACAGGTATTCCACAGGTAAAAAGGTGATGCCATCATGACTGTATAAAAGGATATCAAAAGACTCCTGATATCTTATTTCCAGGTACTCTTAGAAGCGATACTATAACCTCTGCATTTGAATGGATCTCTATGGGAATTGGGGGGTGGGACTAGATTTAGCTTTAAATTACACTGGAACAGTGTGGAACACATGGTTGGCTAAATGGCTCTAAGTCATCAAGGATCTGATGTATCAAACAAGCCTTAAACCACCACTCTGCTGCCAGATATGCAGTAGATATGGATGGATCACTTGAAGGGTTGTTTCTCCTGACACATTTTCCTATTGAACTCTATGGAAAAATAAGTCAGGAGAAGAAACCCTTCAAGTTATCCATCCATATCTACTGTATTTCTGGCAGCAGAGTGACGGTTTAAGGCTTGTTTGATACATCAGATCCTTGATGACTTAGAGCCATTTAGCCAACCATGTGTTCCACACTGTTCCAGTGTAATTTAAAGCTAAATCTAGTCCCACCCCCCAATTCCCATAGAGATCCATTCAAATGCAGAGGTTATAGTATTGCTTCTAAGAGTACCTGGAAATAAGATATCAGGAGTCTTTTTATATCCTTTTATACAGTCATGATGGCATCACCTTTTTACCTGTGGAATACCTGCCACAGAAGTTGTTTGAGAGAATGGCAAGAATGTGCAAAGCCGTTATCAAGGCAAAGGGTGGCTACTTTGAAGAATCTAAAATATAAGACTTTTTTTTATTTGTTTAACCCTTTTTTGGTTTTTGCATAATTTAATTTGTGTTATCTCATAGTTTTGATGTCTTTACTATTCCAAAATGTGGAAAACAGTAATTAAATTAGTAAATTACGGAAAAAAAACCTTCTATTAGTAGGTGTGTCCAAACTTTTGACTGGTACTGTATATATATATATATATATATGGCTAAAATCTTTACTGCTGGTTGAAATGTGAGAGAAAAATGGCTGTCTAGAATTGGCCAACCTATAAATCAAATATCAGGTAAACTTAGATAAATGTGGAAAACATATGATCCTTGTGTATTTAAAACCCAGTTTTTTTATGTGCACCAATTGCGGGAAAAGTTTGGCTCGATACTTGCAATCAAAGGCTATGATCAGTGTATATCAACTGAAGCTCAAACAATTCCATTAGCATTTCAGCTGATAAAACCCTTATTCTCTGCATCTTTACTGGATATGTACAGTAAAGCCTGCACATCTCCCATTTATAGTTGAAAATAATAATGCCTTGTTTTCATTATTAATGAATAACTGAATTATGTCATATCTGGCTCAATGTCTTTGGTTCTGGAGACTGATGCGGGAGTCTCCAGACCTGCTTTCTGTGGTAGTTCAAGGCGTTTCATGAATCCTCATACCATCTAAAATGGTTTCCAGAGCCCTTTTCCCTTCTGTTTTTAAGCAGTTCTGTAAAAGGGAGATGACCAGACATCTCTTCATCAGAAATGTTCAATCAATGAGCAGTCACATGCTTGTCATACTATATGACTTGCGCCACTGTCATCAAGACAGTACACTACTCTATATCCAATTCCATCCTACTGGAGGAGGAGGAGGAGGAGGAAGAGGAGGAATTACAGCAAGGATCTTTGATCACTTATGTCCCCCCCCAGCACAGGCTCAAGAGACCATCCCAGACGTTCTCCCGACAGCGATCCTCCTCCGTGCTGAAAACCCAACCCCACCTTGCCAACTCAAATTAAACAAACCCCAGACTCATCTTAATTTACTCACAGCTACAGGCCAAATACAGGACGCCAGACAACTGATTCAATGAGGTGTGGTTCTATGAGGAAGCATCTTGTAAGGGGGCTCAAAACAGATGGTACTGGCATCAGGCCATGGTGTGGAGAAAAAAGAGGCACTCCCAGACGTTATCCTCACAGCTGAGGATTAGGTACATTGGGACAGACAGATATGTCTCCAGCTGCATTGCAACTGAACATCTCTGCTGTTCTAAAAAGCAATATCATATTAGTTATACCAGCAGGCATAGTATATTCTGAATGTAGTATTTCACATTGTCTGTGAACATAACTCTGAGGACTAATTTTGGGCAAAATCTTATAAAAAATCTACCTGAACAAGGTAGCAGCTGCATTTGGCATGATCTTTTGCACATGGAGCATTTAGCAATAAAAATAACATTGTGTAGACCTTGAAAGACTGCTTGCAGAAGAACAGATTGCAATGCAATTGAATGCTTTTACTCTACAGGCTTAAAGTCTGAGCTGGAGAACAGGACTGTTATAACAGTATCTGTGCAGAAATGCAATCATGCAGAAAATTACATGCGCGAGTGTTTTTCATACACAAGACAACATTTCAGAAAAAAAGCTGCTGTCTTAGATAAAGAACTCAGCAAGATCTAAAATGCCTGTAAGAAATCCTATTTGCCTGAGACATAATTTCACAATCCCACACCAATGGGTAGTCTATTCATTACATTCCCTATATAGAACTTGTTTAACACTGCTCGGCTCTTCCATCTCTTTGTGACATAATATGATTTTTTATTTTTTTTTATTTTATTTTATTTTTTTTATTTTTTTTGATGAATGGAAGTAGCAGACCACAGTGATGGTGCAAGTAGCTTACTCATAAGAGCACAATGAAGTTTAGTTATTTTGTGTGTGTGCACACGCGCGTGCATACTTGCGTGTGTTCCTTAAAGCACAACTACTCAGGTGTGGACATAATTACAACTCTCCAGTTCAAAAAACGTTTGCTTACATCTCTAAATGTGAAGTTTTTGTCTGATCGTGTGGGTTACCTTTAACATTAGTGACTATTTATTAATTTTCAGTTCCAACAGAGCTCAGAGCTTTGTTAGCCTCCAAAACGATTCATTGAGTGACTTCGAATGGACCTCATGCCAACATGATAAACGGTTAAATCAGTTTAACTGATATTTCCTACTGCTCAGCTTGGAAATAGATCCATGAAATGCCGCAGGCTGAATACAATGAAAGCGATTCGCATGTAGACTGTCAAGGCTGTCTTCCGTTGCCTTAGAGCCTGATGTCTATTGATCGCAATAACGCTTTTAAAGAAATAATAATTGTAGGCTAAGCAACACTACATTTCATAGACGCACTGCTTCAAACAAAGGACTCATAAATACTTCAGAAGACTAACTTACTAAGAAGATGTTTGGATTGAGCTCGTTCACATCAGCACTGTCTCTTTGTGTTATCTTTTCTTTCGTAGGCTACCAAATTATGACAGAATGGCTTATTTGCAAACTCAAAATATTTCAATGACATATAAGAAAGGAAGAAAATGAGTGCTACAGTTAACGACAGTGCCAACAAGTTAACGCTAATGGGTTAATCGCCAGTGTTTTACAAACTAAATATTTTTCAGAATACAATTTGGCTTTCTGTGATAAAAAAAAGATGAAAAACAGCGTACGCCTGGAAAATCAGCTAGTATAAATCACCAATTTATTACCAAATATAGACTTATAGGCTACATGCTAACAGTCACGGAGGAGACGTGAAAATAGTCACTAGCACAGTTGAAATCTTGACAAACTACGAAAAATAAAAGAGCAGACACAATTTAGCCATTCATGTTTATCACTGTCTGGATCAACAGAATCGGCTAATAATAATTTCGAATGTGTCCCACCGTTGGTTCGCCACTTAGCCTATAACACATTTGAAAACCAGGGTTGTGTAGCCTAGGCTATTTCACCACTTTCAATCGTTTCCCTATAATCCATCTAAATCTAGCATAAAACAAATACTTCTAAAGTGAGGTGTTGTTTCACTGCTGCACACACTTAAACATTAAGAAAAGTAAAATAATTGAATAATGATAAGCTAATAACATTTCATTGGTTTATTAACTGAAGTCACATAGAGAGCGCTGATAGGGAAATGTGCAGGGTAAATATTTTATTACATGGACAAAGTTAACCTGTCTTTTATCTTTAGCACAAATAACGCGCCTCTTATTACAACACTATAAATACAATATTGCCTTACTGTACAGATTAACCATTACTTCTAACAGACGAACAGTGACACGGTACACACTGCTGAAAGACAATGATGTACCTGACTATTCTTTCCAGATAATTAGAATTATCGCCTATGTGCAATAGCCGATCTGCACCATTACCGTTCAGAAGACAATAAGAAAAGCTGTATTTTTTCCCTTCAAATAAGATAGCTACCAATAATAGAAGAAATGTACTTACCAACTGTAAAGTGCATAGAAAGATCAGCGTGCATCGACCTGTGCAACAACCCATTTTCCCTTTGAAACTGAAAAACGCAAGCTTTCAAAGACAGAATAGTCCACAGCCGGCTGATAAAGGCAGCTGAAGTGGTCCGATTTCCAAGCGTAAAGAACAGGAGTCAAAAATAAAAATGCTCTTGGTACCCCATGCATACAGCGACGCACGAATTGCTAAAGTTAAGTATGTTAATACATTTCTGTTATAATACAAAACCGAATCATTTGTCTCCCAGCGTACATGTCTCTTAAAAGGATAACGACACCAAGTAAATTCTTGTTGAACTCAGCGCGTAACGCGAGTTGTCCCCTAATTCAAGCACAATTGTGCTTTTTAGGTTAATGTGTAGCTTGTCTCCGCAGTGAAACTTGAATGGCCTTGATATTCGGAGGAGCGCGTCTGACGCTTGTTGGGAGCGACTGTTTTAACCCTTCACCACAAGCACCATAATCCACAAAAATGTGGGCAGGGTCCTGTATGGTAGCCTACGCTTTATCTAAAGTTCTGTTCAGTTTTATCGTAAACTGATGAGATATATCATACGTTTTTCCTATATATGTAATAGGTTTTCCGAAGGTTTGTAAGTTATTGTTTTTTTATTGTTTTTTATTTATTTGCTTTTTTTTTTGGTGGGGGCGGGGGGGGGGGGGGGGGGGGGGGGGCGGTTAATATAGTTTTATAGTTAATATGTATTTTTTCATATAGTTCATTATAATTACAATTGCACAGCAAACACCGAAGCTCTAATGTAGCCTAACCGCGCTGTCTTGCCTCTACTCTAAAGCCGAAACAAGCCTAACATACTAGGCTACTTGCAATTCTATGTCCTTACATCCAGATTGTGATAGAATAGCCTATCCTTTTTTATTGTGTCATTGTAAATCATGATGCTTATTAAATGTTTTCTTTTTTATGGTACGTAGCCTACTAGCCTATAGTTTAGTCGTATATACTTGGCACTATTATACAAATACGATTTACTTATGTATGCACAATACAGTATATAGCACTGCTGTGAAGTATTTGTTTTTGTATGGAAAAAAAAACATGGAAAGTGAATTGGGGAAATCCATCGTTTTCCTTCACAGAATGTGCTTATGCATGCCTATAGAGAAAAACAGCATAAAGTAGTACATGCCGCACTGTGAAAACTGTCAGGATGTGACATTAATCGTGGAATTGTGAATTACGTTCAAGGCCGGTTGTCCTTTTTGTTCAATTTTTTATTGAACTCAGAAGTCGCCCCCTTGTGGTTATACTGCCCGCTTTTTTCAGTTTTTATGTGAAGCCTGCACATCCTACAAAAAAGGGAAAGTATCTTATAAAATGAAAGCAATGAATAAAACATTTCTTCTTCTTCTTCTTCTTCTTCTTCTTCATACTAATAATAATAATAATTATTATTATTATTATTTGTAGTAGTAGTATTAGCAGCAGCAGCAGTAGTAATAGTAGTGTGTAGTCGTAGCAGTAGTACATTTGCACCTGAGCATATTTCTATATTTTCTCCAGTGATCAGCCTTAATTTCATTATACATCACTCCATGATTGGTTAGTGAATTGAAAACGAGTCAAATATGGTTGCATAATACGACAGAATTACATATAGGACCAGACTAAACATCCTCTTTGCATTGTTAAAATGTGCGAATTTGTCAGAGCACATTGTAAACTACAATGTATCTCTTTGTTTTGTATGAAAATGCATCCATACACTCTAGAGTTTTAAAGCAGATTCCTTTAAATTCTGTTTTTTTTTGTTTTTTGTTTTTGTAGATTCTATGTTGAATATAAGCAGCAATGTGATAAAATACATAAAAAGAATGTAAGGATGCATGCATTTTTGTAAAAATTAGTCTGTTTGCAGCCAATATAAGGTACAACCATAGCCTTCTCATGAGCCCTCGTGACAATCTGCATTGCTCCTAGATGCCCCCTTTACTTAATTGCTGTGTTTCCTTTGCAGATCAAAATCACTTCACAAGATGGGTAAGCCATCATAAATAAATAAATAGATATATACATATCCCCGCCCCCTCCTTTTTTCTTGCTTTGATTGCCCCCTGCTGGTGAAATTGAAAACATTAAAATGACCCAATTGAACTAATATACTGTAGCCTACGTTAATGAATGTCTTAAACGATTATTGAAAAATTTAACAGACGACTGCTGATGCAATCATTTTACTCATTTAAATAAACTTTAATTCCACAAAGTGCACTTAAAATGTTTTATTTATTTTAATTACCTTAATTTATAGCTACGCCTAGTACCTGGAACATGTCTCTTGAGGACAGGAATATCACACCAAATATATTATATGAATTTCACATCGCATGAAAAATAATTACAGTAAAATAAGTACAATATGATGGAAAAATAAATTTTACAACACCATGTAATGCTGAAAAAGTAATCACGATAACAAAAATAATGAAACCATATCTTTTGAAATGCAATGGTAACATAAGGTTTTGCTTTAAATGCAGGTTTAATAGAACCTTTAATGAGTCATATGATTGACTAGTTGATTGACTAGAGGATGAAGCCTTGATTATCCTAAGTAAGAAAATGAGTGATAGTTTAAGGGTGAAAGAGATCAGACACAAGCAGGTCATGCCCATTCCCTGTCCTCCAATTGACTGTTCTAAAGATACACCTCACTGGATTGATGTAGCATGGCAACAACATCCTCAGCCATTCCGCTGGCATGGGAGATGTGTTTGTCATTGAGGAGTCTTGCACCAGGGGGAGAGGGGACTCATCTCCACAGCCACATGTTGTTCAGCCCCCTGTGATAAGTAACAGGAGGTCAGCTACTTGGATATTCTTCCTGTTTAAATTGAAACTCCATCGGGTGTTTCTGTCAAGGCCATACCTTTATAATTGAATATTCACGTTAAACCATTCATTTTCCCTTTGATGTACTCCATCATTTCAAGTCATTACATTACATCTTTACCATATTTTTATGCCAGCATACATGCATATGGAATCTGGTACTTTAAAGGGATATTTTGGAATTTTGGACATGTCTCAATTATGACTTACCCATGATGAAGTTGATTGATGGAAACCATTTTCAGCTAATTCCATGCTGTCCCTTCTTTTGGACATACACACGTTGCTAATGCTAGCACAACTCTATGGTAACCGTAGCATCCACTACCAAACACACTTAAACACTCTACAGTGCACCCAAAGCAACGACGACAGTCTATCGGGGTTATTTTGAGTGTTTATACCATCATTTTTGAAGTCAAACTATCATTGAATCCTTTACTTTGTGCTGACCTATATTCTCTGTGGAAGTACGGCAGCGTTTCTGTACAAACAGCAAATATGACATGCAGAAAGGAGATGAATGCACTAGGCGATTGGCTGAATAAATAACAGTAAATCTCTGTTACTTTGAAAATGATTCTGTATTCAGAATGATCAACTCTCACTCTTAATGACAACAATGATAGCAAATTATATTAGTAGTTCCTTTATATACATCCATCCAAACCTATTGCTTTTGCAGAGTGAGAACCTTGCAAAATATAATACCTTTTTAGCATAATCATTTATTATGTGGTCTCCTCTGGGTCGAGAGTATTCAGCTGAGAGCATTAAAAGAAGCTCTGCAACATACTGTACCATACACATTTGTGAAACAATCTGCATATTATTCCCAACTGACACGTTGATTTAGATAGAAACTGCATGAATTACTTACACACCAAGAGAACTCCAGTGATGAAACCCGACTAGCTCACCAGTTTATCTGGCGTGGATTTATAGTGGGAGGGATATGCATTTTCAAAGATCTGAAATAAAGTATTTAACTGAAGAAGATCTCACTGTCTCTGACCTACTTGGTTATTAAACTGCAGAACACACATGCCGCCATGATTCTTACACAATATATGTATGCACTGCAGCCTGCATGTTAACCTAATGGAAATTATTTATTCAATGTAAAACAAATATTTGAGACAAACTCACGTCCAAATCAATCACAAGCTTATTTATAAATAATATAAATAACACTTCAGTCTTATAATATCACTAACAAACAGTGGTAGACGTACTTATTATACGTCGCTTTGGATAAAAGCGTCTGCTAAATGAATGTAATGTAAATGCAGGCCAACATCTGCTATATGCGTGCTTTCCGTGGCCAGAGTGAAAGTGCGCACGTCGCCTTATAGGCCACTGCGTGTAGCCTACAGTAGCACATGCATTAATATTTTTCGCATCAGTGTTGCAGTGCTGCGTTGTGTTTTTTTTTTAAAGCGCATCAATATTCGGATTTCCTCGAACAGAACTACACTCGACAACAAAGGAATAAGAAACTAGCTTTGTGTTAACGCAATGGTTACGCAACCATTTTATACTCGTAATTATAAATATAAGGCGACAGCTAACCGCCGAGTTCTCGCGATGAAAGATATCTTCCATTTTGCCACGTTCCAGTGCTGGGCTGGTAAAAATTAGATTGAAGGCGGTGCTAACCTGTGGGTATCCACACGATTGAATAAGGCAACCACCTCTAGATGGTGATTGGATTAAATTTACATTTTCTCCGCCTACATAGTCTGCCGAAGTTTTGGACTGGATGAATTCAAAATCACTCAAAAGTGAACGGGTTGCTATGGATTTTGGTTTATGAGGGCATTGGGATTTGATTTCTCTGGGATCCCTTAGTGCTAACGTTAGATTGGAGGAGGCTATATCGAGTAATTAAATTCAACCTATTAACTTTTTGAGTTAATCGCACGTAATTTTAACGGCAATGCCTCCAAAGAAGAACACAAAAGGAAGTGGGAAAAAAGGTAGGTGGCAAGCTACCTTTAATACTCACTCTTGTGTGGTAGCACCCATCCTTTGATAACAGTGCAGGCCTAGCGTTAACGTTACCCTGTGAAAGTTAATCGGCCTGCACGCATTTTATACTAGTAATTGTTTCAAACACGCATCAAAGGGAAGTAACTAGCCTAAATATTTGCAAACGACCAGTAACATTACAGCAAAATAGATGCAATGTAGACTGTCATCAGAATGAGTACGTCGCTAGCTAGCAAGAGATACACACATTACCTTTTTAAAAATGACACGACTGGAGCTAAAATATTGTAACCATGGCTGCTCAGTGACAACGTTCAACTTGGAATAGAGCAGTTATGCACAGTTATTTTATTTTTACGCCACGACTTTAACGGATTCCATCTAGATTTTACCGTGCAATTTCTAGTGAATTCAAAAATGAGAAGGTAAAGAAGTGAAAGATCCTTTCATATTTTACTGGAACTGATACGCCATGGATTGCGGCTGTGATATCACTGGGCGGTTTTGCACAGCCTATACAGACCATATCATTGCCTATCACTTTTAATGGAGTCGTGGCATAATCGCGGAATAATTAAATGTTTGTTTATTTTTCGTTTCGTATGTTTGCTTTTCATAATGCTCTGTTTCCAAGATTGTTCCGTCCAATGTTAAAGTTTCAGATATTTAAGTCAGCTCTGCGCTACGATCTATTTTCTAAGTGCTCACGTGTCAAAAAAATAGAGAATGTGGGAGGGGTTACACGTGGCCTTTGTAGTACTTTCTGTGTAGAACCCATAGACTGTGGTAGAACCCTTATGTAGTAGTCCTTTCTGTGTAGAACCCGTATACTTTCATATCATATTTGTCCTTCGCTGTCTTGCAAAGATCGCCGGCTTGGCGATAGAGCATTGGATTCCTAAACGTGTCATTGTATCGAAGTACAAACTAATAGAAGTTTAAAAAAATTTTTTTTAAAAATTAGAAAGAAAATACACTTATGTAAGTTGTAAAAATGAGGTTGCCTTGTACTCAAGAGAATGTTTGTACTTGAAGTGGATTCCTACATGACATCCTAAAAGTGCAGGCCATGTTTTACAATGAAATTAAAGTTTATTTATATTATTTATTTATTTGTGTTTACTTTTTGCTGTTTATGTGGCAATGTTTGAAGTTGAAAACCTCAAGACAAATTTGATGAAAAAAAAAAGTTGACTATCACATGCTAATGGCCACGCTGTTCTCTGATGACTACAAGTTTGCTACTGATTCAAACTAAAGGAACAAACTCGAAGATCAACAAAATGACACAATCAACATCTGGCCAATAGATCTTGTGACATACATGTAGATGCCCTGTTCATTGTCTTATTGGCCAATGATTTTATGATTTTAAAGTTGCTGCTACCCCTGCTATGTATACTTGTATAACATGACTACTTTCATTTACATAACATTGACTTGTCCCAAACAATATGGTGCCCAGAAATAGGGGGTTATGTATTAAATGTTCTGTAATTTGTACATGGTAAAAACAAAATGTATAACAATAGCCTTTAATAACTCCGAGAATCTGAACTTTCACCACATGTGAATTGTGTCATTACAAATGTAAAATTGTGGAATACAGAGCCATATCAAGAAAAAATATCTCTGTGAAAAACATTATGTAGGTCACTGTATATCCAGTCATTATGCTTTCATAGACTGAGATCTTGTAAATCTTGCAAATTAGGCTGTAGACAGATCAGTTATGTTTGTGTTTATATTATTTTATTTTTTTGATTGTGCTGTAATATGTCAAATTTTTAATGTCTTTGGAATGTTTAAGCGGATGCCCTACAGAAGGCTTATGTTGTTGCTCATTTGTGCTTGGTAGGTTGGGTGTATTTTTAAATGTAAACTGTTCTTTTCAGCACACGTCCTCTCACTGGCCGAAGACAGCGGCTGGTACCGGACTGAAACACTTTGGTGTGACTTGTGTGTGAATATGCAGTGCTTTTCGCTGTTGTCCTTCAACTGAGTTTGAAGGATGACACTGCATGTTGCGTGGTGAATTGTGGCATGCACTAGGCCCCTGTCCCGCAGCAATGCTGTCTCCCCTGGGGAAGGCTTGCAGGCTGGTTCTAATTGAATTGGACCTACATGTGTTTCATGTTGGGGCTTCTCTGAGGGAGGGTCAGTTTGAGAATGTGGTTGCTTTGTAGCACTGAGCTTGTGCACTGATCTGGCGTGCTGACATTTTGCTTTCTGTGAATGGAGCATTTCTCCTTTTGCAGTGGTGAGGTTTGTTGCGACTAATCTGAGGGGCGTGTAGCTTTTTGCATTATCGGTTTAATTTCATCCAGCCATTACTCACATTCAGTTAATGAACATTCTCTACACATCAACATATTATAATGCATCACTAAGTATTTCTGTGAGAAACTCTTTATTAATTGTGAGGAAGTTAGTTCTACTCATGCTCTTAGTTGTGACTAACCGATTTGAGTAGAGGTTAGCCTACTTCCTTTAAAGAATGATATTGCAGTACTTTTAGATGTTTCAGTCATTTTTGGTTCTGTTGTAATTTCTGTTCTCTTGATGTTAAACGTGGCCATTAATGTCTTGTTTGTAATTGTGCAGTAGGTGGAAACTTTTCTTAGGCCTAATTTATTGTCATTTATATATGTCCTTTGAGAATCTTTGCTCCAGCCTGCAGATTAATTGCAGATTCAAGTGTTCCAGGTTTAATCTTTAGCCTACTAAGTGCACAGTTTGAGCACAGCATGACTGCAACAGACACATGTTGCAATTCTTACATAAAAATTTGAGTGATGATGAAATTTTAAGCCATGTGCAACATAGCATTTGACGCTGATGACACAGCTTATTGGAAGTTTTGTAGGTTCCTGTGACTTTTACTAATGGCAAATCCTCACGTTTTAAACTATCATAATGGGAACTGTGCGAGAGGACTGTTTTGTGTGAGGACATTCTTAAATTTTTAATTTGGCTTTGTTTCCGTTCACACAATACCCTCTGAATTGCCCTGTGGCTGGGTTTGTACGGGGGCCGTTGTCAAAATGGTTCAGGTATAAGTGTGTTCAAGTTTACGTCACCTTCAGCATTACGGTCGCAAAAATAGATAGCATATCATAACCAGATCTGATGTCTCACAGCCATCTGCAAAATAGGGATATGATATCTCTTCCCTCACGTCATTCGACAGTTTGAGGGATGTTTGTTTTATTCTTGATTCAATGATTTACTAAATTGAAACCTTGCCCGGTCTTTGTAATTACTCTAAAGGAGTGAATAAACAAACCTGTACGGAGGAAGTGGCTGTGTTAGTCTGGAGTAACACAGCCACCTCCTCCTTAAGCAACTGTGTAGCAGTTGTGTAGGACATCAGACTGCTGCACAGTTGCTTGATTTATATACTAGGAAATGCGGCATGCAAATCAATAATCATCTTTTCCTCAACACAAAGGCACGTGGCAAAACAAAATAATACTATTGGCTGACACGATGTAAACACATGCTATTGGTGGGTTATTTATAAAAGTTTGTTTTTTGTTGTTGCTGCAATTCTGAAATCATGGAATGCTGTTTTTTATTTTTTTTAATTTTTTTTTTTATACGGACCATTATGGTTGAAATGCCATTAAAAGGGGCCAGTTGAACAGCTGAAAGTCATACATTTCTTCTTCGTTAGTGGGCTGTTATCGAGCACTATACCTGTCTGGGGAAACATCTCTGCATGCCCCTCTTTTCTCTCAGCACCCAGAAGAGCATTCAAAGAGCCCCATTCACCCAGGTGCCTATTGACGGAAACAGGAAATGCACAAGGCCATTTGGGCAATATGAAACTCGACTGAAAGGTTTATCCTCCCAGTAGTGGAGTGGTTATTTAAAACAACGCAACTCCACCACATATGTGGAGTACAATGGAGAATACAGAGGCACAGATGGCCAGATAAGCTATATAGAGCTGTCCATGTTTGGAATCGAATGGCACAATATTTGTGACGGCAGCAGTGTAATCTGAGATTTTACGCACGTCTATTAACGTTAAAGAGAGAAGTGGTAGTCCGTACCGTCACAAGGAAAACCTGCCTTCGAAAATGCCCGAGGAGACGGCGCGCCTTTTGTCGTCTTCTTGTTACTGCCAGTGGAAAGATCCGAGGAGGTTGGGTTTTTTTTTTTTTTTTTTTTAAAGCGCTCGGGGCTCCTGGCTCTCTGTCCTATCAGGTACCAGGGCTGTGGGCTGACATGGAGTGAAAGTGCGTTTCCATATGAGTGCTTAAATTTGTTTGGCCGGTTCAGTGGGGTGCTCTAAAAATACTCCTCGGGGCAAGCTGGGCAGGTCCTGTATCGAGTTCTAGCTGAGTTAGCTGTGAAAGAAACTTGGGCGGCTGTTGCGCACCGAGCTTTTGGGACAGAAACGGGGGAATTCTAGTGTTTTCCGCTTCTCTCCTGGCCCTCCGATTGTGTACGGATGGGAGACCCTTCGAACGGCACAGAATCTAACAGCATGACCGAACACTCAGGTAGGACAGCGGGACCATGGTTAACGTGCAAACGAAGGAATTTTGTTCCCAGGGTGTCCTTGCAAAGGATTTTTTTTTTTTTTTACCCCCTCTGCTTTGCTCTGAAATGATTTATCATGTCTTGGAAGATGTGTCTGAATGTGTAGTATGTGGCAATGTTTGTTCTTTGCAGAATAGGATGGCGATTGGAGAATGTTTTTGGGAAGGTCACAAGTTTAATGATTATTTCCTGTCCAGCGATTACGTGCCATCTGTTCTTTCATTTGTTGAGTCTGAACTCCAACAGTATTTTTGAAGCCTTTTTTGGTTGATTGTACATTTATGGCATGAACTGTAGAGTCTGTTCTCTATTCTGTATTGCTATTTTTTAAAATATAATTTCCGAATATGATCTCTTGAGTTCGTCATTGTTTTCCAGTCTAATTCAGCTGTCCATATGTAGTCCTTTTCTAAGACGTTAGCATGTTTGTGCAAAGCATGTGCAAATGTTCCACCAGGAATGTTGCACAGCATTTTTGCGGTGGAAGGAGAAGCACCTGTCCTTCATTCCTGTAGTCAGATATGCTCTTATTTATAACTAATGTACCAATAATCATTCGGCCTATCTGGCTCTCTCCGGAGCTCTCATTTGAAATGTGTGCTTTTTGATTTCATCTGCGGCTTTAGCAATGTGATTCTGCTGCAAACTGTTTTTTTCACGGCAGCTGAGAAATATCTGGAAGGTTACCTAACTAGTGGGCCTCATGGCCCCTGTAGGTTAAAAGACACTTAATATCTTTTGTTGTACCATTTTTTTTGTTTTGTTTTGTTTTTCTTCCACAAAATGCTGTGGATTGATGAATGATGAATGTTTTTGAAGTCAAGTAAAAGTTAAAGATAATGTCCTGGTCCATCTATAAAGCAATCTTACAGATTGGGGTTTTAATTTGTGAGATGAAACTTTGGATGTAAAATGTGATCATTTAAAATCTTGCCAAAATGTCAAGGTTTAATTCCAGTTGAACAACCCATCTACCCTGGTGGGTTTCATATTGAATCGGTCATAAAGGTACATGCCAGTGCTTGATGTTAATGGACATTCCCTCTAACTGATATTAACGTGTTTTCTCACCACTGCTTACTGTATGCAGTCTGTAAAACATGTAGTCATTTATTTCCTTGGTATAATGCTAACAGAATATGACTGCTCTTCTGAAAGAGTTTGTGTCATTTCAAAAATGTACACTATTTGTGAAAGGCCTCAACGCCAATATGTAAGTAGTAGTGCTGTTTAAGGGGGCGTGGTAAAATGCCTTTGGTTAGTTACTTAGTTTCCATTTTCAATCCCTATCACATACTGCTTCAAATCGGCTCAGATTTAGTGTGTATAAAACTGTTAACCACAAGAACTTTTCCATGGAAGTTTTAATAATTTAATGTTTGTGGTTGTTTTCCAAGGCCTGTTCCTTTTAACCCCTTTTTTCTCAAGCGGATAAATTCAATACAACAAGGAAACTCTCACATACCCCAGTGCTGTGATGCGTTTAATTTAGAACTGCTTACACAAACATCTGTGGACAGTCTGCAACATTTGTGTCTTTCTTTTTGACCTTGTCCCCGCCTGTTAAACAAGCCAAGTCCTTGTTACAAGTCCAGCTCTTGTGAGCCAACTGGCTCTCTCCGCCGGCGATGACGATCATTCATTAATAATGTATTTTTAAAAAATGTTTTTGTATATACGTTGCAAAAAAATCTTGCTTTCAGGTACACGCCATGTTAGAATGGAGGGAGGGAGACGAGACAGGCCTGTACGCTGGAATATTAACACTCGTGCAGCCGACCACGTTCAGTTTTGTTTCTGCACCTGATTCATAAAACCCTGTATTGAATCTCGCCATGGCATTTGTAGCCTAATGCTTGCATAATTGTCAAAACCTACAGTAAAACCCCGCAATCTGCAAAAAAGCCATTGCTTCGTTTTTGTCGTAGTGTTTCTTTTTCCCTTACCGTATTCCGGTGTTTTTTGTAGATTCAAAGCCGCTGTCCGTGAGTAAGAATGGAAAGAAGGGCGATGGAGGCACGGGAAGCTCCTTCTTCACCTGGTTCATGGTGCTGGCCCTGCTGGGCGTCTGGACCTCTGTGGCCGTGGTATGGTTTGAACTGGTAGACTATGATGATGTGCTCGGTAAGTCTTTTATATCCATGCTACCAGCTCTCTACCAGACCATAGAAATTCATAGATCACTTCTAATCTCTCCTATTAGCCACTGTGGAAAGTAACTGATTTATTTCATTGTGGGGACCAAACCATAGCTAATAAGGAAATGGAAAGTGCACACCTTGTACTGGAATCCATTTCTCACAATGGTCATCCGTTTGACCCTTTTTGGACATTTCATTTCCTTTCAGCTCTTGTGAATGTGAAAAACACAGCTAAATATTCTCTTGGTCTGGTATTCTTATTAATGTAATCTGTCCTTTTAATTTGCATGAATACTGTCTTAATAAGCGTGTTCTCTGATGTTTAATCGCCACTGATTCTCATGTCTTTATCTTGTCTTAATCTTGCATGCAGCCAGAGCAAAGGAGTTCCGTTATAACATTTCAGAGGTATTGCAAGGTATGGGCTCAGTCAACACATTATGACAAACACATTAGCAATCATGCTAGTGGTGAACCAAAACCCTTTTGTTTTGTAATAAACTAATGATCCTTCAACTTCAGGCATTAATCTCTTCCATGTTTCTCTTACTCTCAAATGGACCGAAGCGAAAATGATTTATTGCCAGATATTCTTTTCTGAAAGTTAGTCTGGATGAAGCCTGGTTTACAAGACAAAATTATTTTCAAATCCTCTGTGTAGTGTCAGCTAAACGTAAGGTGTCTTACTTTCTCAAATGAAAGACGGTCGTCTTGCCAAGGTTTCTGCTGAAGACCAGATTAATGAAACGCCCTGTGCAGTTATACAGTTTTAGGGCTTTTCAAGACCATTAATAACCAGGGAAAAATCCAAGAACAAGGTCACTATGAGATGTCAGACTGTAGTCACTTCAGTGCAAGTCTCAAAATAAAAGGTAAAGCCCTTGAAAGCGCTCTCCAGTGCAGTGCTCAGCAGCGCTGAAACCTCATTATTCTTCATGATAAATCTCAAAGCCAACAGAAGGAGTGATGTGCTGAATTCAGCTCATAGAGGTTTTAGTGTTTAGCCACCAGCATGGTGCTCTTACATATAACTTGTAGTATGAAAATGGCCCACTATTGATGCCAGCATAAATATTATTCTCATTGTAGTTATTGAGGAAAGTCTCAGACTTGGCAGAGCAAAGTGACCATAACTGTCACGTGATGCAGGGGGATGCCCTCGGCTTGGTGACATCACTAATAGGCAGTCCTCTCATAGGTAAACTGGGAGCCTACGACGCTGATGGCGATGGTGACTTTGACGTGGAGGACGCTAAAATACTGCTAGGCAAGTGCATTTATTAAATTATTCGATGTGGGTGGGTGTGAATTTTGGAGTGTTTTTTTTGCATGACTGACTTGAGTTTACTTTTGGTCTTTAAAGAGCTGTTTTGCTTATTAAATATGCATACATGAAAAGTGAAGGTCGAGGCAATCGATTTCAAATAAAGTAGCGCGAATGTTTTTATACCGTGCCTGATCTAAAAAAATGAATACAGTGTGGCTTTTATCGTGTGAATATTATTCCATAATATAGAGCTAATTTAGTTCAAATAAAATTACTTTCTAGCACACGTTTCAAATGGTATAAGAGTGTGGCTTCATGAACCACACATTTATTGACCTATACAGTACGCTGCCGTACAACCCTTTTATTATCATAAGATAAGCTCTCGGCCATATATAAGCTCTTGGCTGGTGAATAGAGCGAGTGGACATTTATGTCTTGTGCCAGCATTGTCCCGGTACTATAGCATAGCTCTAGGTTGTGTTGCGCACAGCCTGGTTGCTTCCTCACTGCAGCCCTCCCTGAAGAGCTGTTTCTGTGTTCTGACATTCCTTTCGCTCTACCTTATTTATTCTGCCTCTCAGTTTGTGTTGAGGGATTGTCTGACTTCAGCCACTGCTAGCTGCTTTTTTTTCCCCCACCTTACCTGGCTTAAAACTGAACTTTCCTGCTTTCCTGCATTACTACCTCTCTCTCTATCTCTCTCCCTCTCTCCCTCTCTCTCTCTCTCTCTCTCTCTCTCTCTCCTTATTTTTCTCCTATCTGTGTAGGCCTGACCAAAGATGGCAGTAATGAAAATTCAGATTCCCTTGAGGAAGTCCTTGATATTTTAGCTGAGGAGGGCTCTGATTGGTTTTACGGATTCCTCACGTTTCTCTATGACGTAATAACTCCGTTTGAGAAAGTAGAAGAGGACGAGAGCGAAGCGGCGGAGGAGGACGTTGCTGGTACGTCACAGAACGATGGGGTTCAGGGTGTCATTTTAGACTTGCAAAATCAATAGCAATATCCTCCCCCCACACTCCATGCAACATCCCACCAGGAACACAAAGAAAGTTGACTAGTTTGCCTCCCCGTCAGCTCGTCTTCAAGATTTGAAGGAACAAAATATTCCGCCGTGTTGCCAATCTTGTTAAGGACTTTAAAGGGATGTTTGAAATGAGGGATTCCCTGCACAATTCAGAAGATTCCTGTGGTGGACGTTGCCATCGGGAATATTAAACACTAACGTTATGCACACTGGTGTAAATGCTGAGTGTACAGTCCTTTATGTATCTGCTGCTTTTCCCTGATGCGTGCAGTTGTTTGCACAGTCTACCCCAACGCCTACAAATATAGGACTGCTATGATATAAACATATACTCTTTCCTGATGCTCCTGGATGTTAGCCGCAATGTTTCCTTTCACCATTCTAACTGTGCTGCATGTTATATAATGCTGACTAATGGCAAAAGCGCACAGTACATTAGTTATTACATTATTAGAATTGTTACCTTATCGCTCTCTCTTTTAGCCAGTTTTAACAGATAGGGATTTTATGAGCCAGTAATTCATCGTTAATTATAATTTTAATTTAAATATAAAAAAACTTTTTAAGCAGTCATGTTTTTTTACATTTTTTTTACATTTTTTTTTTTTTATAGATGTTTTCAGAGTAACACAATTTTTGGTATCTTCTTACAACTATGTTATATTACTCTTACATACAAATCTGGTATTCATATGAAATGTTGTGAGTCATGAGTCCCATCCATTACTTCAGTAAATGTGTTTCTTTGCTATTCGGTATCTTTGGAATTTTTTAGTTATTAATATGTATGAGCTCATTATATGGACATAAAACAAGTTTGCGTACATATTGTTATTTCAATTCAAAGTGTTTTTTTACCCAAGGGTATTGAAAGCTAGTTCATACAATGCTCGGCTTGGTATTGCCAAAATATTTGTTTTGTTTTGTTTAAATCCATAAATGAATATCTGGTAGGTGGAGAACACAATAATAGACCTCTGCTTCAGGCAGCGCTATATTTAAATGTTCCTTTGCATGGAAAAAAACTAAATCTGTATTGAGAGCTTGTGTTGTCTACATTGGGTTTAGTTGCTTGGGAAGGATGAAGAGAGAGATTAGACTGGTGCATGCGGCTGCGAAGGAGCATGTATAACCTCCAGCTCCACTGCACTAATATGCATTGCACTTCTCTGCGAAATAAACCACAATTCCTTTTGGAAATGTAGAAAATAAAAGAGCACTAACTTGTTAATACTGGCTACTAGTATATATTTAAAAATAAATAGCTACCTAGACATCCTACTAATATATTTCCAAGTGTGTCAATTTCCTTGATACTGTGGAGGATATGGCATTGATAAAATTCTGCAGGACTTTTTTTTTTAAGGGAAAAAACAAAAAAAGGTACTTTCCAGTGAATCTTGCCTGAACCCCATATTTCTGTTATGGCCATCAACTCTTACTCAAAGCCTATCAATCATTTGTATTAGATAGAGCTGGCTGTCAATCATGGATTAGCTTTAAGTGCCGCAATCATTCGGTCTGAAACTCTACGGCATGTCAATACTAAGAGTGGAGAGTTTTCAGATTCCAGACCAGATGCTCGTCAGCTGAAGTTACAGGGTTTTCACATAAAAGGACCAGTGAAAATGGCGTTTTTTTTATCCGTATGTTAGTAATGCATTCCACAGTAATCTTTATCCTAGTGCACAATAGCTTTCTTATTTAGATGTCCGTGTGACTGGGGGAAGGGAAAGTTGTCAAACATGCAGTGTGCCTGTTGCAGTTCTAAACCAATAAGCTGGTTGCCAAGCTGCAAGTAAAGAAATGCTCTTACGGTAGAATTTTTTTCTGAATTGTTTCTAAAAATGAAAATAGTTGAATTTCCAATATAATTTGATTACAATTCCCTTTGATTACCATGTGTACGCTGTTCTTGCACTGTACACAATGCATGCTGTGTGACTACCTTCATTAAGGATAAAGTTTGATGTTTCTAATCCAGTCAACAGTGCTCCTTGTTTAATGCCATTTCAAATTGGTATATGTGTGTAAAATAGAAAAGCATTGTTTTTCTTTGTCTTTCTTGCCTTCTTTTTTTAATTGCACACGAGCATTGTCTAGTCATGGCTCGAATGGCTGTTCAACTGTGAGATCAGCGGTTAAGAGGAAAGGCTCTGACATGCTTTGCATTCCGTGCGAGTGCGCTGCAGCGTTATCTAGAATGCAGGCCTCGATCTGCCGCGATGTCTTCTGTCTTTCCTGTTTGGTGTCTCTGAGAGTGAGCTGTCGCCATTGTGGGCTCCGAGCACTGCGCTCAGTTAGGAGTGGATGACCGTTCACAAAACGTGCGTCCAGTTTCCGATGTTGCCATTTGCGCTCACAAATCTGTTAAGCGCCAGCTATCTTTAAACGCGGCGCTCGGCAAACCCCTCCCCCCCGCCGCGTCGGCCGCTGGCCTCCATTGCAGACCTCATTGCGCTGTTGTCAGCCGCGCCAGAAGCTCAGAGGGGTGTGAGTCACCTGTAGTGAATCAGCAGTGACTCGGGTTCGAAGGTGGGTCGGCCCACTCTGCGTGTGGGGCGTTGCGGCGCTCTTGAGTCCCGAGCTTCATTGTTTCTTGCTGGGATGTTGTAGGCTGGGCACATTTCACTACCCGCTACCTAGTATTTTTATTTTTTTGTTCATTCAGTATTCAGTCTTAAAGTGAACCTGGCAATAGTCAGTGGAAAAACACATGGTTTTGTTATTATTTTTTTATTTTTTTTTATTTTTTTTTGAGTTTGAGTGAAGTGTATGGCTAGTCTCCAGATGCACAGGAAGAGTAATTGTCTCTTCAAGGCAGATGTAAATGGTTGGAACATCCATCCAGACACTTTTCTGGGTTTAATTTTTATCACAGATTAACCCTTAAGTGCCTTTTAACCACAGACCACTGTGGGAGCGCAATTCTTGGTGCATTTTGCCAGCATAACATCCGTATGTTTTGATGAGCAAATACAAGCTTCAGAGGATTTGTGAGTGTCAAATGAAACCGGGATAAATTTTTTGAAGATGCAGCAAGTGCTGGAAAATGATGATTTTGGTCGGTAGAAGTTGAAGTGCATGCAGTATGTGGTAAGTGCTTGATTTGTGGCATGAACATGCATTTCGTCTGTGCAGTTCTGACAACGCTCTCACAGGATATATTAATAACTAAGCTCCTTTTGCATAACCTTTTTGCAAACGTAGCAAAGACATCTAATCTACATCTTTTCCCCTTTCGAAACATGGCAGAAGATGTCTCGCTAGAAGCTGTGGTTCTGAAAAAAACAAAGCCAAAAGGTACAAGTTTGGGTAGTGCTCTGTGGAGTGTTAAAATGCTGAAATTTGAGTTTTGAGTATGCGCGTGTCTGTTTATTTTCTCGAAACTTTCTCAAACCAACTGATGCATGACGTGTGAGATTATCCGAATCATGAATGAGAACTAGCCATCACATTTGTGAAAACACAACTTGCATGTTCAAATCTGGGAATTTGCCCAGCAAATGAACTCCCAAGAGATCTGTGTCAAACAAAACCAGGATGAATATTTGGAATATGCAGCAAGTGTTGGATAAGTATTGTGAATGGTAGAAATCGAAGCGGATGCTGCCTGTGGTCAGAGAGCCTGGCATAACAACCAGTCAGAATTTATGCTCAGAAAAGTACTAATTAGCATGCTGATGTAGAATAGCATCAAAGCACACTGTGCTCAAGAATTTCATCAGGCTCCCAATCCTTTGTCTTGCCATCCACAGGTAAAAGGTGTGGCTTTGTTCTTGTCAGCCTGGGTGAAATGTAGCAGATTTGATTATTTCTTTGTAGTTAACCTTTTCTCTCATATAGAAGAGGCAGCGCCAATTGAAGTTAAGAAAAAAGTCCAACTGAAAGGTATTTTTCCTGATTCTTTTTTTTTTGGAATTTCCCTATTGGGAATAAAATGGCGATATTCAGCTTGTGCTTAAGCATTTGATCGCTTAGGTCCACAGCGTGTGTTGTCACAAATAATAGGGGCAAATTTCCTTCCTTCTAATCGTAGGCTAGGTATGCTTGTCCTCATGGATAGGCATGCAGTAAGTGCTGGATAAGTATTGTGAATGGTAGAAATTGAAGCGCATGCGGTCTGTGGTACACTATCAGAGAGCCTGACATAACAACCAATCAGAGCAGTGGTTTAGAATTTATGCTCAGAAAAGTACTAATTAGCATGCTGCTGTAGAATAGCATCAAAGCACACTGTGCTCAAGAATTTCATCAGGCTCACAATCCTTTGTCTTGACATCCACAGGTAAAAGGTGTGGCTTTGTTCTTGTCAGTCTGGGTAAAATGTAGCAGATTTGATACATTTTTTTGTAGTTAACCTTTTCTCCCCCTTAAAACAATATAGAAGAGGCAGCGCCAGTTGACATTAAGAAAAAAGAACAACTGAAAGGTATTTTGCCTGATTTTTATTTTTTTCCCTTTTTGGACGTTTTATTCCCTGTTGGGAATAAAATGGTGATATTCAGCGTGTGCGTAAGCATTTGATCCTTTAGGTTGTGTTGTCACAAAGAATAGGGGCACATTTCCTTCCTTATAATCGTAGGCATACTTGTCCTCATGGAAAAAGAGTATACAGCAATATATTGTAAACATATTGACTTTTTTGAAAATGTCACGTTAAATGTATTTTAAAGCGGTGCATTATTCTACAATATTTCCTGTATTTTCAGTATATTCCATTTCCATAAGGCCATTTGCTTTCACATACTTTATGAATATAAATATTTTGCAGTGTTTTTGCACTGTGTCTTGCCTGTGCACTGTTTTGTTCTGGAACACCAAACTGGTGCAGTGTATAGTGTCTCCAGCTTAGTGGAATATCTCACCTTTACATGTACAGCTGTGTGCTGTATGTTTGTTGACTGCACAGGCCATCTCCAAATTGCCTGCTATGGAATTTCCATGGAATCCTGTCTGTGTTGTTTTTGTGTGTGTGCGTGCGTGCGCGTGTGCATGTGCGCCTGCAATTTCCTGCCTCAGCTGACCCACTGGAAGGCAGCAGTCGTGGGATTGGTCTAGACTGCCTGAGAACAATGCGTGTAATCGTGGCACATGAACGGTCAAGAGCCACGTCACCATCAGCTCACTTTAAGCATTAACCAAGCCATGTGTGACCGTTAGCCCCTGCTGTTGGCTGCTGTGGGGGAGGGACCCACTCAGGGTTACCCGCTGCTTTTGTAGCCGCTACTTTTTATAGTTTTTTATTTAAGAGCGCACCCCTCCACTCTGCCGTTAACTTCACCACAGATGGTGGGCGCTGCTGGGCTGAAGCTAGCATACCTGTGGCCATGTTGGCGCCTCTACCAAGCAAACACCGTCCTCCGCTGAGCATTCAGACAAGGCACAAACGTTTTGAGGATCTCTTCCTAAATGCCGGACTCTAATGGGTATAAAGTGAGCTTGTACGCGTTTCTGAAATGCGGAAATGGCAAAAGATTTTTTCAGTGCCCCAGCTGGACAGCCCTCTATTTGGTAGACATGCAGCATGCTGTGGTTTACTGCTCTTTTTAGAACTTATTTTTTTTTTTTTTTTTTTTAAACATCAGAGGAAGAGCCAGGAGAACTGACAAAGAAAAAACCTGTAAAAGGTACTTTTGTTTGTGTTCTGCACTGAGTTTGAGATGGCTGCAAGTTTAGCGTGGGATGTGCTAACATTTTTTTAAACAATGTTGAACCCCCATTTGCACGGTTTTACAACTGAAAGCAAAGAAAAAAAACAAGTGCTTGTATGTTTGGTGCACGAAAGCAAGTATATTTAAGCCACATGCAGTTATAGGATTAAGTTGTAAAATTTATGATTTCCTATTTTCTTTGCCTGTTCAGTTTAACATTGCATAGTATTTAGTTTTTTGGTGTGTTGATGAATGGACTAAAGGTGTGACTTTTTAAAAATATAATTAATTTTATTGGACAATACTAATAAAGTGATTCTAAACGATTGATGAGTAACTTGTTTATTTAACTGAGAATTTCCCAAATGTGTTATGTTTAAATAAATAAAAAAAATAAAAAAAAAGGTTTTAAAAAAAAAAAATATATATATATTTTCCCAACTTTAGCCGAGGACGCCCAAAGATTTTTTCTTTAAAAAATGTTCAAATAGTGAGCTACATATATTTCTGGATGTAGTTACATTATCTTATGTGCAATGTTTTTTTTTTAATTGATGGGGTGTTTTATTGTCTTCATTTAATTTGTGTAGCTTTTTTATCAGTGAACACAAGGCTGGAAACTGTCGTGGTGTGCTCCAAATTAGGGGTGTATGATATGATGATTTTATTTCATCACTGGTACAATTACGGCCGTGATATGTCCTTTCATGCAAATCATGGAGATGGTCCTTCCAACTTTTTTGAAAAATGAATCTGGGTATGATTTCTAACTAGCTAACACACTAACCAGTGTTGCTTGCTTTGAAAAACCTTGAGTAGCTGTAATGACATCTCAACCAATGCTGATGAATTCCACCTCTACATGAAGTAGATATGCAGTGAAACTTTATATAATTTATACTTTTTAGTTTTTTCTCGCCTGTTGTTGCTTGCTGCTAGGTATGCCATGGCTTGGATTTGTGACAGTACGATAACAATTCTGAAAACAATCTGGTCATCACGGTGTCACGGTTTCAATGAGTAATATGAATTAACGGCTATGAATGAATAGAATAAACCTGTATTATTATGTGCATAGCCTCATCCTTATGAGGGTGTATATGCATGTTGCAATCTTACAATCTTAGTGTTATAGCAACCTTTAAATTGGAACGGTTTTGGTGTCGCCTGTTCATAGTTGTTTTAAGTGTGAAAATATTCAGCCTGCTGGTAATTTGTAACCTGTAATCTGTGGTTGATCTTCAGTACAAGTCCAGTTATGTTGCATTTTGCCAGCAGCTTGCAGTGCTTGTAGTAAGAATTCAGTCTGCAGCTGTGTTGATGGTTAAGCAAGGTTTTCGACCCCCAGAGCACTCCACAAAAGAAATTGGGAGGAAGTTAAGAGAAGCTTTAAAAGACCAGCTGAGGATGATCCATGAGAAGATTGAGGCCAAAAAGATAGCGAGATTGGCCTTGTTTGAGGTCAGAACAATGATCGCCAAAGAGGACGAGGAGAGGCAAATGGCAAAGGCTCTGGAGCTTAAAAGAGAGGAGGCGGCCCAGAAAGCCAAGGAGAAACTGGAGGCCAGGCTCAGGGAGGAAAGGGAGAGAGAAGAGGATGAGAGGAAAGAGAAGGCAGAAAAGGAGAGGATGGAAAAACTTCAGGCAGAGAGAGAGAGAGCGGAAAAGGAGAAGGCAGAGAGAGAGAGAGCGGAAAAGGAGAAGGCAGAGAAAGAGAGAGCGGAAAAGGAGAAGGCAGAGAAAGAGAGAGCGGAAAAGGAGAAGGCAGAGAAAGAGAGAGCAGAAAAGGAGAAGGCAGAGAAAGAGAGAGCGGAAAAGGAGAAGGCAGAGAAAGAGAGAGCGGAAAAGGAGAAGGCAGAGAGAGAGAGAGCAGAAAAGGAGAAGGCAGAGAAAGAGAGAGCGGAAAAGGAGAAGGCAGAGAAAGAGAGATTATCAAAAGAAAAGGCAGAAAAGGAGAAAGCAGAAAAAGAGAAGGCAGAGAAAGCAGAAAGGGAGAAGGCCGAAAAAGAGAAATTGGCAAAAGAAAAGGCTGAAAAAGCGAGATTGGCAAAAGAAAAGGCAGAAAAAGAGAAATTAGCAAAAGAGGCTGAAAAAGAGAGAGCAGAAAAGGAGAAGGCCGAAAAAGAGAAATTGGCGAAAGAAAAGGCTGAAAAAGAGAAAGCAGAAAAGGAGAAGGCCGAAAAAGAGAAACTGGCAAAAGAAAAGGCTGAAAAAGAGAGATTGGCAAAAGAAAAGGTTGAAAAAGAGAAAGCAGAAAAGGAGAAGGCTGAGAAAGCAGAAAGGGAGAAGGCCGAAAAAGAGAAATTGGCAAAAGAAAAGGCTGAAAAAGAGAGAGCAGAAAAGGAGATGGCCGAAAAAGAGAAATTGGCAAAAGAAAAGGCTGAAAAAGAGAAAGCAGAAAAGGAGAAGACCGAGAAAGCAGAAAGGGAGAAGGCCGAAAAAGAGAAATTGGCAAAAGAAAAGGCTGAAAAAGAGAAAGCAGAAAAGGAGAAGACCGAGAAAGCAGAAAGGGAGAAGGCCGAAAAAGAGAAATTAGCAAAAGAGGCTGAAAAAGAGAGAGCAGAAAAGGAGAAGGCAGAAAAAGAGAAGATTGCAAAGGAAAAGGCAGAGAAAGAGAGGGTTGAAAAAGAGAGAATAGCAAAGGAGAAGACTGCGAAAGAGAGGGCGGAGAAGGAAAAAGCAGAGAAAGAAAGAATAGCAAAAGAGAAGGCAGCGAAGGAGAAGGTAGAGAAAGAGAAGAAGCCCAAACAAGAAAAGGAAGAGAAAGCAGAAAAGAAATCAAGTAAGAAATCAGAAGCCCAACCAAAAGAAGGGAAGAAATCCAGCTCCTCTGAAGGAGATAAGAAATCTGAAAAAATTGGCAAATGGATAAGGTCTAAAGTGGAGAGGAGATCTCTGAAGGATCTTCTGAAGCCCTCGGGAAAGAAGTCTGCAAAGGAATCCAAAAAATGAAGTAACTCCATTCAAACATTTGGTTGATGATGTTATAAATTCCGTCACGGACCCGCTCAGGAGAACGGAGCCAGAACGGTATTACTGGATAAGCAGTGGAGAGTCCGTGCAGGGACACACATCTGCGAATAACGTACGGAGAAAACCCATAGTCTCAAACACGTGGCATTTGTCCGGTCAGGGCATTTGTAATTCAGTGCTTTAGAAATGCATGCTGTCTTTGGAAGAACCACAGAATGTTCTTCAGGGAAGTTAAGTTGTCTTCATGTTCCCTTAGTGTTCCAAGATTTAGTCAGCCAATGTTGTTCTGCTGCTTTATTGTTTTATTGGATATCTCGTGTAAGAAAGCTGTAACTTAATTTTATATTTTTGGGATTATCCAGCTCCTGATGAACCTGTAAAATCTCAAAACTGGTACTGTGTAACTCAACGTTGAAAGCTTGTAGATTGCCAATTTGTTCAATCTATTGTAGGTACTGTTTGATAAAAACAGACATTTATATACCTTCTAAAATAAAATTACATGTATTTATGTTGAATAAACCTTTGAAGTTTTCAGACATTTATGTGAAAGATGCACCATCTTTAACTCTTGAGTAAAGAAATCCTTTCTCTTAATGTCTGATATCCATATCACACTTTAGCAAGTGTCAAAAGTGCACTGCTAAAAGAAAAGGTTAACAGCCCTGCCCGATTCCATTACATAAGTCAAACCTGCTTAGTTACAAAATTGTGATTTCTCACACTACTGGTGAATGCAGCCGTGGGTCGTATTACTGGTTCTTAACGTCTTGCTCTCTGCTGCCTTCAGGCACTCTGAAAATAGGACAAAGGTGCTCAGGTGTGCCTTGAGACAGTCCTGTTTGGAGACTGGCAAATTGAAACCGAATTTCAGGCAGTCATGTTTCAGGTCTCTCTTGCAGCTACTTTTAATTACTTGTCAACACGGTGAATCTAAGAAGTGATGAAAGCACAATCGCCACCTTCATTTTCTTAACTCCATTGTCCTTTTCTGGAGCTTAATTCTGTCTAATCTCTGGCCTTCCTGGTCTTTCAGTGCACATGCATACAAGTTATCTTACCCCGAAGCTGTGTAATGTATGCAGCGAAAAGACCAAGATCAAAAGTAAACCAAAGTCAGTAATGCTACTTGTTTTCATGTCATGCCTTGTATTCTGAAAAAGAAAATCCCACTGACACTATTCAAACATATCTGCCATTTTGTTGTTGCTGGCCCCTGTGTATGTGAACTTTACCAGAGCACTGATAAGTCTTGTGCACCGTATTCTTTCAATGTTAGAAAAATGGTACTTCACTGATACAACTGTATAATGTCCAGTGAACAAATACTGGATTACTAGAGTATAAATTATTAAATGGCTAGCCTCTTGTCATAAAGAGTACTGCTTCATGGGTTTACGTCACCATCTGAAAATTCAGGACTGAAAGAGTCGTCGTCTGTCGTGTTGGAAAGCGAGGCGGGCCCGGAATCGCTGGTAGAAGATCCAGGTAAGATCACACTCAGACAGTCTCGCCATGAACACTGGGCCAGTTTCTGCTGTCGTCACAAAGCCTTTTCTTTTCATTGACCAGAAAGCCATTGAACAAATCCCATGAGAAACACTGAGTATCCCTCAGATTGATTCTCATGGTGTAAAGTATAAGACGCAGTTCTTTCTTTAAGGGGATGCAAATATGCTGGTATTGCCACGTCATGGGATGTGTCAGCCAACACCCGGTCCTTTTTGGCCCAGTGCCTTTTTTAAAAATTGAACCTCACGTATATCTGACATTCAACACCTGTTGTTAACGTTGCAAACCCTCTGTTCAGGCTTTTCCTTTCCTTTCCTTTCCTTTTTTGGCTGCCTTCACTTAAGATCAGAAGCATTTAACGAAATGCAAAAATGTTCACTTCGTATTTTACTTTGTAGTCATTGCATGTCCCCACATGTTAGAGTACAGTCGTTAGGTAAGCAAAGCCATTTTCTGGGCTTACTATTGCTTCTCTTTCAGTGTGTAGAAACTGTGACAAGTGGTTAAATTCATGTGCTCACCTAAAAAACCAGTTTACACTTTTATATACTAAATCTGTGTGCTTCACCAAGAAGCGAAGTTATATCAAGAGAAGTTACTGTCCTCAGAGGTTTCAGTCCACATATGAAATTATCTTTTGTTGTATTTTTTTAAGGCCTTAAATTATAACAACGGCATTGGGTATGCATTGTAAATGGAAAGACCAGCTCGAGTTTAGTGGAGGGTGGGTCATATTTTGAAGTTATTTAAAAGCCCCTAGGGTTGTTCTGTGGCAATAGAAATTCCAGGAGAAATAGTTGGCCACATCGAGCATTCATATTCATGAACATAGTCCACCTAATTGCTTTTGATGGAATACTGAGATTTGGTCTCACATGCCTATTCAATTATAAACTTTATAGAGAACAACTCTAGATACCAATAAACCGCCATTTTGCATTACATAATGCACATTCATATACGTAGATATGCATAAAATCAAATGTATCCACCTAAAAATAAGTTTTACATTTCCTGTGACTGTGATCATTCGGCAGCTTTTTTAATATTAGCATTGTTTATTTCTATCGTCTGACGAGACCCGACCTTATTTGTAAATTGCATCCCGATTGACAATACAGGTTAACGACTGTTATGTGGTTGTGCATTTGTGTGATGCACTTACCTCCACCCTTTGAGAAAGTGAATAACGTCTCTATGTTTGAGTGTGAATAATTGATGTTGTTATAGCAGAGGCAGCCTTGATTGAGGACTGACAGAGATCAGGGTTTTGTTCCATCAAAAGCAATTACAGCAATTAGATTAAATTTACAAGACATACAGGAGCCAGCATTTGATTTTGAAAGAGCTGGATACATCCTATTGTTTGAACTCTCGTATTCTGTGTCCCAATAGCTCAGGACTGCAAAGGGAACTTATACAGTTCTTGTGCTATGCAGGCTGTTAAAGGGATAGTTTACATTTTGGCGTTTCTTTGATATTTTATATTTTGTGTATCTTTGTGAAAGATTTTTTTTTGTGTGTGATGAAGGATATTTTAGACATTTACATAATCTTCCAGCTTTACAATGGCTGGTGCAGGGGCTTGTGTGGGTTTGTGGTCTTATGGTGCATGCAACCTGAAACTGCTGTGCTCAAAGAAAGTAGTACCGATATGATGTTAAAAAAATAATAATAATAAAATGTATATGATTGTGAATAAACTCTATAAAATGTATGTGTTCATATGTTCATCCTCTGAAAACATAACATAAACATAGCCTTTTGGAATTACCTGATGTGTGTTCTCTTGCTTTAGACCACAAACCCCATCATGCTCATCTCCTCAAGCAGGTCATAAGAAACCTATGTAAATATCCTTCATTGCACGCACACAATAGCTTTCTGGTAAAACTGAAGCAATATAAAAAAAATAAACAAATAATAATAATACAATTTTAAAAAAAACAGGAACTTTCCCTTTAAAACCAGACCCAGCCCCATGCAGGTTTTTGGGGGGGCACATGTTTTCAGGGGTTCTGAATGGATTTTTCTGAATCAGAAGCAGAGCCTGAGCCGGTGGTGATAGAGGAAGTGATCCAGCCCATCGAGGCAGAAGAGGGAGCCCATGCCCCTCCAGGTACGCCTGCGTTTGGCCTGTCACTTCACACTCTCGGCCTGTCACTTCACGCTGAATGCCTTTCTCTTGCTGCCTCCATCTTGGAATTGGATAAGTGCACATTCCTGACTGGACCAAACACTGCAGGAGGGAGTGCGACTTGAATTTCATTCCACAACGTCTTTGCTTAAGCGTTACTTTTAAAAGCTCACAATGTCATCGCGGACTGAAGGTGTCCCAACTCTCACCCCACGCACACGACACATCCTACATTCATACTGTTGCATTATTCAATCTAGGTCCTTGATCATGAGCTACCGCACGCCCCCTACATCCTACATCAGTGGTTCCCAACCCTGTTCTTGGAGATCTACCTTCCTGTAGGTTTTCATTTCAACCCTAATTTGTAACACCTGGGGGGTGTACTGCTCCGGGGCAGGTGACGTTCAGGATGTTCAATGGATTGAAGTATATAAACGCACCGCCCTTTGACCAATCGACTCCTCTCCTCTAGGATCCCATAGAGATTATGTGCGGTTACTGAGGGGGTCGCTTCACAGGGTGAGATTATTGAGTTCCGCAGAAAGTTCTGGAAAAGGTTACTCCAGTGGAAAAGGGGCTTTAGAGCCCGACAAAATTGGTCTTTCCCCAAAGATGAGCTATAAAGCAAATACGCATTCTCAATAGAGGGAATATAGCACCTATGAAAACTTCTTGAGCCCTATGTGTCAATATCCACTTATCCTTTAATTATGGGAAACATGATGGGCCTGAGTCTAATCATTTTTGAGTTTATGAATAAACATTGATTTTAAACATGCTGTATCAAGTTTACGTTCACTGCTGTAGAATGTGACATCACATTAGAAATGAACTGTAGGACAATGAGGGTATACATTTGTTATCCATCCATATCTAGCAGCAGAGTGATGGTTTGAGGCTTGTTTGATACCTTAGACCCTTGATGACTTACAGCCATTTTACCAATCATGTATTCCATACTGTTCCAGCATAATTTACAGCTAAATCTAGTCCCACCCCCCAATTCCCATAGAGATCCATTCAAATGCTGGGACGTTATAGTATCGCTTGTAAGAGTACCAGAAAATAAGATATCAAGAGTCTTTTGATGTTGTTGGGTCACAGAACATCAGGAAGTCATGGCATGCAAAGTATATGCGACTAAAAATTTAAAGGCACAGTCAACTTAGTGCATGTAAACCTCTGACCTACTGGAATTGTGATATAGTGAATTAAAAGTGAAATAATCTGTCTGTAAACAATTGTTGGGAAAATTACTTGTCATGCACAAAGTAGATGTCCTAACTGACTTGCCAACACTATAGTCTGCTAGCATGAAATTTGTGGAGTGGTTAAAAATGAGTTTTAATGACTTCAACCTAAGTGTATGTAAACTTCCGACTTCAGCTGTATAACCTACTCGCATACTTCTCTCCCGAAGAAAAGATATGGACATAATGGATGGAGAACAAAGAACATAAAACATTCATAATAGTAAAAAGCAACACCACCGCCTCCCACAAAGCTAGGGAGGAGCTTTGGCAGAAACTGCTCATTGTGTAAATCCATTAGTGAATGCATTGCCTTACCACTCATAACAAATGTATACCCTCACTATTGTCCTACAGTTTATTTCTAATGTGATGTTCATTATACAGCAGTGAACCTAAACTTGATACAGCATCTTTAAAATCAATGTTTATTCATAAACTCAAGAATTATTAGACTTGGGCCCGTCACTTTTCCCATAATTCAGGGATAAGTGGATATTGACACATAGGGCTCAAGAAGTTTTCATAGGTGCTATATTCCCTCCGTTGAGAATGCGTATTTGTCTTATAGCTCATCTTTGGGGAAAGATGGATTTTGTCGGGCTCTAAAGCCCCCTTTCCACTGACTTCAACCTAAGTGTATGTCAACTGTATCTGCAGGCCAGAGACTTTGATTGCTTGTTTGGAGTTACTGTCAAGAATGTATTTTGCTCTCACCAATCAAAAGGTTCAAATTACATGTCAGTGAAATATTAACCTGTCCAGTCATCGTCTATAATCGGTTGTCAATCGCTTTTGAACCCAGCCAATTGAGTCCTGTTACTATGGACATGCCCACTTCTTTACACCAACCGCCATGTTGGAAGACCAAATGCCAGTTGCAATGTAACCACAGGACATTTCTTTGAATGTAACGTTGTGCAAACCAAACTTGCAACAACGTCTGCTACTGTCAGCCACTTATCAACAAAGGAGATACAAAGACAAGATTAGATCAATAGGAATTGGTCCATATACTGCAAATAAATCAGAATGAAGGTGCGGTATGAATAAATTCCCTCCAATACCCTACCCAGACATACTAGTTGATTATTTAGTTAGTATTCAGTCCCTAAAATGCTACTTGTTTAAAATCTAATTTATTTTAATTTATGTTTTACATGTGTAGCGTTTCTGATGTGTCAGATGAAAGTAGTGATATTAAAAGCACAGTATTTCCCTTACTAATGTATGAAATAACGTACTTTATTGTCTCCCCTTGTCTGATATTATGTCTGGTTCAAATAGATCTAGACGTAGTAATGCCATATTGTGGGAAATCCTGATAATTAAATCTACTAGTCAGCAAGTTGGCAAGGGGGCTCATATGGGCTTTCTTGCAGATTTCCAAAGAGTCCGCTTGGGTGCAGACTTCACCAGACTTTTCCAGTGGAATTACCCAAAATTTATAGCAATAAGGGTGTCACGATATAAAAGACATCGAGGAAGTAACGCCAAAAAAGAAAATGATAGACAATTAATATTGCCTAAATGTATACAAAATTTCAGACATTTATTTATTCATTTTTATTTTAAATTTATGAGGTTGTATCCACGGCAACGAGTGAGGTCCCTTCTCATTAGCGCGTTTTATACCCTCACAGTCCTGCGCCATAAAAACTTAACGATGCTGAGCGCTTCAGTCAATATTTGGACATTTGGATTCAGCCATAAAGTATCTTAAGAGAGTAAATAATCCCACTAGACGTGAAAAGCGCCTAATTAAGAAAAATTAACAGCGTGCAAAAATGCTGGAATTACAACTGTGGTTGGAAGGAAAACCAGCATACACAGGGTGTCCCCCAGGACCGAGGTTTGAAACCACTGATTTAGATCTTTGATCATGATTATATGTGATTGTTTTCCACCTTTCCGCTTTTTTCCAAAATGTGTGTGGCCATCCATTGTAATGTGGTTTTCACTTTCAGTAGACAAACCATTTACATATTTCACAGCCCCATTTAAAGAAATGCTCTTTTCTCACAGAGCCAGTGGAGGAGGAGCCAGTAGTCTTGGAGGAGGTTGAGGACCGGGTGGAGCCTGAGGGAGAGGAAGAAACTTTCGAAGAAGAGGAGGCTAACGAGGCAGAAGAGATCGAAATTCCGGAGGAGGAACAGGTTCCTGAGGTGGAGGAGGTACCCGATGTAGAAGGAGAACCAGAAGTGGCTGAGGCTGCTCCTGCTGAAGAGGGTAAGAAACTCCTCACTGAAGCTCATAAGTATGCCGTGGGAATATGCATTTGATGCGTTGCACAATTTCAAATGAGCAAGTTAGGTCTTTAATGGCATGTATGCCACACAAGGGAGGGGAGTGACCTCTTTTAAAGTCAGAGTTTTTCTTGTTTTGTTTTTTACTTTGTGGGTTGTTGCTTCAACTTCCTTCCTTTCTTGCAAAATCGTCAGAGGAAGAAGATATAGAGGAAGCCGCAGCGGTAGAGGAAGAAGCAGGTACATGCTGTTTCTTAATTTCAGATCGTTTAACTTCTACTTCCTGAATACGATGCTGAATAAGCATCACGTCGGGCCTCCTCGTGAAGTATTCTTAGCCACCCTGTGGTTGCTATAGCAACTGGACATCACAACACCAGTGTGGCTTCCTTTGACACAGTCGAATGCATTATCACCTCCCCGCAAATAACACAGGTTTATTTATGCGAATCCTGGGTAATGAACGATTCTCAGATGAGCTCCGAGTGTTGGCAGCACTTTGCAATCACTCATTTTAACCGTGGCTCCAAACACAAGAAATATTATGGTGCCCAAGTCTAATGGTAATGCTCCATCTTACTAACACACGCATATATCTTGTATTTACAATATTCTAATTTGGCTTAATTTTTCTGGAGGTGAAGATGACTATGTAGCTGACTATCCAAGTGAGGATGCTGGTGAAGTCCAAGGTTTTTATTGTTTTTATATTCTTAAAGCTGCAGTAGGCAAGTTTGAAAATATACAAGGCAAAAAGACTTCCCCCTTTTGCACTCCTCCCTCCTATCTCTCTCCTAAGCCCCTCCCACCAAATGATGCTCCAGTGCACGCTCAGAGACAGGCAGACACGGAGGGGTTTATTCTTCCGGGAGGATCTTTAGCTTGTAGGTAGTTGCCCTGATTGGTAGCTACATAGCTAGCCCTGATTGGTTGGTTTTTGGAAGACCGGCTTGAGATTTTTTGACAGCCTAGTACAGAGCCCAGGACACTCACAGAAACCCTTGATTTATTGATAGCTGCTGGAATGTAATGAGCAAATTTAGTAATTTTGCCAAAATCTTGCCTACTGCACCTTTAAACCACACAGTATTGTTAGTAATTACACGACTGTTTTTGAATTATATCCGGTTTTTTTTTCTTGAACCATTGCACTTTAAACTGTGTTGTCTTCATTCACCTTTAACAAACCTTCATTTGTTGTCATATACATTAAAGTGCTTGAGTCATTTTGAGCATTCATGTTTTTTTCGCATTGCAGATACTTTCTCGGTTCCAGAAAGCTACGATGACGGTAAGATCCAAGCTCTGTCCCAAATCTGTTTCTACACCATTAGACTGTAGCGTTAACGACTTAGTACCCTAACATTTTCTGTTAATTTCATTGCTTGTAACAGTCTATGGATCTCAGAGCATGGATGTGGAATCTGAAATCCAAGGTTTGTTTGACTCTGTGCGCTGTAGATAGTCTGTAGAGTTAGTCCAGATCTCGTAGAGCTCAATTTTTCCCCAAGCTCTTAACGAGACGTCAGTGTGACATATTTCGCACTTCCCACTGTCCCTTTCTTCGTAAGTGTCCCCGTCCCTCACCAATGTCGTTCTTGCTTTGCCATCACATCTTTGTCTAACCCTCCCCTGCTCGTCGTGTGATGTGACCAACTGACACTTATGAATGTGATATTAGACGTGTTTCGCTTACACCTGGTCAACTTCAATTATTAATTTAGCCGCTGTTCCTCTACCGGAGCTGTCCGAGGAGGATTTTGATTCAGGTAGACTGTTCAGTCCCCCTCCTTTCAATGCTGCACAGTGTGAACTGACGTAACACACGCACACGTGTGGGATTCCCAAATGTTAAAATGGTGGCTGCAACCCCTGTCCTAAAAATAATTGTACATTAGTGTGGCTTATCTCAAAGAATGGAGATAAGCCGCACTAATGTACAATAATCACGTTTTTGAGGCTTCCACGAAAGGCAGTTGGGACTTTCTGCACTAAACACTTATACGGATTGTTATGTCCCCTGTACATTTCAGAAGATCTGTTCTGTATGTCATGTTTTTGTTCTTTATATATTTTCTGTATTCCATGTATATACATACACTGCCTGGCCAAAAAAAAAGTCGCACACTCTAATATTTCGTTGGACCGCCTTTAGCTTTGATTACGGCGCGCATTTGTTGTGGCATTGTTTCGACAACCTTATGCAATGTCACAACATTTATTTCCATCCAGAGTAGCATAAGTTTTTGGCTGAGATTGTCGACGGGAGAGTCGAACCACTCCGTAAAGTCTTCTCCAGCACATCCCAAAGACTTTCAATGGGGTTAAGGTCAGGAATCTGGTGGCTAATCCATGTGTGAAAATGATTCCTCATGCTCCCTGAACCACTCTTTCACAATTTGAGCCCGATGAATCTTGGCATTGTCATCCTGGCATATGCCCATTGATGGGATAACCTGGTCATTCAGTACATTCCGGTACTTCGCTGACTTCATTTTATTGCTGCATAATGTTGCTGAGCCTAGACCTGACCAACTGAAGCAACCCCAGATCATAACACTGCCTCCAGAGGCTTGTACAGTGCATGACGGGTGCAATGGCGACTTTTCTTTTGGCCGGGCAGTGTATATCGTAGTGATCTGTGTCATTGCTGACTGATCTATAAAAACGGAGGTCTCTGTCAGTGTAATTGAGGTCTTCGAATTGTTGATACAAATGTCCAAATATTGACTGTGCGTGTGCGTGTGTGTGTTGTGTGTTTTATGTAGTTGGCAGTGAAGTCGATGACGATGATGCACACCCCTATGGTAAATATTATCTTTATTATGGACTTCCTTATAAATGCCAGACCACACCTTTGGCTTCTCTTGCAGTTTTATTATTTGTGAAGCCTTCTCTGTATGTATAAATGGCTTTACACTGCCCTTGATGTTAAAAAGTGTATTTATGCTAAGCGGCTAAAGCAGCTCTATTTCCACTATTTATTAATGCTGTACTGTGTGTTTTTTTTAATGTATTTCATGAACAAAAGAGGACAACACCGAAGATATTATTGATACAGTTGGAGGTAAGGTTGTGTCAGGCAGAGGTTTAAAACTCTTGTCAGTGTATATGCTACTCTTTGCTTTAGTTTGCACATTTAGGGAATGATGACACACAAAAAAATGTAGTGGGGCTACATATCACAAAACAAGGCATTTCAAAACTCGCCACTGTTTGTCTTTGGTTTAAGGGTTTAAGCAAAAAAGGTTGATGCAAATGCATGGAATCTGCAGACCTGGTCCTGTTTTTGTGACACATTCTTTTCATGTTTAGCTGACAGCTATTGTTTTATTTATTTATTTATTTTTGCAGAAGATTTTTGTGGGCTGCGCATTGCAAAATGCATTTTAAGTTAATCTTACCTTAAGAGAGAAATATTTCTGGAATGGGTGTTACTCAGTCATAACAAAGAATAGTTTATTGTGTATTTTTCTTTTTAAACATAATTGTATAAATTATTTGTGTTCTAGTGTAACGCAATTATTAAGAAATAATAAGCTTTTCTAGTGTTTATTTAATTGGTTTATTTAACCTTTTCTAGAAATTGTTGAGGATGCACTGCCGGAGGAAGCAGCAGGTGAGTGTTTTTTAAATTGCAAAAATCGTTGAGTATTCTGTAAGTGGCCAAATATAAATTGGTCTAGCATTTATGTATGGAAGATTTCACCCTTTGAAAAGGGTCAGAATAGCTCTTGCTATTCTAATGCATGTGACTCAGCCTGGCAGGTTTATATTGCATTGGGAACCTGTGAGGTCTCGGCTGTGTGGAGCCCAAGCCCAAGCTTAGAATGCCGATAAGAGGAGTGCGGTAGATGGAAATTAGACTCAGCTCTCATCTGACTTGTGCTTCCTCCTCTTCACTCGTCTGACTTGTGCTTCCTCCTCTTCATACAGAGGACTCGCAGGAGGAGAGTGTGCCGGAGGAGTCTCAGTTCACAGAGGAAGCAGGTCTGCGGCTTGCACTTATTAACATGTGTGACACACATACACGCACGCACACACAGACGCACACACACATGCACGCACACACAGACCTACACACACACACACACACAGACCTACACACACAAACACACACGCATGCACACATGCGCACACACACAAACACACATACAGACACAGACGTATGCACACACACACACACACACACACAGACCTATGCACACACACACACACACACACTCTCGCACAACACACACAGATTGGCAATTACATTTTTGTTATCATTGTATGAAGGAGAAAACTCCTGCATTTAATGTGAGACAGATTTAAGGACAGTTTGTTGAAATTAGGCCTGGATTTCAGCATAGGTTCAATCCCCACAACCTGCTGTTCTGGCTGTGCCAGTGCTAAGTGTGGTCGGCAGCCTGCTGCAGGGTTCACAGTAACTGGAGTGCTAAGTGTGGTCGGCAGCCTGCTGCAGGGTTCACAGTAACTGGCTGTGCCAGTGCTAAGTGTGGTCGGCAGCCTGCTGCAGGGTTCACAGTAACTGGAGTGCTAAGTGTGGTCGGCAGCCTGCTGCAGGGTTCACAGTAACTGGAGTGCTAAGTGTGGTCGGCAGGCTGCTGCAGGGTTCACAGTAACTGGCTGTGGCATTGCCCTTGGAGGGAAGGTGTGAGTCTGCTTGATAGTTTCTAAATCATCATGCAAAAATATGCGACTCCTCCGGGCGACTGGGCTGCAGCAGCTGCAGTTAGTGTTCTGAATGCACTGACAGGGTCACACGGGGTTATTTAGAAATATGTGCACACACAAACACATACTGCACTTATTTACAAATACATGCACATACACTAACAAAGATGAACATCTAGGTACACATGGAAGAATACATTATAACAGACCCACTGATCATAGCGGTCAGAAATAGGATGCAAAAATGAGCCCAGACGTAAATCATACACGGACACACTCGTACGCAGAAGCACTGGTGAACGCGCTAATCTCATGGATACGCGGATCCCCTGAGGTACCGTTCGATGCACAGTAGAAGGCCACATTAAGCCTTTTCTCAGTCTCATGCATCTAAAATTGTCCGCCTTACGTAGTATTTTAGATCTGCTTCAGGTTGGCGGAGATAAAGTGTAAGTAAGTGGAAGGACTGGTGAGGACTGACGTGGTTAGAGAAATGGCAGCTCTCAGTCTTACCGTCCTCTTCCTCTCCTCAACAGAACCAGAAGAAGAGCACGAAGATGAAGGTGAGAGAGAGGGAGTTTTGTTTTTTTTCATCGCCCATATTGCCGGTTACCCTATTCATCACCTGCGTGCCCTATGGCTGTGCGGCTGTGCCCTGTCACAATGGGCCACGAGCGGGGAAGCAATTCTTTCCGCTGTATTGTCTCAAATCCACGGTAGATGGGACATCTGTTGGGTCTGGTAAAGGCATTGTTGTGTAAAAGGAAGGTGTTGTTCATGTTTCCACTGCAGTCGAGTGATAATGAAGGATCCAATTTTCAGGGACAGATATAATGCGACAGAACCCTGCGCTATGTTCTTATAAAACTGTAAATTGTAAAAGTACACATCAGAGTTTTTCTGCCTAGCATGTGCAATTAGCACCATTTTGCCAGCAGGCATACCAACCCCGTACCCTTGTCATGGCTTACTGCTGAAGCTAAGCAGGTGTGGGCTTGGTTAGTACTTGGATGGGAGACTTCCTGGGAAAGCTGTGTTGCTGCTGGAAGAGATGTTGGTAGGCCCATAGGGAGCACACTTTCTTCAGGACCAAACAGAAAAAAAACCCAATGCCTGAGAACAGTGATGGCACGCTATGTTGTTGAAGGTGCAGTCCTTCAGATAAGACGTTAAACCAAGGTCCTGACTCACTCTGGTTATTGAAGTTCCCATGGAACCTTTGAAAAGGGTAGGGGACGGGGTATTAACCTTGGTGTCTCAGCCAAATTCCCACAAAAAAACTGTCTCCACATCTGGCCACCTTAACCCCCACGACATCTGATTGACTGCCACACACTCTTGCATCGTACCCACTTTGCTTCCCCAGACTGTCTCTGATAAAAAAATTTAAAAAAGAGAGGTGCTTTCTTAGTTGACCACACAGCAGGTTATTTAATAATGGTTAAATTAATTCTATTTAATTTTCAACACATTTGCTTTCAAGAAAGGTGTGTGTATCTTTCTGGGGAGGGGAGGGGCATATTTAATGACAATCCTCTGATGGTAAACCACATTTGAATAAAGTGTATCATCCAAGATGACTGATTGATGATTATTCTTTCAGTAGGCGAGCTGGAGCAAGAGGAATTACTTGAAGTAGACCAAGGAGGTAAAGCATGTCTGTTTCCCACCAATCAGGGCTGTCACATTGGATGGCACAGGCACTCCAGTGATAATAGGAAAGTTATTATCAATGTGTACTGTAGCGTATGATTGGGTGAGATAAGCCAACCTGTCTCTGAAGCAACAGTAAATAAAATCCCTTCCTCTAGAATGAAATTGATTCTTTAATATTATTCGCCCAGTGAAGAGAGAATAAACTAATATATTCATAATCTCCATTTTATTCCAGATGCTAAATAATATCCAGATTTGCATGATTATTAAGCAATTTATTTTTGTTTGATTATGACAGATGAACCCATTGAGGAAGGAGAGAACTCTCAGGAAGATGCAGCAGGTAAACATCACATTCAAAGGTGTCGAGAGGTGGAAAATCCAGGTTCAGAAATTAATGGTCGTCCCCAGTATTTTATTCCAATCACCTGAATTTTGTTAATTGGCACAATTCTTCACCAGGAGGTAGAACTAATTAGTGAAATCAGCTGGCTGAGTTCATGGGTGGAGGAAACGTATGACAGGACTTTCTGACCCCTGGACTGTCCTCTCTAAAAGGGTTCATCTGTGTGCTAGCAGTTATAAGTTGTGCAGACTGTGCACAAGACAAAGTGCTAGATGAATGAAAAATGTATACCGTTACACCCATGGCTGCAAAGCTACAGTATGGCCTTGTAGAAATGAGTTTTAGAAATGGTGTTACATGGGTAAAGGAAATTCATCATGAATTAGCATTCTCCCCGAGAGGTGTTCAGTTACAGCTGCGTGATATAAAGACAGTGAGTGGAAGTCTTTGTTCGGCACAACCTGAGACGGTACTAAAAGCTGCTTTGGGAGGTGAGGGAGGGCCATTAAGGATGTTCTTCCTTTTGTGTTGAATCCATGTTGTCCTTTTAGAATCATTTCCTTTTGAAATGATGTGATCTGTATGGGACATATTGTCTTCTCTTGTGGGGGAAAAGGAAATTTGGAACATGCTTTAGCTGCACTTACTCGGCAGTGCTTAGTGGGGTGTGGTTTGTTGCTTCCTAGGGTTGAGTTCGGCACACAAAACTGTTGTATGAAGGATTCTAAACCAGAAACATTGCAGAAACTCTTATGCCAGAGAGTATGCGCGTCGTCAGTGTGTGGAACCAGTTGATACAGAAAATGTACATATATTAACTTCATTAACCAGAAGTAACATAACAAGAACGTAGCCATGAATAAGTGTAAATGGCAATAAAAACAGCAATGTACATGCGACATGTTGGATTTCAAAATATGCCAAATTTGATGCTTCATTAGCCTCATTACATTACTGCCATTTTGCTGACTCTCTTATCCAGAGTGACTTACACAGCTTTTAGCATTTTTGCATAGTATCCATTTATACAGCTGGATATATATACTCAAGCAATTCAGGTTAAAATACCGTACTCAGGGGTACAATGGTAGTGTCCTACCTTGGAATCGAACCTGCAGCCTTTGGGTTATAAGCCCAGTTCCCCAGCCATTATACAACATCGCCACCTCTTTACAGTCTGATGCAACAAAGTCATACAGAGATTACTGTAACTGTCAGAATATTTCTCAACAAGTTTTGTTATTTTTAATATTGTATTTATTTATTCAGAAAAGACGGTTCCGATCCCTCTAATGCCAGCTACACGGTGAGAACCGTCACCAGCTTTGCTGTTTGCAGCGTTGGATTAAGAAATTAACTATGAAAGTGGATTGTAGTTATATTTTAATCTCGAGCCACTCAATCTATCATAATCTTCACACACTGAGGTGGCAAATGTCACCTCAACCAACGACAATATGTGGCACCCACAAAAGTAAAAATAAAATGCTAGTGTTAGCCAAACTTCTGAGATGTTTGTTCACTCCAGAAATCATCAGCCATAGAGATTTCTCGGTGTATCAGTTCAAATGGTAAAAAGAGGCTTGTTTTACAGTGACACGTATCACCAGGATAACCGTTGATTTCACACGCTTGCATGTGATGCGCTTGTTTGCATCCCTGTGTACTTTTGAATCTCTCACCACGGCCACGGAAATGCATATATAAATGACACTAAATTCCAGAGACCATCACCCCTTTGAGAGATATAAGAAATGTTCCGCTATGTGACGAATTGATTAGACGTTGTGTGAGGCATTGATTATAATGACGTTATACTGTATAACATGTGTGGACTTTGTGCTATAATTTGGGCTTTTTCTTTTATTCTAGAAGAAGAGCCAGCTCCAGCAGAAGAGCAGCCAGTGGAGGAATTACTTGGTAAATGGAGAAACACTCACCTTTAACACTAACTCATTACAGACATTGTTCATTCTGAAATATTAGAGTAATGTGGTGTAATGGGAGAGATGACAAGACTGCACCAGACAGACGTGGGGTCTAAATGCCAGGGGGTTTACAGGGGGTCTGCTAAATGAATCGGCAGTAAATGTTTTGCGTGCCTCCCCTTGATGATGCTGTTTGTGTTTATGCAGAAGAGCCCGTTCAGGCTGAGGAGCTGCATCAGGATGAGCCAGCAGGTAATTACATGGTGCTCCTTAGCATATGCTCCTTACAGATGCATTTCTCAGTGGTGTGAGATGGTTTAACTCTCAAGGCACAGCGCACTCCCCTGTTCATACTCCGCACGGCACAGCACACTCCCCTGTTCATACTCCGCAACGCACAGCACACTCCCCTGTTCATACTCCGCAAGGCACAGCGCACTCCCCTGTTCATACTCCGCAAGGCACAGCGCACTCCCCTGTTCATACTCCGCAAGGCACAGCGCACTCCCCTGTTCATACTCCGCAAGGCACAGCACACTCCCCTGTTCATACTCCGCAAGGCACAGCGCACTCCCCTGTTCATACTCCGCAAGGCACAGCGCACTCCCCTGTTAATACTCCGCAAGGCACAGCGCACTCCCCTGTTAATACTCCGCAAGGCACAGCGCACTCCCCTGTTCATACTCCGCAAGGCACAGCACACTCCCCTGTTCATACTCCAAGGCTCTCTGGAAGGAGGGATTGTTGAATGGTGAGATGCATGGAAAAATAAGTCGCGTGGCCAAGAGCTACACCTCTCCAACCTTTCGTCATTTTAAGACCTTTTGCAGTCTCTGCTTATTTCTTGGATTTGAATTGTTCATTAAACCACAAGTTGAAGATTTATATATTATTTTTTTTCCTCCAGATTTATTTTTGACATAAATTATATCATATCTCAACACGAACACTGGAGATCTAACACAGCATGTCTGTTTTGTAAGGATATTAACTACACGTCTGATTGGTAAAGCACTGAACATGATGATTTGATTTCACAGGCTCTTTAAAGTAGCAAAGAATCAATTCTAAATAATGACAGTCTTAAAACATAATAACATTAACCGAAAAGGCCATTGATGATACAGTAAAAATATAGCAAATGAAAATGAGCTTTGCAAAGAGGGGAAAAAAGACGAGTTTTAGTTTTCTTATGGAAATTAGATTTGGACATAATGCAAAGTCATCGGACATAATGCAAAGTCATCCATGACCCGGTGTGAAACAAAGCCTTTGCTGTTGGAGTGTGCTGGTGAGATCTGGACCCTTTTGAACTTCTCATATAGTTTTTTTTTGTGAGTTTGGTTCTAGTCTTAAGCCTAATGCACATGCTAGGATTCTCGCAAATCACACGCAAGCGGCCGCCGTGAGCGAACCCGTGTAAGTCGCTGTGGATAAGAGCGCCTGCTATATGCCTAACATATAAAAATGTAACCCTGGCACTTCATGATTGGGCTATTGCAGAATCGGGCAGTGTTTTGAAATCTGGGACTTGTACTATGCCTCAGGGCTCATAGATGAGCCGTACAGTCAGTGTCACATTCTAGCCACTAATGCTGGCCTATAAGGTTTATCAACCACTTACCATAACACCAGTACTCACACAGTCCCCATTGATTTCCATCAACATGCCCAGCCATTTAATTCCATGTACTATGCGCTGTAGTTTGTAGTGGTAGCCTTTTGCTGGCAGATTACATAAAGCGTCATGCTCTTGCCACAGCTCAGTGATACTCCTGCTTCTGTTTCTGCTCCCATATTTTACACTGTCCTCACTTATGCTATGGCTCTTTTGCTGATTTCTGCTCTGGTCCTACGCTAAAGCCTAATAATAATAATAATAATAATAATGCCTGGCATTTATATAGCGCTCATACTCAAAGCACTTTACAATGATGAGGGGGAAACTCGCCTCAACCACCACCAATGTGTAGCACCCACCTGGGTGATGCAACAGCAGCCATTTTGTGCCAAAATGGTTACCACACACCAGCCGAGGTGGCCTCTTGCAGAAGCTGTTGGTCATTCTTCATTAGCTACTTTCTGTCCCTGACTGCTCGTGAAAGACCAACAGAGTGAACACGAAGCAGTGAAAGTTTCTCCCAAGAATCACGCCAACCTAGGAGTAAATTCAGAAGTACAATTAAGAGTGGAAATTTTTTTTTAATTGGAACAGTCTGGGCAAAATTCATATTCTATGCACTGAGCATGCCTTCTTGCTCCCTCAGATCCGTTATATGCGTTAACTTATCCTTGTGTTTGCTTTGCATTGAAGTAATGTGGACACTCAGGCCCTTTGTAACGCATGATCACATGATGAAGCGGTGCTGGAGATAGGCAGGAGTCCCGGCCACGTTGAAAGGCCTTGCAGAGCACACGGCGAGATGCTCACAGCTGCTCTGGACAGCCTGCTTCAGCTGACATGGAGGTGTAGGCTCCTGTCACATGTAGCTGTGCCTTTTGGTAGCGGTGTTAATTTTAGCCCCCCATACACAAACGGTCACTGCTTTCAGATCCACAGTTGCTTCAAGGGATTTCTCATTTTAAGCCTTAAAATGGAGGGAGCCATTTAAACCCTTCATCTCCTAGTGATGCATTACCCATATGTACTAACCCACCACACATATTTTATGTTGTTTTCTGTATGTTTGGTAGGGTACTATATTCAACATGGATGGTCTGTGTATAAAAACCCAATTTGTTCTTGGTCCTTAATGAGCTAATAGATATACCTTTTTCATGCTTCTTTCTTTTAAACACTCAACTACTATAACACCCAGCTATTTTTCTGTATAACACCCAGCTTCTTTTCTGTCACAAGCTATACAACTACCGGTATTCACCTGTAAAATGATGGCCAGGTCACCATTAAGTCAGCCAGGACCAGAGCTGAAAAAAGTTTTTAAAGAAAAATTAGAAAATATAAAATTGGGCAAATTATACTGGAAGATTATCTAGGCCAAATGTTTTTGCAACCCTTAAAGCACATTGAAGTGTTTAAAAATAATTGCAACGTGGGCGAGATACAGCACAGAACGGAAGCGCAGTGGCGATGGCCTCTGACTGCATGCAAAGGTTGTGAAGGTGCTTGTGCAAATGTCCCCTCCTCACGGGGCTGGAGAAGTGAGTCTCTGAGGCAGACTGGCACCAGCCTTGCTATGCGTCCCCAGCACTCAGGCACTGCGTGCTATTTACATTCATTTCTATTAGTGTCTGAACTGAAAATAACGGAGCCGACTTCGCTAAAGGGTCTTCTTTTCTGGCAGGCCACACAGTCAAAATATCCTGCCTCATTCCATGGATGACTTAACTTAATGTGAACCCTACGTTTCCACTGTCACTCTGTCAGCTTCACGCCTCCAGTACGATCTTCTTTAGTCACGCGAGCAGCTTATTTGCAGGATATTTCCCTGCGCGGCAGGCCGCCTTTGAATGAGGGTCAGTGTTTTTCTTGTCAGCCAAGCTGAGGAGGAGTGCGAGGGAGAGCTTTGTGAAGTGCATGGGTGAAGCGCCGCCTTAGTTTAATTTTCACTGGCACACCTTGCTGGCAGCTGACTTTGGCACAGTGGGAGAAGGAGAACTGCTTGTCCTGTTAGACTGAATATTTCCTACAGGGTGTTTCACAGTTGCTGCGGGCCAATATTCTGCCTTCCTACAGTTGGGCAATAGTTTTGCAAAACATTTGGTAATGAACTGGCTGGTTTAAGTGGGCAGCCTGGTTGCATACAGCCTCACTGCACATATGAGGGAGGCATTTTGAGATTCAAAATATGCATTAAATTAGTTAGGACCGGGATCAATACATCTTGTTCTCTAAATAGGGGTGGGGTTGTCAAAATCCAGAGTAGCAAAATGGACGAGAAACAAAGCAATGTAATAGGTTTGTGCTAAAATTAATTAGTGGAAGGCTGAATGCACTGTAGGTTTCCTGACCTATTCCCTGCTGGTTTACTTTAGTTATTAGCAGTCTGCATTTATGCCAATGCATATCCCAAAACACACTGCAATCAAATTTTTTTTCAGCGTGGGCTGTAGGGCACAGGCACATGGTTAAACCGTAATGTATCATTAGCACAGAAAAGTAATTAAGAGAATTGCTGGTGTAATTGAGTCATTAGGAGCTGAGGTTAGAGCAAAAACCAGCATGTACTGCATTTCTCACCAGCAGTTTGACAGACCTGCTGTATTAACTGTGCCCCCTTGTGGCAGTCGGCTGAAGAGCATGATATGGAAGGGATAAAATTCTCTTTGCTTTTAGCCCTGGTGCTGCCTGTAAATTAACTGCACACCCTTACAAGTCCTATGTCATCAGTGACACACAATGGCGTGCGATGAACACTGGGATGTAATTAAAGGGCTGTGCTCTCAGACATCCCATGTTGTCCATTGCACTATATTAATTACACAGTGCGTTACATTACGGGCATTTAACAGACGCTCTTATCCGGAGTGACTTGCACAGCTTTTGTGCATTTTTTACATGGTATCCTTTTATACAGCTGGATATACTGTAGCAATGCAGGTTAAGTACCTTGCTCAAGGGTACAACAGCAGTGTACTGGATATATACTGAAGTATGCAGGTTAAGTACCTTGCTCAAGGGTACAACAGCAGTGTCCTACCTGGGAATCAAACCTGCAACCTACAACCTTAACCATTATACTACACTTCCACCCACATGATGGGGTGGGTGAAGATGAACAGTTTTTTTAATGTTTATTTGTTTTTCAAAATGTAGTCATTTAAAAAAAGAAACAAAGACTTGCATGCCCTGCTTGGAAAAACGTGCATGATATCACTAATGCTTAAGACGGTTTAATGCAATGTTGCTTCATCAAAATTATAGTTTAATCTGTGTACTGCACACACCACCCGCAGGATGGATACTAAATGAATGTGCCTCATATTTGTGAGACAGAAATCAGTGGCTCATATTTTCTTGAGATGAAAACACATTTGACATGTTTCGCTCCATTTAGTATTTTTTTATTAACGGTACATTTTAACTGAGTACTGGTTAACATTAATTAAGCGTGTGATTGTGGCAGTGGTTGACATGCAGTTGTGTTGTACTGGTCCAGTTTAGGAAGGAAATGTCCAAGTTGACAGAGATAGCCCAGAGTCGATCTTCAGACGCGTGCCGATTTATCTTGTGGCAGTAATTACAAATACTTGGGCAATGTTTACCTATAAACTCACGGGCCAAATCTCTTTGGTCAAAGCTGGTAACTCTTTTTGGCATATTTGCTGTTTTTAAGTTCTTTTTATATAGTGGCGCCGTATGTCATGGTCCTTTCACTAAAGAAGATGAAAGGAAGTGAACATCAAAGTGCTTACTGGCTCCACTTTTCTGCTGTCATTGGTAAATAATGCATCACCCGACAAAGGCGAATACCCTGCTTTTTTTCCAGCCATTTAAAGAGTGCATGGTAAATGAGTCATTATTTGCCCTGGGACTGTGGCAGATAAGTCCTAATGTTTCACAGTCTGAGTCCCCTCATATGTTGTTTCTCAGTTTAACAAAACTGGCATCTTGGTGCAATGGGGGACGCCACTCGCATTTCTAATGCCCGCAGCCCTGATGCAATACATGCTCAACTCTGTCGATTAATAATGCAGGCTTTCGCAATCAGGCCATTGAACTGCTCTAGCGTTCGGCGTCCAAGGAAATGGCTTTTGCCGTGTTTGACGGCTCATTGACAAACAAAAACCTGTTGTTATTGCAGTCAGAGAGAGTGGCGGTGAACTGAAACCTTTCCCTCTGTTCTGGGAGGCATGCGAGCGGGGGGGTTGGGCTCGGCAATCCACCAGAGACGTGAACCTTTGACCCCCCTCCCCCCCCCCCCCCCCCTCCCCCCCTCAGCCAGTGGTCCACGGCAGAGCAGCCATTACGCGCTGAGTAATCAGGAGGAGCGGCAAAATGGCCGCCGCCGGCCCAGAGGTGCCCTTCAGTGCTGTGGGGGCTCTGTCTCCTCACTGAGCATGCCCCGACACCGGAGAGTGATTTAGCAACGTGCGGGGCCAGAGCGAGAGGTGCGGCAGGCTGACTGTGAGCTTAGCGCGCCGTCTGCCTGAATTTACAGGCATCTGTCCTTGGGAACCCCTGTGGGGGCTGGGGAAAGCTGGAGCCCGCCCCCCCTCTCTCCCTCTTCCCTTGGCTGACGGTTGCCTTCGCTCCTTTTCAAACGTAAATGCGTTGGTGAGCCCTGTGCTGCCGTTGGCCCGTTCTACAAGGCACTTGGTGACATATTCAAGCTGTCTTCTGTGATGGGATATTTCATTGTTTCCGGGTGACGGCAGCTTGAGTAATGGGTGTGATCAGTGCTGTAATATCGAGAGGGAACCCAGTAGCACTGCGCTAATACTGAGCCGGTGCTTGTTGGCGAATATTGAGAAGCAAAGTGACCTAGGTCATGGACGCGCCTCGCTTTTTAGTCTGCCTAGGAGCAGTAAAGTAAGTTTATGCATATGGCTTTCCAAATTGCTTTCCAACAGGAAAATATACCCCACAAAGCAAACCTTTGGAATGTACGGTGGTTTCTGTATTTTTTATATATATATATATATTGAGAAGGACTATAAGAAATTTAAGCATGCAGTGTTTTAACATGTTTCTAGAAGTGATTTTAATGATTGCACAAACTTGTGTAATTATAAGAGTGGCATTGTGATTGCACGTTTGTCTTTTAAAGACATACTTTGTCAGAGGTTTTTGAATTTTATGCGTAGTCCTGCTTATGCCTAGCGCAGCATACAGCACACATCTGGCGTGCTCTCCAGTTTGTAATGCCGATATCCTGGAGACACAGCGTCACGGCTGCTTTTCAATTGAGTGTTAATGACTGAAGCCGAGTGAAACTCACTTTACTGGATGTTTTTTTTTTTTTTTGCTGCATGTTGGTGCAAATTGTTGAAGTCGCTCTGCTCCGCCTGGTCCTCTAATTTAGAATCTTCCCCTTGTTTTCCAGATACGTAAAGCTTGAAACACAGAATTGGGACACCATGAGGACCAGCCCCAAATTGCATTCCACTGAAAGGGAGCAGAGGCGAATTCCCACCACTGAGCAAAAAAAATAAATAAATAAAAAACAAACAAACAAAATGATAAACCCAAATGAATCGAGAGAATTCTGGCCGGTGGCGTCAAAGTGAATGGGACTCAATGTCACTTGTGAAGCTTTCTGGGATGTTTTCCAGTGCTGTTTGTCAGACTTTGTGACAAGTGTTTGTTGTGTGATTCTATATTTCCTACATACACTCTCTCTCTCCCTCTCTTGATCTCCCCCCACTCACACTTTCTGTACAATTTCTCATTAGTAAGTTGATTTTGTCTGTGGTTTCTTCCGTCATAATTTTCTATTATTTTTTTTCTGTTGTGGCGAATATAAATGATTTCTTTTAACAACTCCTTCGTTAGAATTTGTAGGTAGCTAGAGATTTATTCTTATGTGGTTAATTACCTTAATTTTTGTCTTTTATTTTTCTCTGTCTGGATAGGCACAGTTAGTTTAACTGCGTTTCCTGGACACTGCATAGAGGTACATATTGCTTTGTGAGTCATAAGTTCCCACATTGTCGGACCATGCGTTGGATGTAGAATTGACATGTTGGTGTGAAGGTACTATGCAAAGCTGCACTGTGACTCCTTTATTTTTTTTGTTTTGTATTAACAGTATGGAGTCTTCACTTGTGTTGCATATCAAAAATGAATTTATACTGGCAGGTTAACTCAAAGGATTGTCAGGAATCGTGTTGTGTGTGTGTGTGTGTGCGCGTGTGTGCGTGCGTGCGTGCATGCGTGCGTGCGTGCGTGCGTGCGTGCGTGCATGCATGTGTTTGTGTGTTGCTTTGCAAAATGAGCTGTACCCGTTATTAAGTCAGGTGTGCGTTTAATGTTTTATGTGTATTTGTTTCTGCTCGTTTTAACCCTTAGCCAATCACTGTTCACGATTGCAAGCCTTCTTTATACAATAAGCTCCGCCTTTAAAAGGTAAACAGGAGCATGTTTATATTTAGAGTGGAGAATCATGTACAATACATTTACCGGGCTCTGCAGGCAATGCTGCAAGCAATAGCTTATTTGTTAGGACTGAAATTGTATCCATAGATGATGGATATTCAAATCTGGACCTCTTTTTTTTCCGCAGGTAATTAGCTGAGCAATTAGTGCTATTGATTGGTAAATTTTGTCTTCACACCTGACTAAAGGTAAAGGAAGGGTGGAAAACCAGCAGTTCTCGGTCCTCGAGGACCGTCATTTGAATACCAGGGCCATAAAAAATATGATGCAGATGATGGTTTTGCCACTGTTGTGAAATTATAATTATGAAGCTATTATAAACGAGTGTTTGTTTCCGAGCCCCTGAACCTAATGTATTAAGCTTAATAAGGTCAGTGGTCCTTGGTATAGCTGACACCGTTCTCAAACACTAGTCGATTGCTTGGGCCCTTAAGACTGTATATTTTGGTTTTTCGTTCTAGATATGCTCTAAGTCACCCTTCATTGGGATTTTTTCAGAGAGGAAATTTGAACAGTGAAAACGGTGGACAAAATGGTAGAAATCGTCTTTAGTAAATGGAGAGGGGATGCAGCCGTGGTGGAAAGGCTTTGAAATGTACCGATTGCTCTGACCTCTAGAATGGGTTTGTGGCAAAACTTTGTTGTCCTAGTGTCCAGTGTCAGTGTTGTTGTGCTAATGCTGTTGCCGTACCTTTATTACAAATGCAAAAATGGAGCTTTGCATATATATATATGTAATCAGCTATCTGGCTAATTCTGAACAAGTGACCTTTTGAAGGAATTGCCCTAATGCTTTTGTCTGTATATTGTTTGGTTTGTTTCCTGCCAGAATAAACATCAGTTTGTGATATGAGAGACTAGGAAATGCTGCAGTACAAATCTTTCAGAAAAAGTGAATATCTATAAAATAGGTTTCATCTGTAGTATTGTTGGAATATAGTAATTGTTTTTTTTTTTCTATAACACTAGAGGGTCTTTTCTACACTTATAACACATTTAATGTTAATGTGAATTCATAAAGTGGTGATAATTTTTACATAATTCTACAACCGTGTGCAAGGCCTGTAGATTTTCTATAGATTTTTAAAGACATTTTTAGGCATGCATTTCTAATGTTGTGCTTTTTATGAGAAGTGTAAACTTTTTAAAAAGCCATAGGGGACAGATGGAATGCTTTCTGCGTGGATAGGGTATCGCAGTACTTCAAGGGAACAGCATTGTACAGCTAGCAATAACAACACTGACAATCTTACAGGTTCTCTTCATTGCCGTTCCTGCTTGGACAGAAGCGTACGCGGCAAACATGTTTCGCAGTTAAATGATACCCTGCTAGTTAACAGGTTAAATTATTGTCAGATTGCATCAGATTGCATTTGACAACTGCCACAGTTTTCTGTAAATCTGTTTGGAGGCTGCAAATAAAGATTTGGGAACAAACTCTTGGTGTGGTTTCTTGCAAGCTGGGCGGTATCCAGATTCCACCTCCACAGACACCAGTATAAATGGTGTGGTTGTAACTGAGAATGATACAAGCTCATCGGAACTATGCGTGCAGTGACCAAGCGGGATTAACGTGTTAGTCTGCAAACTTTCGCAACTATTTTGAGGTA